>BHDV01052762.1:45785-67878 GCA_005406045.1 Adoxophyes honmai | reverse complement strand
AAGACACTCCAGTCGATAAATTGTTTTTTCGGGCATTATTTTTGTAGCATTTAAATGCACATTGCGGCATTTTGACATTTGTGACACGTGTTGACGTTGGCTGTGTTTCAACCGAACTAAATAAAATAATAGCTCACTTTTGAAGTGGGCTTTAATTCGTAGAGACGTATTTTTTGCGCTGACCCGATATCTAGTTGTATTGTTGATCGAAGGCGTAACCTTAAATTACGCTCCAGGATAAAATACTCCATCTAGTGACATCTAGACGATTCTAGCTGAAGCTTTGCCCAGATTGTATCCCAAATAAAATATGCAGCGAGAAAACTTGAATTGGGAACCTCGATTCTTAGCTCATTTTAACGCCATCTAGTAGAATCTCCAAACAACAGCTCCTTGCAGCGAGCGCTAAAATAATATGGAATAGGCGAGACTATTTTTGTTTCAAAGATTTTATGTTACTTGTGTATTGTCACTAGATGGCGTTACAATGAAAAGCGTAACTGATACAGTGGCGTGAAAAAATAATGTCTATGGATTTTAATAAAATTCCCAGACACATTTATTTCCAACAAGAAAGTTAATTATCAACCAATTAGATATTTTTTTTATTGTAAAGTTAACACCGAAACCATATTTTCCTTGTAATTGTCACGTACTGCAATGACGCTTAAGAGGATAGCTAGGAGTCGTGCCACTTCTCCATACAAACGTAGTCCCCTGTTTTCTCCGTGAATAATGACATTAGAGCAAAAAATTTTTTTTTTCATTCAATTTGTGTCTGTTGTGGCTATGCCCCTACGATTTGCTTTTATCGATTTTCTATTTTATTTATTTTTTTATATTTTTTTTATTTAGAATATCGATAAAAGTAAATCGTAGGGGCATAGCCACAACAGATACAAATATAATGTAAAAAAAATTGCTCTAATGTCATTATTTACGGAGAAAACAGGGGACTACGTTTGTATGGAGAAGTGGTGCGACTCCTGTCCTCTTAATGTAAAGAGGGAACTGGTTGGTCAGGAATTAAATTCCTTGACCGTATGCAGAAATAGATGGACTAATCAGTAGATTAGATATTGATCAAGCAGTTTAAAAACGGCAAGTAGGGACGTTGGGACTTATTCCTAGTATTTGGGGAAAAGATAGAGACTATTTTTTTTTTCTACGGCCGAATTATTAAAAAATAAATAAACGTGTTCATGTCATACCGGGGATGTGATGTACAATTGCTTGTCAAAATCAAAGTCTTCGGTCTCGTCTTTTTCGTCGTTCCATGCCTACGACCAATAGATACATTATTTTATGCAGTCATAAAAGAACTAAGTAAGTACCTACAAATACTTGTCTAATCTAAACTTAACCATAGCGTTATAAAATGGGAAATGGTAGCCAAACAAACATACGGCTACGAACAAATACATAGACAAACAAAAAATAATTTTCAGGTAAAAAATAGATGAAAGAAGTAGGTATAATAGTGAAAGGGTGCCAGCCTGTCACCTAGAGCATATCTAGGCCTATTTTCTTACTTGCCTCTTAAGACATCCACGGGAGATATGGAGAGATGTTATTCTTAACACGAAAACAAAGGTAATAAACTAATAAACGAACTCGTGGGTATAGTCGAGTAAAGTGTAAAGTACACACTGTAGTACTGTACTGTCGCGTTCGGCGGACAGCGCAGTGTAAAAACGACGTTCGTTGACCAAAGTAGTTCGGAACACGTGCGGCGACCGCAATAGGTGAACTGAAAAACTCATTGTAATTGCCGCTTGACGCTTGACACATTCAGAATGACCCGGCTCCCGGGTTTTTCAAAAGATTCGCGAGATTCCGAGAACCCGTAGCCAGGTTTATTTTGTACTACCTATAGACTACTCTGTTCCGCGCAGATGTTTTGATTTTAGGCTTGGTCGTGAATGTGTTAACTATATTTAAGGAATCATGTCATAGATTTTGGTAACGAGAAACACTTATAAGCCTCGTCGTATGATCAGTGTACCATCTATGTTTGACAAATAAATGAAACATACATACAATCACGCCTGTATTCCAAATGATTTGATTTGATTTAATCAAAAATGCACCTCAAACCAGTGCACAGATTTACGTTTAGAATTTTTGGAAATTTTAAATTCCTTTGTTACTAAGTGTAATCACGATAATACTCTCTTTGAGAATATTTATTGTTCACCGTATGTCTATCGGTTTCACAAACTCTCCCGCCATTCATCGATACATTTTTATGTGCTAGTTAAAAAGTAATAAAATTGAATGCGTTCATTGAACAGTTAAGTGAAATACTTAACAGGTTTTTACGATAGACGTAGACGATCGATTACTCTTTGTTGTAGATATTTTATAAATTTATAATAGTTATCTATACTATACTGTATTGATTTCTTGCGTGAATTTTTTATTTCTTTTTATTTATTGTTCTTTATACAAGTGACAGCTACTTAATGGCTTAATACAGCGTCCCGCAAAACTGTTTACACAGTTTGACTGTGGGATCCCTGTAAGCTTAGCACGGCAACACGCTCTAGTCGCGTCGCGCGCGGGATAGTCTACCCGTCACTTTCTGTCGTCTCTAGTTAGACAGTGGCAGGCATAGTCTATGTCGCGCGTATCTCTACTCGCGCCCTGTCGTGCTAAGGGGACTGGGATGTCGTAAGAGGCGACTAAGGAGAGTTAAGGTTAGCTTCAGGCGACAGGCTAGCAACCTGTCACTATTTATACCTGCCAACTTTAATAGTCAGTTTTGATTATATAACGTTTCGGGTGCTCTGCTAGCCCTATTACGGATACAGGAACAGGCGTGATGTACGTTTCTATAGGTATGTGACTGTTTTTCATTATCTTTTGATTTCATGAAAGGCTCCAAAAAGTTAAAAAACCTTATCTGCTTCTACGTTTGGCTTAGGAGACCGCCGTAAATAATGTTTTAGTGTTGTTTTAGTCCTAAACGTGTGCTATAATTAAATAAAATTAAGTGTTTGTAGCGCCCCAGCGCCACATGCTTGAATAGCCGAACTAAACGATCCTACATCGCGCTATCGAAGTTTCGGCTCAGGATGACTTCGGCCACAGTTCCATTTCGTCACCTTCTTAAGTCGTTCTCATTCGCATATGGTCTACTGTTCCGATTCGCCAGCATTCCTATATCGTCACTTCCCTATCTCGTTCGCTTTCTTACGTGGGCCACTGTACCAACTCGTTTACATTCGTAATTAGACTACAGTGCCAATTCGTCAACATTCCTAATTAGTCTACAGTGTCAACTCGTCAACATCACTAATTAAACCACAGTGCCAACTCGTCAACAATTACTATTTAGACCACAGTGCCAACTGGTCAACAATCCTATTTAGACCACAGTGCTAACTCGTCACCTATGCATATAGCAAACATATTGAACACCCACACTCGAGTACAAACATTCGTGTTCAATGCGGACGAGTTGGCACTGAGGTCGATATAGGAATGCGGACGAGTTGGCACTGGTGATGCTGACCAAGTAGCACTGAGGTCGATATCAGAAAGTGGACGAGTTAGCACTTTGGTCGAAATAGGAATCTAGACAAAAATGGATATTGACGATATCAGAAAGTGGACGAGTTGGCACTGTGGTCAAAATAGGAATGTAGACAAAATGGGGTATTGACGATATCAGAAAGTGGACGAGTTAGGAAGGTGACGATTTAGGAATTGTAGGCTGACGACATGGCACTGTGGACGACTTAAGAAGGTGACGAAATGGAACTGTGGCCGAAGTCATCCTGAGCCGAAGTTTCGATGAATGGTTGCATAAATACAACTTCCAACTTCTTCTTGGTGGACTTCGGTCCCCAGGCATAACATCTGCCTGGAGAGAGATCTCTCTAGTGGAGTCTTTCCCAGATGTTTATCTGTGGGATGGTAGGTCCTTTAGAAATGGATCAATAGTGATGTCGATTTTTACACGAAAACGAACTTTCTTGCGGTGGTTCAAAATTTAGAAATTTGGAACAATAGTGTTAGTTAAAAAAAATTGGTTGGTCACAGATCCATTGGAAACCAGAAAACACACAATTAAGAACCAGAAGTGAAACTCAGACTTACACATGCAAGCACAGAGAAGTAAACAAAAACGTGAGAAACGGTAATTCCTGTTGATTCAAACAGACAAGACACGCAGTGTTACGTCGGTATATGAATGCGACGTCACATATTAAAGGCATATTTAACATAACTCATTGAATTTGGCGTCACTTTGCGTAGCACAGTTATTGTTATAGTTCATTGACATGTTTTAAGTCTACTGTTTTTTTATTAGTGTGATAATCTAATGAAAAATTTGCAACAATTGGTAAAGGGAAAAGTAACAAAAATAATAGTTAAATGATAGTAAACACATTCAGATTTTGCTGTTTTTTTTAATATGTGGTACGGTCGACCAAGAAAGTGGTCTACCACTTTTGACAAAAGTTTCTGTGAGATCAAACTTATCACAAGGTTGACATTGTCACTGTCATAATATTATGGCGAGGAGAAATCGACCCTGTTGTTTCATGAGGTTCAAATGAATATCGATCTTGAGGGGGTAGACCAATTTCTTGGTCGACTGTACCTAATTTCCTATGTGATGAAAAATAGATACTCAGAAATCAAGTTGTCTAGACATGTGTTGAGCTAGTCTGGAGCCCTTCATCTAGGAGCCGTGGCGGCTGCTGCCAAGAGAACTGCAAACCAATGCTTTGTTCGCGCGACCAACACTTGTAAGCGCGCGTTAGTTACGCGAACTGAGCGGTAGCGAGCACTGCGCGTTTAGCAGCAGCTGCCGCGGCTCTTAGATGAAGGGCTACGGTCTTGCCCGAAAGATGTCGATTTAAACTCGATTTATGACTTAAGTCGTTCGTATTTTTCATTATAAGTGAGTCTCATGGTAGTATTTTATTCATAACTTTGTGTTTGGATGAAACTATGTAAGTAAATACTTATAACACCATTTCACCATTTTAGTTTGTTAAAATTAACACATCTGGAATGTTATTTGCTCAGTTTGGTGAATCACTTAAAAATGTACAAGTGTAACCTCTTTTCATAACTACATTTTGTAAGCTGTCTAACGAAAAAAGTAACTACATTAAAATGTTACTTATCCCTACAAAATGAAATAACTATGCCTAATAATGCCTCTTGATAATCCATAATACAGATTCATTGAAAATGTAAGCTCAGCACTACAAATAGTTAACTAAATAACTCACAACGATTGCTTGATTTCAATGAATTTTCAACAACAACATATCTGCTAATAAAGCACTTTACTACAAAAATATATCCAAATTTACCCACCCCTTCTACAGCTACAACACAACCAAACAGACAGACACCCGTAAACCCTCATTTAGTATAAGGCTCTCTGTCCACAAGAGCGGAGAGAGGCAGCAGAGTAGAGAGCAAGAGATAAAAATCCACCAATAGAATTGCATCCACTGAAGAGGAGTGGAGATTTTATGCAATTCTATTGGTGGTTGTTTATTTCGCTTACTAGACTGCTGCCTCGCTCCATTCCATTGGACAGGCAGCTTCAGAAGTTGTAGAAAACTTACATCATCCTCTTCCCTCTCAAGAGCCCGACAGAACTCAGCTTGTATCCTCATAATCATCATCTCCATCTGAGCTTTCATGTCCTTGGAATTCTTCTCCAAGTCCTTGAGTGGGGTGATGGGTTCCGCCATGTAGTCCTTCAGTTGGAGAATCTCTTTTGCGTATGCTTTGTTCTGCTTGTGCTGGTGGTACGCTATGTATCCGGCACCGAGTATTGCTGCGCAGTATACTCTGGAGGTGTGAGGTTATTTTAAGGGGAATGTTTTATTAGTGTGTTATTTTTTATTTTAGAATTTACTGGAGATTGTTTGACAGATTGCAAGCTTTTTGTTTAGTAAAGTTGTTTGTTTTTGGCATATTTTTGGATACTAGGTATCTGCTATTTGCCTGAGATTTTTTAACAATCCAAAAAGGTATGTAACTATGTAAACTTTAGATCCAAATTTCCAATTTGATTCAGTCAATGTCAGACAAGAAAATTTCAACAAAAAAACAAAGTGAGGACTAGGCATACTAATGGAAAATAAATACAGATTTATTTTAAGAAACATTCTGCTGGAAGAACTAGCAGGCATCAGGTGGAAGGTGTTATTCGATCTTGCGTAATGAGTCAAAACAATGGGATATACTCATTTTCCTGCTATAAAATGAACTACCTATTATCTGATTCTGATGCAATGTTCAAAATAACTGAATTTCTTGAGCGATAAGTTCAGAAAACTTATCCAACTTAACGATAAATCGCATGTTTATCAGATGATAAATAAACGCTTATCATCGCAAGTTTCAGACTGGCGTGACGAACCGGTTTTCGCGCCGCCGTTCAGAGCCGAAGGCAGCCCCGGAACTACGAAATATGCTAATATTCCTTATAGAACACGTCAGGAAACGTAAATCGTCACAAGTTGTTGGCAGTGAACCAGATATTTCGACGAGTTTCCAACGGAAAGTCTCAAGTGTTTACAAAACATTACCAAGAATGCGTAGCACGTGAATCGCTCACCTGAACGGCCGGTCGCGCAGTTTCTTGTAGCTTCCCACATAGCTGAGCGTCCGAAAACTTCTCACTACAATTTTATAAGACATTTTTGATTAAATTTTGCGTAAAATACGCGGAGCGCGTTGGTTATGTACGGAGACCTGTCCTGCGTCCGCTGACAGCTGACAGGTGACAGACAGTGACGTCTGTCAGCGGTGTTTGCGTCACGCGCGCCGCGCGGCGGCCACGTGGGGAACTAGTTATCAGTATCAGCTGTTGTCCGCCTCCGCAGCACGGCCTCTATGCGCAATATGCGTTCGTCTCTTTCCCGCGTGCGGTAAAGGCATCGATCGGTCGCGCGCGCTCCCAGCGTGCGGCGCGAGCGGAGCGCGGCGGGCAGTGTGTGTGACGGCGTGTCAGGCAGTGCGCCTGTGCCAGCGAGCTATCGATCCGTCATCGGCGCCGCATTGCCGTACATTCCGGAGGCGGTGCCTCGCCTAGTTTTCGTCGATCGTCGTGGTCTTTGACGTGGCGGGCGCGTGTCGGCGTCGGCGGCGGCCCGGGCGGCCCTGCGCAGTAGCGGCGGCACGAGCGCGGGAGCGAGCGACCTTCCGCCAAAACCGGCTCGCGGTCCGCGGCGAAGGCACGGCTGTGATGTAGCCGCGGCCTGCGCGAGCGGCCTTCGGACAAAGGATCCGCGCCAGTCGAGGCACCACTCGCGATGAAGAAGTTCACGTTCAAGGGCGTGCTGGACGGGTTCCGCAGCAGCGTGCAGGCGGCGCCGCGCGGCACGGAGCAGGAGATCCAGGAGACGCTGCGCCCCGACCACTTCCAGATCAAAAAGGTGAGCGCGTGTTGTTGTCGGCCGCGTATTTATAAAACCGGCTCGCCTGCTCGCATCGCGTGGCGAGCGCCCGTCTTGTTGTGTCAACTATCGAACGTTGACACTCCGCGCCACCAAAACAAAGCCCTCGATCGACTAAACAGGCGGTTTCCTGCCAAAAACACGCGAAACGAGCGCTCGTCGGAGCTCTGCGGAGCCGCCGCAGCCGCGGGCAACCTCGCAGCTTATTAAACGTGGTTACCGTTAGTTGATTGCGTAGCCGCTGTAACCTTGACCATCTCCGAGCATAATATAAACATTATCTGTTTAGCGGGGACAGCAGCCTGGCGGACTCACATTTAAGTAGAGTGTAGTTTAGTGGGGCGATATTTAGGTTCGGTTTATCGGGTAGCGCGTACCTACAGGCAGCAGAATAACTATCATATTGAACTGATAACAGATTAGATATCCGCTGCATTCAATAATACCTCTGCCCTTTGTTTTGTGTTGACGGAGAACCGTTTCTACTCTAGCGGCAGGATATGTTATGCCACGCGTGTATTTTTACTTCTCGTTACTTATTAATAGACGGTCCGTTTCCATTTGATTTCTATTGACCGAAATCACATTAAGTAAGTAGGTGGGTAAGCATGTTTGTCCAGCGAGCTATTACTTTGCCGAGGTCCGCGGCATTGATGGATGGCCAGTACCTTCATGAGCACTTTCCTACGACTTTTCCTTATTAAAGCTCCTCCATAGTTGTTTTTGCCATGTCACGACGTCGTGAAAAGAACCGAATTTTGGTTTTGTCGTAGGTAGGTAATAAGCGGGAAAATCACAAGGCTTTGCGCCCGTGAATTGGATTATGCTACATTTTTTATGTGTACAGGGAAAACCTTTTAAAACTACACTGTACGGCAGTACTCTTTTCTTGTAATTCTCCTTAGAAAAACGCAATCTGCTTGGTAAGGTAAGCTAGGCGGGACACAACTAAATGTATTTCCAGCAAAATTCCTTCGAGAACCTAGAAGAAACAAGAGTTTATTTTCGCTGAAATAGATTCGAAAGTAAGCCAATTTATTTGGATCCGGTCTGCCCTTATTGGTCCGGCAGACGTATTTCAATTTGCTACAGATGTTTCTTAAGCCTTACCTATTTCGTCTCGATTTCAGGCATCGAAGAAACTGGCTTTTCTAAAATAAACCTATTTCTATTGAAACTCCAATGGAATTCCAATAATAAAACATCAGGTTAAATGTGATATACTTACCTACTTACAAATAACAGCGACAACAACGGTATACCTGTTATCAGAGCGTAAAATACTACTACAGGACTTTAAAATTCAGAATAATTAGTCACGAAAACTAAAACGTCTGCCGAAACTGCTATTAAAATTTATACCTACTTTTAACAACTTTGTCGAACTTTTTCTGAATTGATAAGTCCCTTATAATGTAACTTTAAATATTTTTAATTGCTGTCCATTAGGGCCAATTACGTACGACATAATTGTGCTGGTTAAAAGGTAGACAATGTTGTCTGTATGTAGTTAACAAAGCTCTCTAAAACGATGTAGGTAACACTTGTTTTATTTTTCACGATAAAAACGACATACATCGTGATCATGATCAATTAAATTGTTAACAAAATATTAGCAATGTTGTTATTGCCCGGGGCCTCGTGAGACGAACCTTTAAATTTTAAAACAACCTTTCCTGTAGGATTTTGCTGCTATATTTGCTACTTTTGCAGTTTTCCTCATTAACAATGTAACAAAACAGCTAGAATAGCGTGCGACCGCCTGCGGTCTTTGTTTTCATATTTTCAGAACCACTGTTTCCTTTTTGCTATAAAATACGCCATAAAATTGTAGACTTTCACCTTCACCTCGTTTTACAAAATTTTGTAGCTCCGGCATCACTTCATGTCCGTTGCCCGACGGCTAGAGTACAGTCAAGGGCAAAGATATGTTGGCAAGCAATGTGAAAGAAAATAAGTAGCCATGTAAAATTAAAAAGATATATACTTATCCAAGTGGGCAAAAATATGTAAACATCATTGAACACAAAAATATGTATACAACAAGTTCAAAAATATGTTTACAGTCAAAATGACATAATTAAGTATCCAGCAAAATTGAAATTTGCGAAAAGCGACTTTAACCTCTAGTTACACGAAACAAATTTGGATAGGACGCTTTGACAATTCACGAAAACAGTGCAGACTTGTCATTGTATATGTTTGTCTCAACTTTCGATCTGTCACGTCGTTATTGAAAATATTCACATAAAATGCTAAAAATGAAACGCTCGCATTTGCGATAAAAAAATGTAGATTGTACAACTAGAGCATAAAATAGGTTTTATGTTTGAGGTTGACACTCTGTTTTAAGCTTTTATTGCAAATAAATAAAGCAAGGATTAAGCAACCTACAGGAAAGTTTTGTAGGTATATGCTTCTAGCATTTTTTTTGGTTTGTGTTAGCAGGTATAATAATGACAGGTTGCTAGCCTATCGCCGAAAATATACCTTATTTCCTTAGACGCCTTTTACGACATCCACGTAAGAAGTCCTGTGTGGTGCCGGGTTAGAATAGCACCTCCCCCCTTTCTTCCCGTGGGTGTTGTAAGAGTCGACTCTGGGAAAGGGTTAGTGTATTGTGGGCGATGGGCTAGCAACCTGTCACCGCAATATCACGTTTAACCATCTGGTTACCCTGAATTTGCTAAACGTGGCACTGGATTTTTGAATTTATGTGCTCTGTCTACCCCTCATGGGAATACAGGAGTGAGAATATGTCTAATGTGAATATGTATGTATGTACGAACGTAAGAAATGGAGAGGTGTTATTCTTAACCCGACATCACACGGTAAAGAAAAAATAAGTATGTTTAATGTGGTTAGTAATGCAGTACCTGTTCCTTTTAAGGTTTTTTAATTTTTAATCAAAACCACTCAATGGACTATCCGTTAATCGAAAGTGACCAATAAGCATCTCCCTAACTCGAAATCATAAGACAGTGAAATTGTACCTCTGTAGGTGAAGACTTTTCACTTTGAAGTAGCTGGCCACTTGGGTATGAATTGTTTTCTTAAATGCAACTTTACGTCTTGTTGACTGTTGATAATATGAAAGTATACATATTTATGAGACTTACGATGTCCCTAAATTTATGCGTTGATTGATGAGGACATATTATTGCATTTGTTGTTTACATACTTATTTTGCAAACAACGTATACATATTTATGCACATTTTGATGTTCCCAAATTTATGTCCATACAAGTGACACCCTTTTTTGAGACTTTGTGGTGTTTACATATTTTTGCCCTTGACTGTACAGAGGCGTATCAATTTTATCGGTTTATTTTGTTCTGTTATTCTGAACAAACTTAAGTGTAATCCAAATGATACCTTTTGCCTATCGTTAACGACTCGCGAATCTTAGAAAAATACGTTTTGGGTTGAGATTTTCTCTCAGCACTGATGCTGTCGCTTTATTATTCCGACTATACCGAAGGAACATGACTTGATACAAGCCCATAACCAATATTAACCATGTCAAAACCCCTAATACTTTCATTTGTATTGATTGCATTGACCTATATTTCAGTAATGAAAATTAATTAATAAAGAACAGCAAAACCAGTAGGAACTAAACGACGGGAAACGTACAGATAAATCCTTCTTTTCAAATTCAACATCATTTGATGAATAGTTTAACATTGTGAATGATAGCACCATTGCCGTATCGGTCTACTAAGCAGCGCACCTTGAAAAGGTATCCAATTTAACATTTTGTCATGGATTCAGCTTCATAATAATAATTAACCAAGCGGGAGAAGATAGGTTCGAAGAAACGCTGCCGTCGGGAATTAAAAATAATCTAGAGGAACAACTTAAGTGTCATCTCATTGATGAAATCTCAAGTGTTACGTTCAATCCAATATCTGAATGTCTACAGACCCCACAGATTACTAAACTTCATCTACTTCGTTATTATCAACAAAAGGGCCTCCATTTTTATGATCATTGATTTCGGCGAAGCAATCTTCGGCTACATTATCTCGTCTGGTGATTGATTCGTGTCGTTCGCTCCTTTGTTGTTTGTGGCTGTGTCATTTTGGGGTTCGAAGAAGATGTTCTGTGTAGGATTTGATTCAGCGAATGTTTCGGTTCTATCTACATGTTTTAATCGTTTGAGTTTTTTTTGCGGCTGTTTGCAAATGTTTGGTATCTAGTTCAGAATTAGATATCCTGATATTATCAATCTTTCATAATTCTTGCTCAATAGTAAAAATTTTAGGTACTCATAACTTCGCTATACATCCGATTACTTCACTTCAACTTTTGTTCTCTTCTCTTGATAAAATTTAGATTTTCAGACAGCATTCAACTAAGTGGCATGTGTTATAAGGTGGGAGATCCGATATTTACAAATCTTTTGATGAATATCAACTCTGAAGTAGACGTTTGTTTTACACATATTCCCCTCTTTGCGTATATAAAAGCGTCTCTAATTGGTAATGCGAGCGCGATAATGCTAAACTCCCTTATTAGTACCGTAAATAGGTTGAAAGGTATTGAAAACCTGAATTACAATAGCGCGGTGCTAAATATTGATTCACGAGGCACGCCGGTCGGAAAATAATATAACAGCGGCCGCTGATTGATAAGAATGGAATATAATAAATATAGTATCCTGGTTTATACGCAGATATACGTACGAGGCGGTTTATACTGACGAACAGATATTGACGAGTTCAGTAATGAAACGAAGCGTAATGAAAGTGAACGGAGAAGATATAGGTAAATTAATAAGTAACAAATTATTTCACTAACTTGCGATACGAAGGAAACAAGAGAAGCATATTGTATCTCACATCAAATTACAACGGTGTTCGTATTTCGTCTACGTGGAGTGGCCACGACTTTGAGCGATGCGACGAGCGGCGCGACCAGCGACGCGACGAGGCAGAGCGGAGCGGCGCGCATGCCACGGACTCGATCGCAGTCGCGTCAGCGGTTTCGTGCGTAGAGGACGTATTTAAAATAGCGTTATCAAATATTGCTATGAAATGTCTTGGAAGTAGCGCATATTTCAGACAGGACATTTTATTTTTAAGAAATGGAGTGCAAGACTTAAATAAACGTCATCAAACACATTGGGAATTCTTTACTTTGTATCAATAATAGGTACAGAAAACACCCCGAATAGTTTTACGAGCATACCGGGTTGAGTATTGTATGTAGGTAAGTATACTCCAACCCAATCCGCGCTGGGCCCGCGTGGGAACTATAGCCCAAGCCCTCTCATATTGAGAGGAGGCCTGTGCCCTGCAGTGGGCCGTATATGTATATGCAGGAGTATGGTATAGTATACTCCAACATTTGAATTTGTTAAAACAATAATTGCAATGGTTTGAAACAAAAAAAGAGACTTCAATTTAGCAATATCCTGAAAGCACACATCTGTCTATTTAATTACTTAAATACCAATAAAATGTAAGAACTAACTTGATAATAACCTTACGTAAGATTATTATAAATTAGTAAAAGTCAAAAATTAACTCTGAAGAAGTATTTACATAACATTATAATTCGGTGTACATTATTCGCGCGCGAATCGTCTAAAAAATTTTATTCTCTGCCGCGTCGCCCGAAACGTGCCGCTCGTAACGCTCGTCGCGTCGCTCTGAATTCGTGGCATCCTCCATTCAGCCCGTGTCTTTGTTTCGGTCGCGCCGCTGGCCGCTCGTCGCCGCCGCCCGCCGCCCGGCGCGCGCCGCGCCGCAAGACGCGTGAGCGGCAACCTCGTGGCATGGCCTGTACACTGCTATGCGATTGTTTTTGCCGCTCACCGCCCGCCGCCGCCGCTGCCGCTCGCCGCGCGTGGTCGTGGCCAGGCCGTTGATTAGATACTAGACATGAGCGCCGATGGCTGAATGGCCGGCGGCGGCGCGCCGGTATAAATCGGTCGGCGGCGGCGGCGAATCGGCGGCGCGACCTTGAATACTTCATGTAGATAGAATAAAAGAAAAAAAAATCTTTAAATATTTGTTCACTGTGGTAGAAAGTTATCTTCACATCATAAAGAAATAATGATTCAAACTTTCGTGATTCTCACTGTTATGTATTACTATTACTACGTTACCTACACTGCAAGCTACGCAATCGATCTGGGTGTTCAGCCACGTGCTCCGTAATCCGTAAGCATAGCCTCCTTCAGCGGGGTCTTCCGCTGGCCACAGCCGTGGCCGGGTCACTGGGGTGAGCCCATTGGGTCTCGTCGGTGTTCTTTTTTGCTGCGTCATCTTTCTGACTCCAACTCCACCTTCCAGTGGCGCAGCAACCCGGTTTTGAAGGCGCAATAAGTCAGCCGTGTTCCAGCGGGCGTCCTGGGGCAGCTAGTCACTCTGCGCGCGCAGAGTGGCTAGCTGTCCCAAGAGAAATGCCACTGGGTTCCAACCGGTCTCCATGACCTTCAGGAGCTCCTGAATTTACAGGATCAGCTCCTGCTTTGACACTCTCCCGCTGTCTGTGTCTTCCGAGCTCGGCTTCGCCTTCTTCTCCATTAGGAGGGCGGCAACCGCTCGGCTCGGGTGGGCGATGGGTGCAGGCTGGTCCTCGGCAGAGGCTGCCGTTTTGGCTTTCTTGCTGCGCCTTCTCTTCTAAGAGGGACGGCTCCCGTTGTTGGCTTCTGCCATCAGGGAGTTCTGGGCGTTCCCGATCTCTACGCTCAGTGTGTTTCAGCCGGGAAGGGTGGTGCCGGGGCGGAAGCGCACGATCCTGTGCGGCGCGGCTCCAGCCTTCTTACCGCGGGCTTCCCATCGGAAGGCCGGGCAGGAGGCGTTGTTGGCGGTGTGCGGACCTCAACAGTTCGCACACGTTGGCGGGTCTTCTCTCGGACGGGGGCAGTCACGGTCGGAATGCTCCTCGCCGCATCTGACGCAGGCCTGGGTGCGGTAGCAGTTCTTGGACCTGTGTCCAAACGCTTGGCAGCTGTGGCACTGAACCAGTCCTTTTCGACCTCTCCAGGCCTCAATCTTAACTCCCTGCGTTCCGAGGATCTCGGTGCAGGCGTAGATCGTCGGGATCGTGAAGGCAGTCCTCTTTAGCTGCACATGAAATATGCAGCTGGATCTGCCTTTCCTCGCCTAGATGGAGCGGGCAAAAACTGGGGTGAAACCCTTCTCCTCCAGGTCTTGGATGATGTTCGTGGGGTCTGTGTTTGCCGGAAGGTCTCGCACCGCGATCTTGCTACGCATGCAACGCGGTCCTCACGTAGCTCTAGGTCCGCACTCCGTCAGTCACATCGGATCCGAGAAACTCGTTCTCCGTCAATCACGGTGGATCATCAACGCTCGCCAACGCGGCTCGAGCTTACAACTAGCCCTTGCAATCTCCCACTGCACTCATGTCTCACCGATCTCCGGTCTAAAAGGGGGGCTGATGTAGCGCTCCAGTGCCTGCATGTTTCGAATAGCCGAACTAAACGATCCTACATCGCGCTAACGAAGTTTCGACGTATGGTTGCAGAAATACAACTTCCAACTTAACAGGCATAACATCTGCCTGGAGAGATATCTCTCTATTGGAGACTTTCCCACAAGTACTTTGGTTATATTGTTTAATTTCATAAATTCATCTATATCACCTATAGCATAAAAACGCCAGTCGAGTAAGGCGGCACTAATAATCAGGTCAGCTAACGGAAACGTATGATATAGTTTCAGTATTCTGGATTCATCATCATTCCCTGAATCTTGTTTGTTTACACCCTCGTTAATGCACTGACCAAGATCTTCAATACTTATAGAATACATCTTCAATATAATTTGTAAAACAGCGGCGTGTTGCAACGGATATGAAATAATAACCGGCACGAGCTGCAAGACAAGAGTAGGGACACAAGGCTAGGGATACCCTGCCACGCCGATGTCGCGCCGGTGGCGCCACATCGGCGGCGACGGCGCGAACTTTTCATCGGCGGCGGCGGCGCGCCGGCGCGGCGCTCATATCTATTAGATACGTAACTATACCTTAACTGTTTAGTTAGTTAAAACAATGTAAACAATCTTGATATGTCTTTTTGTTGAAATACACAGACTAAAAATGAAAATCGTTACACTATACAATTCAATTATGAAAGTACCTAAATGATTTTTTTCATACCTAAATTGTAAAATATAAAGATTTCGATTTATAAAGTGTTCGTTTAAATAAAAAGACACGTCAAGATTGTTTATAGTGGTTTAACCACCTAAACAAATAAGGTATACTACACTGCAATCGAGACTCGGGCTGTGTTAAATCAAACTAGTTTTTTTTGTCTTTAAGGCTAGGAATACACATGCCTGGAGCTGGCACGTTTTTGTGCAAGTTGCTTGCACGCGTATGTCAGTCTACATACAAATTTGACATACGAGTGCCACTTACTTGCACAAAAATGTGCCATCCCCAGGCATGTGTATTTCTAGCCTAAAGGTATTTAATTCACGATATAAGTCACGAGTAAGTCAATTTTTCAATGGAGTAATGATAAGCTAGAGGTTGAACCGCTGGGTTACTACGGCTCATTTACATATTTTATTCAATATTCTTTACTGAAAACAAAAAAAGGAGCACAGAAATGAATAGACACGGGATATAGGCTACCTAATAACTACTAATTACCTTGGATTAAGTCACTCTTACCCACTTTTTCACATGATAAAAAAAAATACTCGTGAGTAAAAAGTGACTTATTCGAAGACTAAATGCTTGAGTACCGTAAAAGTAGACGTTCTTCGAGTGATATATCAATCGCACGTGTCCATTCCTAATTAAGTGTTTTATGGGGTTGCGAGTATTTCCAGCTCTTACATATTACATGAGCCGTGACGTCCAATCCGAAGGCCGGAATGTCATAGTTCAGGCCATGGCGTAATCATGGGGTATCCAAGATCGAGGGCATTGCCTATGAAGGGGCTGGCCATAGCTAACTCTTTAGGGTTCCGTACCCAAAGGGTAAAAACTGGACTCTGTTAAGACTTTGCTAGCCGTTCTTCTATCTGTCATCAGGCTGTGTCACAAGAACCTTGATGGCTGGACAGATGAGAGTTTGACAAATTATTCACAAAATACTCAGTTTTATTTTTACTTTAAAAGTAAATGGTAGAATATTTAATTAGAGTTCCCATACAAATGTGTAGAGCTTAACCAAGACTTACAACGACTCATCGGCAGCAAACTCTTATATGGAAACGTTGATGAACTTTATAACATAATCTACACTGTCGTAGAATTTAAATCCCTCCACGTGACCTATTTAACTTAGGCTACATTCAGCCAAACGAGAAACATAGTCTTCGAATAAATCACACTTGTACCCGTTTTTTTCATGTGAAAAAATTATTTTTACTCGCGAGGAAAAAGTGACTTACTCTAAGACAATTTAATGATACGGCAGTGCTTGCTTTGCGCTCGACTTGGTGGGGGCACTGCCGTGCCCCCCGATTCTCGTTCGTTTAAATGGACTCTAATTTAACGAACACTAGCCATTTACCGTGACTCATGTCTATGAATTGCACATTTATACGTAGGTTTGAACTTCTAGCACTAGGCTAAATGCATTTCCCAATTGGTAGATTGCCAAGTAGCTCATCAGGTTAAGGCCACCCGCCTGGCTGCACAGGTCCAGTTACAAGATGGTTCTATTTATTTATTACATACATAATACATATATAATCACGCCTATGCTCCCAAATGGGGCAGGCAGAGCACGCGAAACGTGAAATAGACATAACCAAGATTATGAATATTTTACGCTTCGCAACCACTTCTACCATTATTTTAGGTTTTAGTATAATATTGACATGTTGCTAGTTTGTCACCTAACCTAAAGAATAATGATTGTATGTATGCATAATAATGCTCCATCACTTTTTCTCGGGCGTCCCCACACATTTTTCCGTGAAAAGTATCCAATGTTCATCTGCGTGACGCCACGTGCATGCAATTTCACGGGAATCGGTCAAGCCGGTCAGCCGTGAAGACAGACAGACGCGTTTATAAAACTATGTTATTATGTGCGCTTATGAGTATGGGAGAAACGGTCATTGGCCTTTATTAGCCGTTCCTTTACGGCTCGTTGTTTGCGATCTATCTATGGTTTGACTTACCTACTAGAGAAAAAAAGACTGAATATGTATGTGTGTAATTAGGTCGTTTGCCTATCTTTAGTGGGTGAGCTAAACCGTCGGTAGATTGACAGGTCGGTATATCAGCACGTGTCATTAATGTTGGCATTGATAAAAATATGATTCCTTGAAATTGTTATGGAGCGGCAACGAACCATAGAGAACTACCATTTGAATCTTGTTTTGTCATTAGATGGGCCCTAGAGCTGCTGTATCTGATGTACCTAATGTAGTAACTAATAATCTCATTGGACAATTTACACCAATCACCAAGTCTCAAATTAGGCAATTAAATGCCTGTGCTGTGAGTACTAGACAACGAATGAACTTGTCATGTACCTTCCCGACCGGGAATCGAACCAGGGTCCTTAAGCTTCACAGACAGGTTCTCTAACCATTGGGCTATCCGGCCGTCGATGGAGTGACCACAAATTTACATAGCAGCTAAAACTACCCGACAAACCTCATTATCTCCTCCATTTGTTTAAACTTACCCAGTACCTTCTCTGGTATACACTTAGCTAGACATCTCTTGATAGGAAAGATACGAAACGACGCAACATGGGACGAAAATAATTAAACATGTCTCAACTCAACCCAACAATCTTTAAACACGAGACCACATTACGCAAGTTTTAATTAAACAGCCACGGAAGCTGCAAGTCTGAGACGGTCCGAGCGATAATGGAGGACGAAAAGAGATTTCTATCTAGGGTTACTTGAAGACTACTTCTTTTGTACAAGAGCCGGGTTGTCTTGTTCGTAGGTATCTGAACGTTTGGAGCCGGATTTTAGGCCTTTAGGGGCAGCGCAGACGACAGACTTTTGTGCGATCGAGTCTGCGGCGCAATAAAAACTCTGAATGGAAACTCTCTGCGCGCCATTCAGAGTTTTTATTGCGCCGCAGACTCGATCGCACAAAAGTCTGTCGTCTGCGCTGCCTCTTAAAATGACAGTGAGAGCGGTGGCGTGACGGTATCGGTTGTGATATTAGAAATATACGAAAGAGGACAAAGAATATTAGCTACTATGCTACCAAAGAATAGCCTCCACGGCGGCGCATAGACCCGGCTCAATAGAATTGGCCCGACACATGTTGAGCTTATCTCGTTTTAAAAACGTGAGTAGATCCGTTTTGTGTTTAAAACCAGAATAAACTTTTGGAATAAATCTCTTACAAGACTTTTTTGATATGAACAATTTGTTTGCTCGCGTATAAAAGAATGAATTTACATACTAACAATTTAATACTTATGTTTATTATTCCACAAGTGCAACGATTGGTTTTTTATAGACACAAAATATAGGTTTACTTATTTGAAGTAAGACATAGGTATTTGGTATGATAATAGTGATCGTTGAAGCAACTAGGCTGGCCTCTTTGCAACCACTCGTGCGTCATTATGATTACGCAAGGGTAATTACTTAATTCATAGTCCACAATAGGGGATTAACCAAGTGGGGTGGAGAATGAGAGTGGAGGAACTCGGGGCGAGGAAGACACGGATGTATTGTGTATTCGGACTTGAAATTGTTATTGTTATTATGTCCTTTCCGTCCGGACCCGTGTGTAATGGTCTTAAGATCATAAGTATCAGTAGAAGTTTGACAGCACAAGACAAATATGTTAAAAAGTTGAAAAAAACTGCGTTCCCAAAAGGGGTAGGAAGAGGCACAACCATGAACATTTTACGTTTTTCACTTTTAGCTTAATTTCAGGTTTAAAAACAAATGGAAGAGGTAATAATAGTGATAGGTTGCTAGCCTGTCGCCATGCCTAAGCCTATTTTATTAGTCGCCTCTTACCACAATCACGGAAAAAATAGAAAAGTATTATTCTATATCCAACACCTCACGGTTACACAAAATAAGTAGTAACAAAAAAATACAATTTGTAATAAAAAAGCAAGTACATACTATTATTTCTAAAGCACTTACGGTGCCTAAATAACAATGAAATCAATGAAGGAGAAAATTAACGACCAATTTTTCCCGCGACAAACGACCTAACAGAATGGCTTCCAGGACGTCGATGTTTCTCGATAAAATCGTCGATGTTTCTCGTGAAAACATCCATTTATTTTCTTAGACACGTATCGTGTGACCCATACCTTTACTTTGACACCTGTCAAAACAGCCCCTAACTTTTGACAAGCGGAAATCGGTCGCCCAAAAACAAAGATGGCTGCCAACTAGGTCAGCTGCACGCTGGGATTACTCTCCCTTTAGGGCTGCCAAAGAGTACCTACTATTATAAAGCTGTGTGTAAATTAGACAGTGTAGACAGCGTCATAATTATAGTAGTGTTGTATACATGTTCATTGGTAATTTATTGTGTCGGATATAAATGTAGCCGTAGCCGATGAGATTATGGTTCCTTACAAAATACAAGAACTAACGGCCAGTCCCCATGTTTGATCTGTCGATGGTTTTGTGTTTGAGAAACATAAAGTGTATTAAAGCGTTTTACTAACGATAATAAAATACTCGTAGCCGTCATATGACAACATTGCCAAGTTGTTAGATTGTATACATATGTATTATCACCTCAAGGCTTTAATTAAATAAATATAGAAAACTCATTCAAAATCATTTTCCTGTCTTCAGTAACATCATCATCATCATCATCATCATCATCATCAACCTATATACGTCCCACTGCAGGGCACAGGCCTCCTCTCAGTATGAGAGGGCTTGGGCGATAGTTCCCACGCGGGCCCAGTGCGGATTAGGAACTTCACACACAACGTTGAATTTTATTACTTCGCCGCTGTGTGTAGGTTTCCTCACGATGTTTTCCTTCACCGAATAGCTCGTGATAAATATCAAATTTGATATCGCACATAAATTCCGAAAAATTCAGAGGTGCGAGCCCGGGGTTTGAACCCACGACCCTCGGCTTGAGAGGCTACAGTTCGAACCGCTGGGCTATCACGGCTATGCTTCAGTAACCTAAACCATCAAAATAGATAGAATATTAAGACGCGGCGTAAAGGTCCATGAGCCGAGGAAGGACCATGAACCATGAGATACAATTCTCTAGGTACCTACTTCTAAAACAAGCACAAATTAACAAGGTTTAAGCTCCGACCGTAACAAGTGTCAACCCTAGCCTCGCCCCGCTTTTGTCTCTGGACTCAAGACCATAGAGTAACGAAATTTCGCCCGGCACAATGTAGCTGGCAGGTTATAAATTGCGTTAAGGACAGGTGGCTGTGTGGCAGAGGGCTTAACCGATGAGTCCGCGCTACGCTGTCTGCTCTGTGGACTGTCCGGAAATGTAGATTAATTGCAAGGCAACACTGCGTTAGGTTTGATGATAAGGCACTACTGTCACACTACATTAAATGTAATACTGATGCTTTGTCACATATTAATTTAAAGTTTTGTATTTTGCAACTCAAAGCATCACCGATTTGTTGTTATTCATTGACCTGTATGCCTACATTTGTGTTTAATTGTTTTACTCAGTAATTCACAACAAGGAAGCAATGATCTACAAACAAATACAAAACCAGCTCACGTATTGCCGTTAGTGATAAAGATATGAACGTTTCATAGATAGCAGCATTACTCATAGTTTTAATCAGGCCATTACTACTGTACGTGTTTAATTACGTGAAATAACATAATTTTAAGCGGAAAAGTTATGTTAGGCAATTGGGAGGACGACGGGGTTAAAAATAGGGTTTAATCCATCAGTTAGATATCTAATGGGAAAATGTGGGACACGTATTTTTTAAAAGTCGTCAAATTAGATATACTTATCATTAAATTTTAAGATAAGGGACTAGTTGTGTCACGTTTAGTTTAAAAATGTGCTCATTAGTGACGTCATATGAACTATTAAGCAAATGTATTTTTTTTTGCCAAACAAAAGGAAAAATTCGTTTACATTAGACGGCCTAAACCGTTTTTTTCTAGTCGTCTTTCCTATTGTGGATATCAAAAATGTATAGCCGTACTATGTAGTGGAGTAGTTATGTAGCAGATAAAAATGTTAATGAGTTTTGCAGACACGCATTCATTAACTTGGCACCTGTATTTTTAAGGCGGTAGGCAGGGCACACGGAACGTTTCATAAACAGATTCTTGACTACTTCTGGAAGTTTCGTAAGGTTATAATGTAGGTACAAATATTTACACAGATTTACAGGTAGATAGTCCACCACCTACATTATATTTACCTTGACCTACCAATAGTAGCCGACGACATCCACGGAAGAAATGGATAGGTGTGATTCTAGTCCCGACACCACATGGGTATTCAACTTGCTGGAGATATTTTGCAGCGTATGAGTAATGAGAAGTTCTGTTAATTAAAGAGTGCACTATAATACGAGTACGATGTTAATTGGGATCGAACAAGAGCACATTGGTTGTAGAATTATTATTATATTAGTGATATGTCATTGCCATCGCAACTGTATTTCGTCGTATCCTACGAAAAGGGGCGTAACTACAAAAAGTTGATTTTACAGGAGACGCTTTAAACTGTTTAAAAAAATCAG
>BHDV01052762.1:25597-44493 GCA_005406045.1 Adoxophyes honmai | reverse complement strand
AAAATACAGAATTCGATTATCAAAGAAGAGGAAAAAGGCATTAATGGTAATTACGCCCCTATTCGTAGGATACGACGATTTATGCTCAGTATCCTCCAGCTTACGCTTAGCGTCAAAGAATTCCAATATAAAACTAATCGCCTTTCTATATTATCATTGCACAGACGTCTTATTGTCTATGATATCAGAGGCACAGACAATGCGCGCAAGACGACCTTACAGCACGTGACTACACTCCCAACGAACGCCTTCCGTTCCGTTCCATTCGACGTACAAGATAAAACAGTTCTATAAACCGCGTCCCTTTGTATTACCATGGGTGTAAAAAAATAAAGATGCGTTCCAATTCGCGCAACGTAACCTAACCTTATTGCTATTCAGAGTTCGTGCCACAGATTATATTACTGCAAATGGAACGTAGCAGCGAGAATGCGTAATGGCCGCCTGTCAAAATGAGTCATTAATTTCATAGTCGTCGGTGACGTCACTCGCGCTGGATTCTTAACGAGTTCGAATCAATTTGGGCGACGAATCACGGTATTTGGTTGTTAAAATGACGTTAAATCTTTGTAAACGAGGGTCCGACGTGGTGCCTTTCATTTCGGAGCGAAGGTTCTTCCCGTGTTTGGTCAACAAATTGGCCAATGCGAAGGACACGCTGTACCTACACTAGAAAGCGGAATGTTTACCATTATAATGATGTCCCTCGTATTAGCAGACGTGCACGGAATTTTCATGTACAGTTGTCTTTTATTGGTCTTTCCAATGTCAGGAATGGCTTGGGCCCTTGGCCGTGACTTTTAAATATTACGGATTGCAAGAGTTATAGAGTCTAAAGCTGTTCGGGTGGCGGCGTCCAATCGATTTTCCCGCGTCTTTCATTACAGTCTGGCCTGAACTGCTGCGTAAAAGTTCGACAGTAAGATTTGGCGCATAACGTAAAAAAGTTTTGCTTGTTCTGCTAGCAAATATTACCAAAAAACAATGAATATACTCTGGTGGTTTAGATACTTAACTAAATGAAAACAAACTTGATGTCAGATTTGACAGGTTAATAAGGTTTTTATGTTCAAATAGTTTAGCAAAGGAATCTTATCTAATATTTAATTGATCTGATGGACGTTAGTGTTCTAATTCTGATTGTTTCTGGTGTACCTAAACTTAGGCACCAACAGAACATTTTTTATTTTTCCTTCCTTTGCTAAACTATTTGAACATCCGATAAAATGTTTACTACTCCTTAACATGTCAAATCTGACAACTGAAGTTTGTTTACATTTAGTTGAGTACATAAACCGCCAGAGTATAGGTACTTGCAAAATTAATTAATTAAAATTATTGTTCTTTTACGAACTGCTTTTACCGACGTGGGACATGCATTTCTATATACTTACCATAATTGAGCACTGCAATAGCGCGTGCCGTGGAACACTACAAATTGGCTCCACTAGGCCACCTAATTTAATGAAACGAGGCACGATGTTTCTCTGGCTCGCAACTTAACTTTGTCGCTTTACAGCCAAACAGATTGATTTATGGCTAACAAATTACAATGTGCAGCTTTTCGCTTCGCACATAAAACCCCTGAAGCTACGCTTTCTTCGGCTTGTGTTCGTAATTTTCTTTACGCGCTCGGACAGGCTGGTGTTATTTGTGATTATTCGTCAGTAAAAAAGCGGACGAAGGTCGGGCTTGTTGGCGCACTCCGCTGGATTGAAGTGCTCGGCTAACTCACGGTTGGGACGATTAGTTTACTAGTATAGCCTAGGTTTAGGTAGGAATGAGAGCGTGACATGGACGTTAAACTAACAGTCACCGGAATCTAACTTGGCAAGCTTTTCAGGCTTTCTAGTAGTAGGGGTAGGGGTAGGAGCATCGCTTCTTCTGTAGTAAAGCGATGCGCGAACTTACACCAATTTAAAACCTTGTGAAGTTAATTCCGGAACAGTACAATACCTACCCGTTTATGCGGTGGACTAAGCCTGCCTTTCCACCAGGGATGCGCTATGCTACGATGCTACGGATGCGTTTGATATCCACCAATCATATTCATTGGTGCAATAGCATAGCACCGGTGGAAACGGATTTCGTAGCGCAGCTTAATACATCTTCGCAGCATAGCTGCATAGCACATCTCTGGTGGAAAGGCAGCCTAAAACGCCTCAATACAGAGTCAGTTGTTGCCAATACGCGCCGCTAGGGGTGCCTTGACTACGATGATTGAGACGTCAACGCAAACGCGTCTCGTGACGTCATTGACTCACAGCACTTTCCACCCAACCTGTCCAACATGAATAGACCTGTAGGAATCCGATTCGGCAGTGAGGCAGTTGCCGCGACCTACATTAACCCCTCCCCCGCGTGGGGGCGACCTTTGTGCCGTGAAACATGCGATCTGGGATCGGCTTACCACGGCTGTTTGGATCGTACTGGCTTTTTTCGTTACTTGGCGCGTTTTGTTGCTGCCGCGGTAAGCGGGAAGCTAGATTTGTGATTTTTGTATCTGTCGTCATTTTGGTGAAACATTTGGCGTGACTATACTATCGGTAGTAGTGAAAATATGCTTCATACTAGAGCTAGTCTTTTTAGAAATAGCTAAAAAAACAAACTTCATATCCTAATATGGTTTTCGGCCGATATCTCGATAACGATGCATGACGTAAAATGTATTTATGCATAAATTATAGAGCATAAAAAGAGCTACAAAAAACTTCTTGACAGAATTATCGTATCTCGTCGGATAGCCGAGTTATGCTCAAAAAACGAATCTTAACCTTTTTTTCAAAATGACGGAAAACCCACATAGGAAATATTGGTCGACAAAATCAAGTTAAGCTTTTTTAGGCATTCCCTACGGCATATCAAAAATTCAGCTTTCCCGGTTCATATTTGCATTTCCAAATGTATATAATTACAGCACTAGTAATCTTCGGCCTTCTTTGACATCTATCCCAAAGACTCCTTCTCGTTTGGCTGTGTATTCGAGTTTTATCTCTAAAAAAACCGCAACAACCTTTTTTAGTAGTCCAACAAATTGCACGACGTATCGAAATGTACACATGCCGCGCAAAATACAAGGCGAGACATATTTGACAGTTATTTCGTCACATCACCAATATATTCCAGAGCTTACCAACCTTCCATCGCTCTGGTATTACGGATCAGCCCGACAACGCGACCGCTGCGTGGAAAAAGATTTCGGTGTCCCTTGCGTGTTCGATGCGTACGTAACCCGTTGTATAATTGGCAATAAAGGCAATGTATTTGTGGATGGTATGCTGATCGCAAATAGCGCGTATAGAAGGGTGTATTTGGTGGAGGGTTCAGCTTATCTGGTGACGTGTGGACAAGATTCGAAGTGTGGAGGCAGGAATTGTCGCGAATTTATCATAATCCTCCCGCGCTGTTGTCAGGGGGTTGACGTTTATGCCTTATTGTGGATTTAACGGTAAATGGTGCCATTTGAGGTGTCGATTTGGGTGAAGTGTTCAGAAAATGTTGGAAGTAATGTGTAGCATTTTGACTTAAGAAGTTCTCGAGTGTATACAATTAAGGATTTCCTTATGACATTCTTTGCAAGGGTTCATGGAATTGCGAGGAAATAAATCAACGCAGGCACATCTAATTGACATAGCTAAACTTCAGTTGGTACCTTGCGGAAGAGCAAACGAGTTTCATCCATATTGTGTTAGGTCAGCAAAACAGGTAACATTTTCAAAGCATCTTCATGATACTTAAGGTATGAAGTCTAGAAGGACTCTAAACTGACAAATGTATTATCTAACTTACACTTATATTTGGCACAATGTGGTATTGTCTTACACTTTCAGTATACCCAGCGGTGACAGTAAACAAGATGGCAAACGCTCTGTCACCTTATACATTACGTATTTGGTTAGGGATCCATAGTTTCCTACCCTCACCAAACACGTCCTAACAAAACTCAAGGGCCGCACAAAGACTTAAATACATAATTTCCAGGGATCCAGCCTCAGGGACCAACGGTGACCTTTAAGGGAATAATTTAATTACTGACGTCAAAGAAAATCCTAAAATCCCTGCGCTTGTAATTGCGGGTCTCGTTACACAGTCGCTTTGCGCATTTCTGCTGAGGTGTGTTGCGTTTACTTTGTAGTTCCGAGGTGTGTTAAGTTGTCTCGTGGAAACTAAGTTATATTTCTACATATGTAATGTTACAGCCTGCTACAGTGAAAAAATGACGCTACTTTCTCAATTTGACGAACAGAAGGGACGGCGGTTGGTTTAACAATGTATCATTGTAGTCCGTCAGTTGAAATGGAAATATATTAGAGGCACATTTTTTGACTTGTCAAAAAAAACCTCAAAAATTAAAACAAATAGTGTATTTTTTATTGTTTGTGAAGCAAAAGCAATAAGACGTATACTTACAGTACTTTTTAAATTTAACTATCGGACTCATCGGTCTTTTTTGTAATCTGGCCATTCACGACAGAAAATATTGCGATTCTTTGAGCGCAAGTCACGAAAACACATATATGCGTCGATGGCACTGAATTCAGAAATTATTAACTTAAAATTCGAAAGATTTTTTCAACAGACATTTCCAATGTAACGTGTTAACCATTACAAAGTCCGAATATCCTGAACGCGGCTTTACACCTCTCTGCCCGAAACTAATTCCAACTCGCCTAATTTACTTCTTTGAATTAATTCCGACCTTTATTAAGAGAAAGTGAAAAATTAAAACCCCAGGCTTTTAACCGAGCTAGTGCCTAATTACAAGTTCTTTATAATTTTAAACAATGAGCAAAAAGCTGGTTTTAACTGTAATAAATGTGAAGTGCGGAGAGGTAGATAAAATGCTGAGACGAATTTAAGAAGTTTGTTTACCTATTTTCTTTTAAGTTAAGTGAGATATTAATTGTTTAAAGTGTTTTATTTTTAACCCCCGACGCAAAACGACGGGGTTTTATTCATTGACTTAGTCGTTCTATTGTATGTTTAGATTATTAGTTCACAAAATTACTGTATGGTTTTGTGTAGGTGGTGTGTATGTACAAGATTTTATTCAGTAATGTACAATCGAATCAAGTGATGTCTGACCCACCGCAGAACATTGTCACAATAAACGTAATAAAGTTTTCCTTTATAGAACAATGCAATGTCATTGCAATGTCAACTGTAAATAGATTCTATGTTGACTCCATAATCAATCAGTTCGAGTGTAGTAACCAGTAACCACTACAACTCGCACCAAACTCGTGAAAAAAATACGTTCGAATTTAGAAACATCCTTCTTTTTTGAAGTCGGTTAAAAATGCCTACACAGCATAAACCACACTATTCGTCTCAAAATATGAATCTTTTTGCTTCATTTCTCAAAGTGCTAATAAAAGTACAGAAAAGTGAAAATATTCGTATTTTATGTTTTATTACTAGCCATTTTAATTAACTAAGCATAGACCGCTCTCAAATAATTCAGAACACAACTAGCAACTAATGAATTCTGCTTGAAGACGAAGATCTCAATTCGTCTGTAAAGTCCACACCAATTCAGTAATTAAATCTTATCCCGCCACTATTGAAAGAAGTGGGTAAAAGCACATAAAAGGTTTCTTTCAGACAAAAGCCTAAAAGACGGCAATTAGCGGACACAAAGAACGGACTAGTTTACTATACAGGGTGTCCCAAAGTTATGGGACATGAAGGGGAAGTACCTTAAATATCGTAGATAGTGCATTTTGCTCAAAGAAGACTTTATCTTATTTTTAAAAGTTAGTAATTCTGCATTCATAGATTTTCTAAAAATTACTTGCTTCGTCTGGGAATCGAACCGACTAAAATGTCAAAAAAATAATCATCCTGTTTTTATGATGCCAATCGAAAGAATAGCTAAAAAATAATAACTTTGCTTAAGTAACATAGTATTTTAAAAGAAAGGAACAACGTGAAATTAATCATTTTGATCAAATTAAAAACATGCATGAAACTCTCGTAGTCAATTAAGTGAGTGTTTTTGTGTAAATTAATTAATTAAATGCTCCAAAACACACATTTAATGTGATCCCTCTTGTCTTAGGCAAATTGCCAATCTCTTAATGAGTCCGGTGCTAGTTGATTTTTTAATAATTTTATGATGAACACTCCATGTGACATGGCACAATTCTGTTTGCAACTCGCCCACGTATTCGTATCGCTTTTTGTATAGCATATCTTTTACGTATCCCCAAAAGACGAAATCTAATAGTGTAAGGTCCGAGGATCAACAGGCAGCAGACCTATTTAGAGATGGGCGATTTGCGTAAGACAAGAAGGATCACATTTGGAGCATTTAATTAATTAATTTACACAAAAACACTCACTTGATTGACTACGAGAGTTTCATGCATGTTTTTAATTTGATTAAACTGATCAATTTCACTTTGTTCCTTTCTTTTAAAATACTATGTTACTTAAGCAAAGTTATTATTTTTTAGCTATTCTTTCGATTGGCATCATAAAAACAGGATGATTATTTTTTTGACATTTTAGTCGGTTCGATTCCCAGACGAAGCAAGTAATTTTTAGAAAATCTATGAATGCAGAATTACTAACTTTTAAAAATAAGATAAAGTCTTCTTTGAGCAAAATACACTATCTACGATATTTAAGGTACTTCCCCTTCATGTCCCATAACTTTGGGACACCCTGTAGATTAAGGAATGGACGGTTCAGTTTGGTTATTGTCAAACCCCTAAAGAGGGGTTGAGATATCTAAAATTAGACATGTCAAATTCTGTCGAATTCGGTATGCTTTTCTGGCTCCCCCGCTATCGGTATCGGCTTGGACATAAACGAGTCATGATACATTTTGTTTTGAAGGCGATACAATATCGGCTTCTGATTGTCAAAATGAACATTGTCAATAAGATTTCAGGGTTTCAGGGTTTGCAACCGCGGCGACACGGACACAGGTTAATTATAGGTTAGCAATCTTGACAGATTAAGTACGATTGACTAACGTACCTTTTTCTCATACATTGTTATCGGAGCAAACGTGTTAAAGTGTTAAAGTACAATTTTATTAAGCTTTAATGTAACAATAATGACACTAACAACGAGCAACGTCTATGCCTACGATTTCAAACTACATCAATTATATCTAAGTCAGACGTCCAAACTAAACTTGATTACTAGTAAGTACCTACATATAAATACTTAAAAAGATTGAACTACGCAATCACAAAGTCGTTTCTCATTATTATTTTTTGTTTCACCGTGTCATTCATTATTTATTCTTAATTGTATTCGTTACTGTGTTCACAATAAAAGTTATCGAGTGCTTCTAATAATTTCCAAAAAATCAACTTAGATGCTTCGAAGTTGTAGAAGAAGTGGTTTTCTGTCTAACGTGTCATGTGGTTTACCCTAGTCCCTTTGGGAAAAAGGCGTGACGTTTTGTTGTGTCCATAATAAGAATAATAACCCCGTAAGTGACCACTTTGGGCGGCTATCAGATTACTGGGCGAGCTTCGCGAAAGTTCCAGGGGAGCTTAAAGCTCGCGTGTACGAACACATTGCCCCAGTTCCCAACTTTATGCTAATTTGGAGATAGCACTTGCGGATAAAAGCTCTATCTGGTATGCACTCGCAAATGACTTGCAACTATTTATTTTAGCGCTTTTGTGGGAGATATCACAAAACCACACCTGTATATTTCATCCGAAGGTATCGTAAGAAGTGTCTGAAACATAGGTTGTTAATTGTTAAAGGCTTTGCATTATTGTCTTCCTCATTTTTAACACGAAAATTAGGTGAATCATTATCAAAAGTAATTTTATGGTGAGTTTTATTTAAAACAAATCTGAATTAATTCCTTTGTTACGAAAGTTAGTCACACACTTTGTATCTGTGATTTTCGTACCCAGAAGAAGAGATCGTGATTTTGTTTTTGTTGGTCTTCTTATTGACACATTTTTTGAAAGGACTTGGTCGTCTATCTACCTCTACAATCGTGCTCATGAAGTCGCCACTGACCTAAATGGTTAGGTATAGATACATTTTTCACGAACTTTCGCACTGTAATGCAAGATACTATTTTCTTGCAAGTCTTCGATGGAGCCTGTTAATATTCATAAGATACTAAGTATACCATAAGATATCTATTTTATACAAAAAGTGCAAAGATCTTTGACCGAGAAAGCTGTGTTCTTTTTAAACACTAGTTCTAATGCAAAAACTTTGCAATTTCCTGCGCAAAAATGTAGTTTTCTCTAAAGAAAAGAAGTTTAAAAACCGGTTCTAGAATTCTCAACGAGCATGCAAAAGATTCTCAATAAACGTTTCCGTGTAAGAATCTCCCATCTTGTCTACTATAGGCAAAAATATTGTTACTTTACACATGCAAAATCCAGCTTTCCTATTCATAAAAGAAAATCAGGATTCCAGATGTCTACGAGGCATAAAATGACGGGAGAAACGTCTTATTTTTGGCTTATTCCGTCCGACTTTATCGACTTTCTCGGCGACCGAATGTCTAAGAATGCTCTTCAACTCGAGAGGCAGAAGAGTCTTGAGTAGCTTAAGCTAGGGGACGTATTTTATCGATATATACTAGTAGTTAGTAGACATTGCACAAAATGCCTTTGATAGTCCTCCTACACGAGGTTGCGATGAAAGTTTTCCCATTTATTAAAATTCTCCTTACCGAGGCATGTCATAACTTCAAGGCGGGATGAGATTTCCCCCCTGTTTTTTGTCCAAAATACTTATGGGTAGTGTGTCCAGAAGGCTGGCAGCATTGCCACGTTGTATGGCAATGCATGTCCTCTGTACGAGGCAAAAAGCAGCCTTCTGCCGGCTTCGAACTGTAGAGCATGAACTGGGTCGCGCGCGACATTGACTATACCTGTCACAGTCTAACTGAATACGTCAGAAAATGACAGGAAATATATCTCGCACGATTGTATTGCCGTGCTAAGCCTAGTGGTCACGCGTCAATTCCCTCAGCCATTTGGAGCACTTATGTTTATTACATAAAAGACTGTCTGGTCACAAATAAACTAGAACTCTTCAAAGAAAGCCACTTCATTAAGAGGAAATGGAGCGGTCACATTTTGTATGGAAACGTAGTCCCCTGATTCCTCGCTGGATATTACCCGTAGAACAATGATTTTTTACATCAACAATCTAATGATATATTAGCATGTTCCTATGTTTTCCTTTTTTTCTTTATTGAATTATTAAAGGAAATATTAACCTTCAAAAACATGAAAAATTGGCAAGTTTTTTCCGTTGTGTTTAAACCTCTAGAAACCAATTTTAGCACAATTATATCAAATTATAAGAACATAGAAACACAGTTATGGCATTTCTTAAACATTTAATGAAAAAACATATTTAATCGGTTAAGTTTTGGAGAAGAAATCAGGGGACTACGAAACGTTGTTTTTGAATAATTTTCATAGGTATTTTCGGTCTGAGCTGTAGTTGTTCTTATCGCACTCGACGTCGTCTGGGCAGGTCACGGCGCGACAGCAATAGATTTAGCAAATACCTATTTTTCAATTCCTTCGACCGGCATATTGCCTCTTAAAAGAAGGACTTAAATACGTGTTTCGTCTGCTAACCGTGTTATTATTACTGTAATGTATGTCGCAGTAATTACAGGTCCATGGAGCAAATTGTGGTGTATCATGTGCCATGGCTTCATTAATAACAAATTACAATATTATCAAGCATTTTCTAGTAATACATAATGTTTCTTTTTCTGGTTAAGTTGAATTTTAGATTCTGTTGTACTTTGAAGTTGTATGGGTAAATTAGGTTTCTACTCCGTCAATATTATGGGGGATTGGACAGGAAGTGTCTGCCGGTTACATTCAAATTGCTGGGCGCCTCTTACGCCAATCTCTACTCTTACTGCAATCCCTCTTACGTCATCTACGACAAAAAAGGAGAGGTGTTATTCGAAATCCGACACCACACGGATGATAAAGTGATCTGAAAGGGGTTCCGTTTCTCCCCTTTGAGGTAGGCTACCCTAAAAACGTGCCCTGCAGTGACAGTAATATTTGCGATGGCTCACGGCATGGTGACCCGCTTCCCCGGGTCGGCTGCCAGCGGTCGCGGCCCAGCCTTCGCACTATTTATGACCCTGGCATTTTTAACTATGCGGTAAGATGCATCTTGCACCGAGGTCACGCGATGCACCTTCATTATTTCATTTATTTAAGTTCCCAATCCGCCCGGAACTATAGCCCAAGCCCTCTCATACTGAGGTGCCTTGCAGTGGGACGTATATAGGCTGGATGATTGATTGATTATTTAATACATACAATCACGCCTAATAGGATAGGCAGAGCACACGAAACATGACATACTTACTCGTAAAAACTATGACTACACCATGGAAGATGGTATAATAGTGACAGGTTGCTATTGCTAGCCTGTCGCCTAAAGCATACCTTCCTTAGTCGCCCCTTATGACATCTAAAAGTAAAAGTAAAGTAAAGTAATTTATTGATTAACATAAAAGACGTGATACATGAAATAAACCCTGGCCATTGCACTAGACACAAGGTCTGTATCGCAAGTGCCAGATTAACTAATAACTAAAGGTGCTTAAAAGCTAAACAAAGATAGGGACAAAAAATATGATATGTATTTGTGTGTGTGTGTGTATGTGTTAGTGAGTGTGTATAAGTGTATGTGTTTGCGTGGTGAAACTTTTAGCAACATACTTTAAGGAGATCCTCGGTATCTTCGTATTTCATGATTTTGAGACGTTGTTCAATAGCATTCTTAAATTTTCTAGTAGTCAAGTCTTTGGGGTTGTCTATAGTTTTACATATTTTATTGTAGATGTATATATGCGAGTAGGGTGGCCTGTATCTGGCAAAACTAGAGTTAAATGAGGGTAGCGGGACACTATATAAACGTCGAGCGGCGATGCTAGCATAGTCAGGTCTACTGGTAACTTTTCTATGAGTAGCCACCGCTACTTTTGATATATATAATTGTCGAACCCTTAACACATTAGATTCCTTGTACAGTTCATCCGTTGAGAATCTAAAGGGTTTGCAGAGCAAGACTTTTAAAACAGCTCTTTGTGCGATCTCTAAGCATTTAATATTTGATTTTACAATACCACCCCAAGCTGACAGGCAGTACAGTAATGACGATTGGCAGAAAGCTTTATAAACTTGTAACAGAAGAGGTTTTGGTGCGGAATTTCGCAATGATCGCATAAAAAATATTGTTTTTCGAACCTTTTTTGTGAGGGAAATGACATGTTCCTTGAATGAGAGGCGACTGTCAAAAATGATACCTAAGTATTTAATTGTGTCGGTCTGTTCTATTGAAGTGCAGTTACAAGAGTCCTGGAGAGAGTTCCCTGTCAGACTGGGCAAGCATGAGTGTATAACGAGTTTATGCGCCGAATGGGGTCTTGACAAATGAGTTTTGTGGAAGGTTATATACTTGGTTTTATTTCTGTTTAATGTCAGGAGGTTTTTGTTTAGCCAGTTTGTTAGTAGAGACATGCCTCTTTCAGCCGTCTTATGTACTTCATTCCAGGATTTATCGTGGAAAATTATCACTGTATCATCCGCGTAACAAATTATGTCTGCATTTTGTAGGGGTACTTTTAAAATGTCATTAATATAAATCAGGAATAGTGTCGGGCCAAGAATACTGCCCTGAGGGACCCCATAGTGAACTGGAAAATCTACGGAAGAAATGGTAAGGTGCTATTCTATTCCAACACCACACTTACATTATTTTTTATTATTTATTTAATTTGATATCGATGGGGTAGTCGCTATCTTGAGATCCAGATGGAGAATATTTTCGCTGAAGTACAGCGGCATCTATTGGCATCCTTTTTTACTTCGCATGCTGGAATGAGATGCAGACAGTTTTCGGTCAGACAGAACCTTTCGGAATCACTAGACCTCACTCCAGGAGTTTGTTATCCTGTCTTGGCTGGGGACCGAAATCTACAGAGAAGAGAAGTTGTATTTATGGAACTAATCTTTAAATTTCGCTAGCGCGATATAGATCGATCAAGTGACGCCACTTTGACCTAGTGGCGCTAGGGTTTACATGCCATACGAAATTTTATGCAAAAAAGATTCAGCAGGTCGTTATTGTTATCGATATAAGTTATGCTACAATTAATGTACAAATGAAATTTCCAATTAAACAGTCGTGTTCCTATTTTGGTTTATCGCTAATTATTAACTAACACCAATTCGTTATCGTTAAACTTTGTGTAAATTTACAGCATTTGATTTCACGTGTTAGCGGTTAGCGTTTATTGTTAATTGTACATATGTATGTTTATTGTCTGTTTATTTATTGTATGTTGTAGCATATAATCAAAACTATGACTATTTCACTTTTGGTAGCCACATTTCGCATAATTATTAGGTTTAAAAATAGATAAAAAAGCACAACAATGACAGGTTTCTAACCTCTCGGGCTCTCGCACAAAACATACCACAACTTATTTCCTTAGTCGCTTCTTAACGACATACACGGAAGGATTGGAGAGGTGTTACTCTAAACCTGACACCACACGGAGAACATAACATTAAAAAATCAAATTTATTTTCCATGACCTAATTTTACAAAACCAACCAATCGGTTAACTAACAAGACTTAAACACACACGTACCTACCCAGAAAGCAGGCAAGTTTATACTCGTAAACTCCTCTTTTTGGGTCAGCGCTCAAAAACTTTATCGACAGTGAAACTTGCAAGTCTGAAACTACTGCACCGTGCGTACTGCTTGGACATTTTCCAAATGGCGGCGTTGCGTGCCGTGGTGTTGCCAAGCGCTTTCCCCAAAAGGTCATGGGGAAATCGCGAAGTGTTTCAAGGCTAAAGAAAGGGATAGCGGGAGAGTGACTCGGAGGAATTGGTTTCGGATTGGTTTCGGTTCGAGTCTGGAAGATTCCATTTTTGATTCTTTGTTTTGATGGTTTTTTGTTAGTTAAATTAGAGCGCTTGTATTTGAAGCGTTTTCTGCTGCGTGTTTTCGTATTACTTAACTGTTGTTAGATTATTACTAAGATACAGTGGCCTATATTGTTTTTTAATCATTGCTTGGTTCTCGCTGCTCTGCAAGAACTGTGTGAACTGTTTTGTTTTAAACTAAGGTAAAAACTGTTACAATCTAATTTTATTTCATCTGTTATTAAACCTAAGATTATCCTAGAAGTGGTTGCGAGACGTAAAATAGACATGGTTACTCATCGTTCCGCCTATCTGCTCTGCTCTGCCTACCCCATTTGGGAATCGGGAACATAATCGTGATTTTATTTATGGATGTTACATTTCAGCGTGAAGCGGTAATACATACGGACAAAGAGTTTCAAAGCATATTAGCTCATGTAATTTTACCTTCGGATAATCGATTTTAATCTATATTCCGAGCGAATTCGTCAAATAAACGGGTCAAATATTCAATAATTTTGTAATTTCACCACTGACAATGGCGAGCTGATACGTTTCCCTAATTGGCCACCGCGGCGCCACCGCCGCGTGGTCGCCGGAACCGCACGCATTATGTGCTATCTGTGGAAATTCAAATATTTGTTCCATTTCTGACGTTAAATTAACGGTTTCCATGCGATGATCGATAGCTGAAAATTGAAATTATCGGTTTTATTGTTATTCCGTTGAATATTAGTGTACTTATAGTATGGTTTATCATTCCGCATGTTTATTTCGTATGCATTTATACCTACGCTCTTAATTTCTTTAGCGTTTGATACGTGGATGAATCTAAATAAGTCGGCAATGTGTTCTTGTCTGTCCAAAACCTTTGGGTCCTTCTCTGCGAGTATGTCAATTGTACCAGAGAGGCAGTGATAGATACATAGTTAGTGAAAATCTTCCACGAAAAGCTAGTGAAAAGTCATTGACCTACGTTTCAGAAATAAATGATTTCATTTGATTTGAAAATTACTTACTACAGCTTAGCTATAAGGAGACTCAAGTTCTTATAATCTACCTGAAGTACAAGCAAGATACTGTGCTGTAGGCGATAACCTAGGAAGCTGTCACTATATATTTTCTCTTTATCTTGCTTAGAATCTAAAATGCAAAATGTGGCCTTTTTTTGGCTTTCTTTTCTGTTTCTTTTGCTCTGCATGCCATCTATGGAAATACAGAAGACAGTTATTATTTTATTTGTTTTTATCGTTGTTTTCTTATCTACAGTTTAGTTTATGTCCTAAACATTATGGATTAATCATTATGAGTTAGTAATTTTTAAGTAATAGCCTCCATAAAATACTCAAATAAATAGGACCCCAATTGAGTAAGTAATTAAATTTCAAGTAAAATATCGATTTGTGAATAGTTTCAAATGTTCCTACTATCACAAGTTTAAAGGTTATCATAATATCAACAACCGTGTTTGTTATGGTTTCGTCGTACATTTTTAAATAATAGAATAACAAAATTACAGCGACATATTTTTTCTATTTACCATTACAGGCAAGCGTAAATGGGTCATCTGAAAGTGAGTTATCGCCAACATCCATAGACATCTGCAGTGCAATATAGGTTGCAGAAGCGTTACCAATCTACAGGTTGAGTGATATTTGGATAACGAATGTGATTCTATGTCGATATTCCCTAAATGTCAAGTAAAGATTCGCTTCACAAAAATGGCTTTTCATCTCTACTTTTCCCGTGAAAAATTGTAGAGACGCATCAACGAATATTTTTCAGGTGACCACTGTGACCAGTGATGCTATTTTTTTAACATAGCTGTTCTTAACCTTTTTGTTTGGCGACCCAAAATTCAAAAATATTAGAAGCCCGCGACCCGATAAAAAATAAAAAACAAATGAAATGCAGTGATTGCAGTGGATCCTGCGACACATCTCAAACTAAACTAGTCGACGAGCTCGACGTCGAACTACAATTTTTCCATACAATTAGCTAATTTTGACACTTCGACGTTTAGTTTACGTTTACGAGTAGGTAATACTGCAGGCGTTCCGACATTACGTGGCGTTACGGAGTGGACAATTATTTCTGCAGCGTGTTCATATTTACATTTTTGTCACTGGAAATGTGTTTTAAAGCTCGCTCCGTTATTATTATTATGATGTTGATTTATTTTAATTAATGTTATCGTGAGTGCACGAGTTAATTACGAGAGTGTTAGTCCTAATTTGATTTGGTTTAATTTAATCTGCAGTTTTTAACGAGTTAGTTTGATAAGCTTATCTTGATGCTGTTTCCTAGTGAATGTTTAGTATTTTTACGTTTAATATGCATGCACCGGCAGTGACATAATGTCGTGTTGAAGTAATCAAATTAATATTTTATTTAATTTTTAAGTTTTACGTTCGAAAGTCAACATACTGAAAAGTACTTGGGGAGAGACGCTGCTTTTTATTGGGTAAGCTAATCGTTTGAAGCTGCAACTTGTTAGTATAGAAATTTTAACAAATCCACTAGCAGGACTATTGTTTCTTGCGCTCGGAATCGTAATGTACAGTCACGAACAGGGACTGTTGAGCCACTTGCCACCGTTCGCAATTTATACGTGTATTCAATGACCGATGTGACTGACAGAGATGTTATCTATTGGATTAGTATTACACGACCAAGTTACAAACATAGGTAACTGGCTCAACAATCCCTGTTCGCGATGGTCTTCTTCGCGTCTTGGTAAAATGCTTTCGTGTAACAAACCAATCTCAACTGTCATTTTGCTTACGCGTAACGATTGGGTAAATAGTTCGATTAATTTCTTCATATCCAGGTAAAAGCGATGCGTGAATTTACTCTCTCTCCAAAATAGTGTCACCTAACTTGCCGGGGACTATAACTTCGTACCCAAAAATTTAGCTAAATGTACACTAGGATGCAAAATTGCATGGATAGCTTAGAGGCGACAATCGTTTGGCTTCAGAAGCCGTGTTTCGATAACCATCACTATCGCACGGCGTAAACAGCTACAAACGACTTTCATTTGGACTTGTCCATGCAATTTTGCATCCCGCTGTCCCTGCAAACCGTGAAGTAGTCCATGGCTTTGCCTGTGTAGCGTTACATGTGCTCTATCTACCCTTTTTAGGAATACAAGGTATGATGTATGTATGTTTATGAAAAGGCTGACCGAGTCAGGCGAGCGGATGGCGACCACCAGGCTGCAGCGATCGATACCCGCAATGCACGGCCATTATCCGGGAGCCGGCGACGCGCCCGGTTCACTAGACCACTGTTCGTCTAGTGTGTCCAAAACGATCATGCAACCGACGAATTCGTTTGCGAGTTATCGCAAAATTGTATGGGAACTGAGGCAGCGCAGCCAGCGGAACGTTTGCACAACTGCCGCGGTCGTCTCCATACCATTCCGCGATAACTCGCAAACGAATTCGTTAACGACTGCGTGTTCGTATTGAATACACTAGACGTAGTGTTTGTCCACTATTTCCATTCCCTCCATTTTCATGACGCGACCCCTTCGGACGTAAAACCCCTTATCTTCCAGTATTTTGAATCAGGATGACGAATAGTGAAAGACGTCAACATCTAGTCAAGTTCATTTTTACATAGCTTTTTTTTGATAATATTTGAAACTTGCCTAGTACTGTGGGGTTTAGAATAACACCTCTATTTCTTCCGTGGATGTTGTACGAGGCGATTAAGTATGCACTTTAGTGTATAGGTATTTTATGTGACCGGCTAGCAACCTGTCACTATAGCACCTTTGAACTTAAACCTAAAAAAATGCTAGAATTTGAAACGAAACGTGAAATAGTTATCGTTTTGCCTAAGCAACGTTTCGTGTGCCCTGCCTATCCCGTTTGAGAATACAGGCGTGATGTATGAATGTGCCAACCCACGTGAAACCAAACGATTTATCAACAATCAAACTTTATCTAAGTATTTTGTTAACGGAGTAATGTAGACTTTCACATGGTTGCTAGATCAACTTTACTGATGTTGTTCACTTAAAAGTAACATTTAATTAATCATTTCTTTGATGCTGAACATTTCTCAGGGCGCGGGAAGTAATTTGTCTGCGCTAGCGTCTTGACTGATTATCTTTAGAACTAAATTTGAAATAACTTTACGGAGTTACTAAATGTTTAGGCGGAGTTGATTGGACGCCATATTGCGAAGCGTTTTCTTTAAGAGAAAAAGTATCTAATTAACTCTCTAATAGATCTTGATAAGTTAGGCATGTACAGTTAAACCAATGTATTCTTGATCTTGACCCACTTTAAAACGTTGTCACAGTGAACCACAGATTTATATCGAACTAGATGACCTAAGTGTATGTACTTTGCGTGCCAAAATGGAGCCAAAAGGAAGAGCAATGCTCCTCCTTTGACGCGATTTAAATTAGTTTTATAACAGTTAGATTAGGTTTAACTGCCTAGAGACAGGATAATTTGAATAAGGAGACATCAACTTTGAATGAATTTCACTCGGCCTGTCAATTCCCATCGCTAAAGTGCTCATGTGACGATTCCTACCGTTGAGAAAAAGTGACACGCTTGGTTTTCATACAAATGCAGGAACTCGCGGTATCTAGCTCAATATAAGTCTGTGCAGTGAACGTAATAAAGATTTCCTTTGTCGAGTAATGAAATGTCACTAAGTAAGTAAGTAAACACTTTATTGTACAAAAGGAAAGAACACGAAATACAAAAAAAACTCATTTAAAAATGAAATGGCTAAAAGTACAGTCGACCAAGAAATTGGTCTACCCCCTCAAGATCGATATTCATTTGAACCTCATGAAACAACAACAAGGTCGATTTCCCCTCGCCATAATATTATGACAGTGACAATGTCAACCTTGAGATAATTTTGATCTCACAGAAACTTTTGTCAAAAGTGGTAGACCACTTCCTTGGCCGACCGTACAAAGGCGTACTATGGGGTACTATGAAGTTTACTAACAGTAAATAGGTTCTAAGTAGCGTTTCGCCTGCTCTAACAGCACACTTTAACTTACTTAGTCGCCTCTAGCGACATCCACGGAAGAAGAGGTGTCATTCTAAATCCGACACCACAAGGGATCCTAAAGTTAATATCGCCAGGAAAGTTTCCGTTATCGATCAAATTTACTATAGTAATTTCGCTGGAAGATGTTATTGTTTATTTTATGAGCTGTAAACAAACGTAGCTGGGTAATAATCCCTCCAATTTACTTATAAATGTCAATTTGTAACTTTACTCAATCAATGAGCGTCCGGCTACCTTCAATTTCCGGATCCGATCTATTTACGGAGTTCCGGACGAAACAGTAATTGGATTAGCAATTTAATAGATTCTTGTTTGACTGACGGACTAACCCGGAGTGTTGTTTTAGGTAAGATCCGAGAGATGCCGGTGGCGCTGGTCGATGGCTACTGTAAGTATTTACACCCCTTTTACACCATTAGGAGCCCTTTTCTCGAAGGACCAAACTAATTAACGTAATTGTAAGACTAGCACACCAATATGAAGTTACAGAAAAAGGTGTCAAAAAACTACTTAGTATGTATATCAACATACAAGTAATATGAACCCACGACCTTCCGTAACCGCACTTCATCTTAACACGTATTTCTTCCTAGTCGTACACTCTTGATAGAGTGGTCGTGGTTATGTTAAAGTCGTTGCTTGCGACACAGCAGCTCTTGCGACCCGTCGCCACGCGTTTCTATTCCTGGTGGAGTGGGAACAATCGTTGATCGAGTTGGGGAGCGGCCACGAGATCTTTTGCCCTCAACTTTCCCCTGGACTAAAAAACGTTCCATGGAGCCCTCGTTGCGAGTGATGTGCCCAAAGAATTTGAGGATTCGCAGTTGTACTGTCGCCGATAACTTATAGTCTGTCAAAAAAGTCTTGAAAAGAACAAAAATGGAACTAATTTTTTTTTGGGCTGGCAATGCTGGTTTTCCTGTCA
>BHDV01052762.1:0-15571 GCA_005406045.1 Adoxophyes honmai | reverse complement strand
AAAGCTATTAGAGCAGTCGATTGATATTGTCGGTGAGGAAGACGTGTTATTCTAAGCCCGACGCCTCACTGACTACGGAATTTAATACTGTAGTTACTCGTTTGTTTCTTATGTAAAGCTGAATTAAAAATGCCGCTAATAGTTTTAGTTCTTTCCCCGCCACTGAGCAGCCCAGTGAAGTAAGACAAATAGTCCAGTCTGTAAACACAGTGCCAATTTCTTCCGGAAATCGACCAAAAAAGCGTAATTACAGCGATTAAGAGTTTCTTGTCCTGACGCAAGATGTGTCCCCAAACTGTCTCAGCCTTGTTTTTGTCGTATCGTATCTTGTGACGCCTTGGAATTTAACCTCTATTTTGGGGCTGGTACCGTTGTTTTATAATCAATCAAGTTAGGGTGATAGGAGGTTGCGGAAATAAAGGTTGGGAATAAATCTGTGCCACGCCCGTATTTTTATATACTTTGGTTGAAATAACGGACACAAGAGATAGATGGCGAATGTAGTTCAAGTAATTTTATTTATTACGAGCTGTTACCCGCGACTTCGTCTGCGCAGAATAAGTATTTCGGATTGCGTGGCGTAGAATAGATCTAATTAAAATTATCACACAAATAATTTTTGAATCGCATTTGACAAATATAACAGCTTTTTAACAAATCGCTAGCACCTTGAAAATTCGCAAAACAAACACAACCGTCAACGACGTCTGCCCTCACGCGTCTGCCCGCGTTCGGGTCGCACACTCAGCGACGCGTGACGTTTGCCCCGCGCATGCGCGCCACTTCAACGGTTTTGACAGCGGACGCCAAAGCTCGGAAATGGTAGATTTTACCCGACTTACTTGAGAATTATCGTCGTATATTGGATAATTCACAGAATATCATTACAATTTGTAGCCTATGTGTTATTCTGATGTATAAGCTACATTATTGTAAAGTGTCATTAAAATCCATTCTGTAGTTTTTGCGTGAAGGAGTAACAAACATCCATCCATCCATACATCCATCCATACATCCATCCATACATCCATCCATCCATACTCACAAACTTTCACGTTTATAATATTAGTAAGAAGTTCGAATGATGACGATAATGATCACAGAACCATCTGGAGTTCTTAACTTTGGGTGATAATTATCAATCTTCTTTAGATAACATTTCCGTGTGGTGTCGGCCTTAGAATAACATCTCTCCTTCTTCCGTGGATTTCGTAAGAGGCGTCTAGGTATTTAATCGACCGGCTAGCAACCTGACACTATTGTACCTGCTAACCTAAAAATATGCTAAGTGTCCATGAAACGTGAGAAAATCATGGTTTTGTCTATGTACAGTTTCGTGTGCTCTGCCTACCCCACTTGAGAATACATTGATAAGGGTAACAAGTAGTTATGTCTTTTTCTCATAGTAAATTGTAAAACAAAAGCAAAAGCAACAGCAAAATTGCATTTAGATTTCATTGGTTCTGTCTATAGTACACTAAGCCTTATTTTATGTTATAGCTATTCTATTTACGACGTTAATTGTATCTAAACTTATCCTGGCCTCATCAACTTGTCTACGTAACCTAATAAATCCCAAAATAGCTCGCGAGGATCCAATCATGGTGATCCACAGAACTAATTATATCTGCCTAATACGCGGAAGAACTTTATACATATAGCTAATACTATGGTGGATACACAGACTTATATCGAAATAGATAACGCGAGTTCCTGCATTTGTATGAAAAGCAAGCGTGCCACTTTTTCTCTCCCTACTGTAATGTCACATGAGCGCTTTAGTGATAGGAATTGACAGTTTGAGTGAAACCGATTCAAAGGTGAGGTCACCTTAGGCCCTGGGTAGACGACAGACTATCCGCGATGGACTTTTTGTACGTGAAAATAGAACCTATGGACTTATGCAGTAACGCACACGACGCGCAAAAAGTCGGCACACAATGCATACAATCCACGCAGACTTTTTGTGCGCCGCAGACTCGATCGCATAAAAAGTCTGTCGTCTGCGCTGCGTCTTTATTCAAGTTGTCCTGTCTTTAGGCAGTTAAACCTAATGTAAGTGGTACAAAACTAAATGAAATCGAGTCAAAGGAAGGGCATTGCTCTCCCTTTTAACTAGCACGCGATTACATACACTTGAGTCATCTATGTCGATATAAGTCTTTGGGTGGGTCGGAAATCATTGTTTCGACCGTACCTGAATCGCAATACTCCAATTAATAGTTATTAGCTACGTATTACGTGTGAATAATTAGTCGGTACAGCGTTGTTAGCGACACGGCAACCAATTATACACGGTGAGAAATTTTTACCTAAACACGCATAATATCTGAGGGAAATGTTACATGTTTGAAGATAGACTTTCTAAGGCTGAGTTCACAGCTGTCCGGGAGACCCGTACGGGCTGTTGCTACGGGCGCCCGAAGCGGGAGCACAAATGAGGAACTAGAGGATCGTCTCACAGCGACGCGGAGCGGGTTCCGTGCGCAACATTCCGGGTCGCTGTGAGACGATGCTATAGTTCCTCATTTGTGCTCCCGCTTAAAATCAGCCTTATAATATGTTCAAATAAAGACTTTCTAAGAGACTAGAGTAGTACTTTGAGTAGGTAAATAAACTTTATGACAAATTGCGCTTGGTCTAATTTCAAAATAGCGTTGAGATGGACGTGCGACTTTTTGAAAAGTACGTTTTGGGTCGTAAGACTATGTTCGACATAGCGACTGTTCTTTGGTGTTCAACGATAAAGCGTTTAAAATTGTATAGAAGTATGTATCCAATTATTGAGGAGATCAGTGCCAAAGACCCGCTTCACATTCAGTTTTAAGCAAGTAAGTTGACTGTAGCAACTACAGGAACTACAAAAATACACAAACAAGACGGTGAATCACAAAGACGGATTTATCCCTTGCAACCTACCTTTAAGAGACAAAGAGGAAACCTAATTATTGTGAAATAATGTAGTTAAGTACAGTCACGAACCGGGATTGTTGAGCCACTTGCCACCGTTCGCAATTTAGACGTAATCAATGACCGATGTGACAGACTAGATGTCAGCTATTGGATTAGTACCTATTACACGACCAAGTTACAAACATAGGTAAGTGGCTCATAAATCCCTGTTCGCGATGGTACATTAACAAAACATTCTGAAATGATGTATGTCATAACGACATATCCTGTAGAAAGACTCAGAGTGGCACATGCTTCAAATTACTTAGCTGTCTGTTTAGAAAGTTTGCGTAAGTAATAAGATACTTAGATCATTAATGGTAACTATAAAAGAGGGCCTTTACCAGAGTTAAAGCTTTTAGATACAGATACAAGCAAACTCGTGATAAACTAAGGCTCTTTCCAAGTAGCGACCAACTTCGAAGGAAATGAAAAAGTTTAGCTCCTCCGCAAAGAGTATCTAATAGTTTGTAGTCTTCTGCAACGAGACAACATTTTGAAGTGTTCTAGAAGTTAATACAAGTTTCTTTTTAATGAGCAGTTGCTGGCAAAGTGCGTAGATAGATAAATTTATTTCATTTTGGAAATCACGTTATCATGTCAATCAGTTTTCTTAGGCGACATATTTGAAGATTTGTCGGTAAGTAAAAATATTGAATGAGCGACAGTTGTAGTTTACGTAGTGACACTGAAATATATTTACCTATTTGCGTAGTGACAACTGTCTAGTTTGTGAAATAGGTACCTGTCATAAGTTGCCTACCTTGTATGCTTGTTTTCTTACAACATTTTCAATCGCAGCACAGACGGCACACTTTTAGTGCGATCGAGTCTGCACGGATCGTATGCATTGTGCGCCGTACATTTTGCGCGTTCTGTGCGTTACTGCATAAAATTGCGTAGGTTCTATTTTCACAGACTAAAAAGTGCGTCACGGATAATTTATCGTCTCCGCAGCACCTCAAACTGCGAGAAAATACAGACTAATGAAGCTGTCACTGCCTACGCATCTACTTATTGGATTATCGCAGCGTCTCCGATGAATAGGGTGTGTGATGAATGATAATAAACCTAATGTCGCATACATACACGAAAATGAGCACCTCGCTGATTTGTCGGGATACATTCAGTTCCGTATTCCATAATGAGATTATACATAATTTTTTTTAATTGATATTAAAGAAGATCAAAAGCGCGAATGTGTTTTGGGCCGTCAAATGGCCTTAATTTAACTTGGTCATATACAGGGCTTTACGACAAATTTAGGGGGAGATAGGTGGTCAGATTACCTACCAAATATAAAGCAATACCAAATATAAATATAAGAGTTTAAAAAATGTACATTTTTAAATGTGCAACCCCAGTCATTTTTCAGTCGCGGTCTTCGGATTTTTTATCCTGAATATTTTCAGATCTGTGTTTTCAGATGCATAATACAACAAATACACAGCAATGTTCAAGATTGCTTAGCGAAGAGTCTCAAGTAACAATTTAGAACACTCGATAGACGGTTGGCTCAAGAGTCTGATGCAAAAAGCGGCACTCTTTGATAGTCTTGATACGGTATCCAAAGTGTCCATGGTTCCTCAATCTGCAGTCCTAACCATCAGTAGATTAGGCATATGCATAGGGTCTTGCCTGGCTACCGATGGCGCCTTAGCCTAAGATTTGAATGAATATACATGAATAATAGTAAAATGCGAATAGCGCGACTCAAAAACTAACGCGAAAGCACTTTTATAATCTTTAAAACTGACATTTCTCAAAAATTTAGGCACTTTAGTAAGCTTATTTGGTAAGTTTCTCAACCACCTACACATACTATATGGACACCGTGTTTATTAGAAGGTCTTATTAGTGATGATTACAACCCACGGCAGTTTCCAAGGGTTTCTTAAATGCCAAACATGGGGGAGACGAAAAGGCCGAAAAGGTCTCATGGGACGCATATTTTCATCTGGTAATGTTTGATAGGACAGTTTAGAGATAAGTAGAGAAAGGTTAGGCCCAGCAGTGGGACTGGTACTTTAATAATGTCGGCTTATGCCTTGGTATACATAGTACTTAAACAAACCTAAGCATCGTTCAAGCTCTAAACGCGCTGACGGCGGAAAGGGTGCGCCATAGTGTTGGTTGTAATATTTGAAATTATAAGAAAGAGCGCCCACTAAGTACTGGCTGGGAAAAAGCGTTTCATTCGTACCATCACATCACCGCACCACAATAGGTGGATACTCCGTTTCCGCTGTTAGTAAGTTTGAAGCTAAAAAGTTGAATTTCGATATTTTAGGGAGATTATTCGATTCAACATTACATTTTATACGCATAGGTATAATAGTGATAAGTTGCTAGTATATCGCATAAAGCATTGTTTACTTAGATACATGTTATTCTAAACCCGACACAAGGGAATTTCTCCCGATGACGGCTCACGAATAGCTCGAAACATGTCATAACACTGACGATTGTCTAGCAACTCTAGCTATTTAAAAATTCGCAACGTCTTTAATCACAAAATTAGGTTAATACCCCAATTAACGGAAAAACAAAGTACACAACACAATACCCATTTGTCTGTTGTGACACAATTTTCAACAATTTGCTCACCGCATAATGCCTTGAGGCTCTTATCGAACAATCTTCCCACAAGCATAACACTTATCAGCGCTGTGTTATATCATCATGTGAACAACTAAGTTGGGAATGACCTCTGCATTGAATTTGCTTTTGACCCCGAGCAAAATCTAAGTCTCCTGTCAACAGACATAAATATTTTTGCGCGGGTCAATTCAAAACAATTGCCTGACCAGTATGCTTGCAGCAAAACAAAAGATAAACGAATGCATTCTCTCCAATTAAAAAATAACACGGAAACTGTGTGCCAGTTGATGGCCAGTTGTAACAGCAGTAAAATTAAAAAAAGGTTGGTATCTAGTAGCAACTTTTCGCAACCGTATGTTTAACTATTTATTGTACAAAATATCCAAAAATACCAAGTACAGACAACTTAAAAGGACGAAGGCGAAGGCGAACATGTCCCAAAGGATAACTTTCTGTTGATTTTCAAGCGATTGGCAAAAGTGTGTGTGTGTGTGTGTGTGTGTATCTTAAGTTTCAAATATAGCCGTTAAAATCTCATTCTAGTTTATGTCACCAAACAAATTTTCAATAAACAGAGGCGCTAATCTCCAAAGTTACATCATTTAGGTTGAAGCTAAGTTATCTGCTAAATTAATTAATTTTGTCAAGTAAATATTAGTGGAAGTTATCACCACTAGGGCATAGAACTTTGTAATGGCAGCTAAGTGAGGAGTTTCAGGCAATGAATAAGTTATGAAGTCGCAGGCGGTAGAGAATTTATTGGTAATTTTGCACTTAGACTAATGTAGGTTTTGTGGTATTTCTGAGGGCAAAAATTTCAGCATCTAAACTTCAAGGGCCTCGTCACACATGACGAAACGTCCGTCGCTGTACTTTCGCAGGAGTCCATCTGTTACGTTACTTTGCAGCCACACTGAATATTCAGTGGGAAATCATTTTGTTTTATTAATCGACTTCAAAAAAGGAGGAGGTTCTCAATTCGTCGGGATCTTTTTCCATTTTGCAATTCGATAATAATTTGTTCTTGTTCAGTGCCGAAGGTCCTGTGCGTGCGCCAAATGTATCTTCGACATAGTGTACCGGGTATATATATCTAATTTGTATCAAATAAAATGCATGTCACGAAAAATTCGTTAAGAAATTTCCGTCAAATGTGACGGGGCCCTAAAATAGAGGCGATTTGTTCATTATGACGAGTATAATTGGTTACTGAAAACCAATTAATTATACTAATTATAATTGGTTGAAAAATGTATGGGTCATCTGAACCACCACGTGACCTATCTAGAACGATATAAGAGCATAAAATAATAAGGTTCAACACAATGCCGTCACTTGTAAGCTGTCCAACTGAGTGCAGGTGAGAATTCAAAAGTACAACCCTCGATTATTTCCCTTTGTCGCATGATTATTGTACGGCGTTGCGGAATAATGGATTAGAAGTAGTATTGAAATAGTATGAAACTGGTCCCGGTACTGGTGATTGTAGACTCAAAACACAAGGAAATGCAAAATGGCCTCTCACGGACATGGTTATTAGATGCCTAGGTAACAAAGGGGCCTAGACATATCTGTCAGTTATAGCTTACGGCAACGTTCCGAGTCAATCTCAAATTACTTATTCGTGAATATAAATTACCCTAACTGTCTAAACTTATTCCCAATTCCATTGTTTCTCCAAACATGCCGGAGGATGTTATTAGATCCAAACGATCAAAACAAGATTAGCGTGATTACGAAAAAGGCCACTTTGAGCTTTGTAACCATGTCGTCCACGTATACTGCCTTAGTTTTTTACCAAATTACGGCGTTTTTCGTAATCGCGACGGTAATGAGTCATTGTCTGGCGTTACGTGGACAATACTCGTTGTAATCTTTGCTAGGGTTGCCCTCCAATCGAGTTTGTCCAGATTTTTACCTTATGCCGTAAGGGGAGCGTCTGAGCGGGTTTTTATTTGAAATCCAGATTTAAAAATTAAACAGTTTGAATTCTCAACTACATGAATTTCGAATTTTTCGGTTATAAACACAATTTAAATTTAATCTATAGATTTGAACTTTTTCTGTTGCTTCTGTATCTGTATTTGAATACTTCTGGAACTCTTGAAAGCACTAAAACAAAAAAAAAACAAGTGTTTACTTTAGGGTCCGAACCCTAATGTCTACAACTAAGTTTAAAAAAAACTTGTTGATGTCCTATGTTTTTATACATTCGCCTAATAGAATATCCCAGAACGGCAAAGGCCTCCTCTTTCTTCTGCCACTCTTCCATCTCTTAGGTTTGCATCTCCTCCGGGCTATAAAATCTGCACGTCCTGAGGCAACAAAGTTCGGGGTTTTCACGTTTGTTAAGTCCGAGGTTTTCACGTGTCTTGCGCTGGCTGATAAATTTTAAAGATGGCAACCCTATTGACCCTACCATGGTAAACCGCACTAGGTGACGGAACAATGAGAAGTATGAGGAAGGATGATGGTCGTAAGACAATGACGATAACGTCGACGTTGACCCTATTTTAAGACGAATCGAACTGAATATGTGTAGGATAAAAAAAGGTAAACGTTATAGAGATTCGCTGGACAATTAGTTGGCTTCCAAATTTCAATCTGGATTGTTGGTGGTCTGGTCCCTCGAATTAGAAAACTGTTCTAAATAGAGTGGTACTCCGTCTGTGGTCGGTGTGGACGTGCCTTTAGAGACAGATGTTGTATGCTGTGTGCTACCCAACGTTTGAAAAAAAGGATCGTGATGACGAAAATGTGGGTAGTTCTCAGCCGGTGTCAGTTGCGTCGAACAGTCACGAAAGAGCGGTGGCGTGCCGTGCTCATTATCCGCAACTACTGTACGTTGGGACAGATATATGAGTGAGTCCCACGGTAGTTTTAAGCTTAAAATAGGAGCTAGTTAAAAACTGTTATGGAAAGCAACACGGGAAGAGCGAAGCAATAACTATTTACTTTAATAATACGTAGATGTAATTGGTTTATCGCATTTTCGCGCACGCTTTGCCGGTCAAGCCATCGTAATGTATAGTTAGGTATTTAAAGCGTCTATAATAATGCAAATTTCTTTTATGTGAGTCTCGATCAATACTTGTCATACTAAACATAGTTTTCTAAACGTAAACTGGACTAAGAAGGCTATTTGATTTCACTGAACGTCAAGTGAAATTTTACATGACTTTATTACAAGTAGGTTTGTTATCTTGTGTGGTGTCTAAGAATAAGACCTCTCCATTTCTTCCGTGGATGTCGTAAGAGGCGACTAGGTATGATTTAGGCGACGGGATAACAACCTATTACACACTTTCCATCCATTTTTAAATCCAAAATTATGCTAGAAGTGTCTGCGAAGCGTGTAGTAGTCATAATTTTGTCTATGCCACGTTTTGTGTGCTCTGCCTACCCCATGAACAAAGACGAGGTTGTATGCATTGATTGTATGCTAGTTTGTTAATTAATAACCATATCATGCAGTCAATCAGAATAGTGGGAAAATGGCGTGTCTTCATGTACCTAACGCATGTAACCATTATTCAATAATTAACTTAATTAGGTACGGTGATGTCATAACGAGGTTTTCCTTCATTACACGTTACTTATAGCGTACAGTGCTCGACATACAACTTGGGTAAAATTGACAGGTCTAGAAGTGGTTTTATAAGTCGTGATTGGTTCGCCCATAGAGGACAGAACCTATAGAGTACTAATGTCATTGAATTTGTTCGAAGACGATTCCGCCAAAGCATGGCGGCGTTCGCTGTGCTCTTATTGGCCGGCCCAAGATCGCGCGTAACGCAGTGGCTTTTTCCTCTATGGCACTGTTTCCCAAACTTTGTTCTGCCGTGGCCCGGTAATTTTCGCACTGCCTCTTCATGGTCCACTTAACATTTTTAAACCCAAGCTACCTTTAGATAAAATATCATACATTTATTTAAGTAGATAGGTACATTAAAAATGGGAATGTCGCGACCCGGTATTTTATTTAGATGGCACGGTACTGGATCGCGACCCGGCATTTGGGAAACGCTGCTCTATGGTTATTGGCTCTTTACAGTTTCTATGACAGTTTGTCAGTTGAAATAAACTGACGGTTTGCGGAACTGGGTGGCCATCATTGTTTCTCTAGTTGGTCTGTCCTCTAGGGTTCGCCTGATGGTGATTGGTCGCATTGTTTGACGTTTGCCTCCCGCACCGCATTGGACACCTGTCAATTTTGGGCAAGTCGAATGGCGTGCACGTATTATACGTTATTAACTAGACAGGGAACACGTGACAGTGGCAAACTATCGTTGTCTTGCCAGGGATATGAGACAAAATTATGCCGAACCATCGAACACAAAGCCGGATAATAATAAGAGATACATCGAGTTTAGTTTATATCGAGTTTAGCTCGACATTCGATTTTTAGGCAAGTACACATCTTCGCGCGAAAAGAGCGGTGGCTTTAAAGCGCGTTTAGCAGCAGCCGCCACGACTTCTACGACGACTAATGAAGGGCTACGGATTAGCCCTAAGCAAGTCGAGCTAAACTCGATTTAAGACGTGAGTTATCCGTATATTACAAGATGGGCATGTAACAATAATTTTGTTACGAATAAATGAGTATGAGTAACAACGCTATGGAGGCGTACTTATGGTAGGGACAGATATAGAGGCAAATTCAGCAATTTGCAATCTACGGGATCTACGTTGGCAAGGTTGTAAGTATCGCAGAAACTTCGCGCTCCGGTTTACCACGGAAAAGCGTTGCGCGAACCCCTGCTACTTAAAAGACTGTACAGTCGCGAACCAGGATTGTTGAGCCACTTGCCACTATTCGCAATTTAGACGTGTAATCAATGATCGATGTGACCGACTAGATGTTAGCTACAGGATTTGTATTACACGACCAAGTTACAAACATAGGTAACTGGCTCAACAATCCCGGTTCGTGATGGTACCTGCGCGTACGTTGCTGTGGTTACAGAACAGGACAGCTACGCGACAGGCGGTTGTTTTAAAGATGTATCTCCGGATGCTGTAATTGGACGTCTTTTTCTGAGCAGGATTCACGCTTTAATGAACAACGACCTTGGGTGTTTGCTAACTTACATTGAACTCTTGGTTTTTGATGAAGATTTTATTTTGATGGCACAGATGGGGCTGTAAGACTTTATAATTATAAGCTAAGATAACTAAACAAAACAGTAGTCCGATAGTTAGATTACTTACTAAAAAACATTGCATACGTATTTTTTCTTTAATCTGACACACGAGATATGACGACAAGGTACCAAAATACCCCGACCAAACGTAAAAAATCGGGTATAAAGAGGTTCATTAGAACATGGATGAAGCAAAAAGCGTTGCTAACTCCTAGAAGTTCAAGTCCCTAGACTCACAATCAAAAGTCGCTAGAAAGTCGCCGAAACTATTTGGGAGTCACAAGGCGTCTGGAGAAAAATATAGATAAGTTACTATAATACTATAATTATAATAATTAAACTACGTAGCGGCGCAATATCGTACAATATCTAACTTTTAATTAGATATTTTAGCGACAAAAATGTTCTTTAGACGCTAAGACTGAAGCAAAAGTCGTCACTTCGAGCGACAAAGTCGCAAAATTAGCAACACTGGATGAAAAAAGAGGTATGTCGGGATATCCTTTTGAGAATGAGGCGCGATAAGTATACTGTATTTACGTGTATAAAAGTGACGTTACTGATTGAATGTCATTGTACGGAATATTTCACAGCTCGTCTTCAGGCGACGAATTTATTTAAGTTAGTTAGACGTTAGAAAATAACACCCTTTTAGAACCATAAATTCGTACTAACATGGCCTGGCAACGGCACGATATGTACTTACCTCGTAAAATTAAGTTGAAGTGTAATTGGGATCGAGCCAAATTGTGAAACGGTAAATTTAGGCCTTCGGCTTCATAGGCAGTTAGGCACCTTTTGTAAACTTCGTAACTATCATTAATACTGATATCCGTGGCGTTTCATTATATTCCAGTGATTCCCAAAGTGGTCCAGATGGACCCCCAGGGGTCCATGGGAGACTAGATGGGGGTCCACGCTGGTATTGGTAAAAAATTCCGTGGATGTCGTTAGATAGCAAGGAAATAGGTTTAGGTATGCTTTAGGCGACAGGCTAGCAACCTGACACTATCAAACTACTAAAATTATGCCAGAAGTTGCAGCGAAGCATGAAATAGTAGTCATGGCTTTGTCTATCTCACGTTTCATGTGCTCTACCTAACCCATTTGGGAACAGGAGTGATGGTAAAAAAAAAACATTTATTGACCCGAAAAAATATTACAAAAGCAGACAGACAGTATCTGGTGGGCCCCAAACTAGGCTTAGCCTGTATCTTGGGGTCAGTATGGTATGCTATGCATGTATGTTCCAAATCCGTTAGGAAACTCTTCTGTCATCTTTAATATCCGCCAAACGACTGGTAAAAGGTAGTAGCTGTATAGTACTGTAATTACGCAGGAAAAAATGGCTAAGAAATGCAAATGAACCGAGAAAGCTGAATTTTTGATATGACGTCCCTACGTCATAAAAGCATAAGAGCACAAGAGCATAAAAAGAGCTACAAAAAACTTCTTGACAGAATTATCGTATCTCGTCGGAAAGCCGAGTTATTGTCAAAAAACCAATCTTAACCTTTTTTTCAAAATGGCGGAAACCCACATAGGAAATCTTGGTCGACAATTTCAAGTTAAGCTTCTTTAGGTATTCCCTACGTCATATCAACATACAATAATAATATATAGTAATTCAGCTTTCCCGGTTCATTTGCATTACCAAATGTATATAATTCTTGCAGTAGTAGTAAAGTCTCCAATAGAGATCTACATACATACATACATATTCTCACGCCTGTATTCCCATGAGGGGTAGGCAGAGCACATGAATTCAAAAATCCTGTGCCACGTTTAGCAAATTCAGGGTAACCATCTCATTCAGGGTAGAGATCTCCAAGCAGATATTATGCCTGGGGACCGAAGTCCACGTTAAAGGAAGTTGTATCTATCCTTCTACCATCGAAACTCCGTTAGCGCGTAAAACACTGACAGTTGACGTTTTTGGAAGTTCCACTATTGGAAGATAGGTGGCGCTAGTAGCTTTATAAAATAACAGTAAGTTAATCCTATATAAGCAAGAGCCCTAGCTCTCAGTGACTGGTGGCTGGGGTCAAGGACCGCGAATGGCCCTCTGGACCCGATCTGGACAAACTAGTATCCAGCAGCTGCCTTGGGCATGATATAGCTCGTTACTTCGTTACTTGTTTCCGTAGATCATAATGAGGATATTTTTTATCCTTTAATCTGTTCCTATCTTTTTTTCGACGGGAAAATGCAATTACGCCCGCAACCTTCATCTGTGGATAAATCTAAAAGTATACTTTTCTTGCGTGCCAAGTTTGGCACGCGTGCCATTGTTTCGCCATCACTCACCTATGGAATTATATGCAGTAACGCACACGACGTGCCAAAAGTACGGCGCACACTGCATACAATTCACGCAGACTCGATCGCACAAAAAGTCTGTCGTCTGCGCTGCCCCTTAAAATGACTGCGAGACGTGACATTGTTGTGTGTAATCGTTCACTTCAACTCTCAGGCATTGAGGATAGAACCTATAGAGTACTGATGTCATCTTGGTTGTTCGGAAATTATTCCGCAAAACAATTGAAGTGATCGCTGTGCTCTTATTGGCCGGTCCAAGATCGCGCGTAACGCTAGTGCCTTTTTCTCTACGGTTATTGGCTCTGTACAGTTTCTGTGAGTGACGGTGACGTTTAGTATGTTGAAATCAACAAACTATTTGCGGACCGGGGTTGCGAACATTGTTTCTCTATAGGTTCTATCCTCTATGCTCTCAGGGAACCAGGTATAGGCGCCAGTCTTATTGACGTTGCGAAATGGCAAAAAACATATCCCTTATAGATTCGTCACGTCTGTCTGTCTGTCCGTCCGAAAATTAGTTTGAATGAAATCTAGGAAGTATATTTTTTTAATAAAACGTAAACCACAATTTATGTAACTATGTATGTAAGTTATTATTGTACAAAATAACAAGAACAAAACACAAGTACAAAGGCGAACATATCCTTTTATTTTTCTAATCAATAGCACGGAACCCATCGCGAGCGAGTTAGACTCATGCTTGATTGGTTTTCGCGACCATTTTGTGTCTGTAAGGAGCAGCGCAGACGACAGAGAATTTTTTGCGATAGAGTCTGCGGCGAACAAAAAGTCTGCATGGATTATATGCATTGTGCGCCGAACTTTTTGCGCGTCGTGTGCGTTGCTCCATATAATTCCATAGGTTCTATTTACACAGACTACAAAGAGCGTCACGGATAGTCTGTCAACTGCGTAAATATATTTTGCATCTTATTTGACTCACACCTAATGCAATCAATTAAGTAATTAAATTTACTTTTGCACTTTCTTTCTCCCCTCATTACTATAGATAAGAGGGGGTTTTCAGAAAAAGATGTTCAAGCTTTGCCTTTTCTGATTTCTAGTTTTACATACAAAATTTATTACCATTTGTTTGATTTAGAAAAAAGTACAAGACAGAGGCTACACTTTTTGCTCAAAATGCCCATATAGTTATTGAGTAACATGGTAATAAGAAAATCTAATTGGTATTTTTATTTATAATGTAGTGGCAGCAAATATACCTAAGTATATGCCTACAAGCATTGCAATTAGTGTCTATGTATCGTCATTTGTTAAGGAGCTAAGTTCCTATCTGAGATTAGTAGAAATGCCATCAAACTGATTGACAATAAAATAATCAGTTTCCATTCAGGTTTATAATTTTATAGTTTCATAATATTATTTATTGATAGTTACAATAATATAACATGGAATAGCTACAAAACATTAAATTTACTAGTAACATTCCGAGACATACATAAAAGGTTATAGGCATTTTCTTTAGACTTCTACTGGAGTGAGATTTGACGCTATAACATGGTCATCATCACGGCGATTACTACTTGTGCTTGTAATAAATTAAAATCACTTGTACAAAATGTATGAGTAACTATTATTATACAGAGGATTGCATAAAGTTCTATTGTAATTAAAGCCCTTTTCTAGTTTTTTTTAACAACTCCTATTTATTGCCAAATTAAGTTACAGTAAACAACAACATTGTGACGTTGATATTATTTTTCATTCAGTTGTCGTAGGATTATCTTGGGATAGGAAGCACTTCAGGTATTGGCAGGATCTTGAAGGACCGTTGGAAGGAACTGTGAAATATCAAGTGGATAGTTTATGATATAAGGAATAAATAAAAAAAACAACAGCACAAAAATAAAATAACTTCACATCTATGAAGATGGCACAAAAGATGTCACAAGATAAGAGATTTTGATTTTGTTTTAGGTTGTTGACAAAGTTGCAAAATATTCGTGAAGAAAGGCGATTGGTAACACACTTCGTGGTTTTACCCCATACCTATATTTTTAATTTTTAGTTCCTATAGAAAATAATGGGATTTTAGGACAAGTCTTGATTTGCATAAATGAGAAGTTGCATGTGTGTAGTTTTAAATAAGAGTTAAACTACTACCATAATAAAGTTAAAATAAAGACAATAGACAGCTAAAATAAGTATCCTGGGCTTCCCACCTTTTGTTTATAGTTTTTGTTACTATGGATTCCAAATGCTTAATAGTCAGTAAAAGAGTAAAATATTATTAAGATTTATCATGAAGAAATTAAAAGTAGCGTAACGTAAGTGCTTTTATCGTTTCCCAAGTTTTTCAATACCTTTGTTGTTAAATAAAGAGGAAATAAAGGTACTCACCTAGCAGACCACAACAAAGCGACCGCCACTATACCTAAACACTCAATCACAAACTTCGCCACTGATAACTTAAGTTTTGACACTGAAGTTAAATGATTTGCTTCAATTTACGATTTCTAACTTTTCATTCATGATATGCATCTCAAATTAATGGGTGTAGTTAATGCGCGTCCCGTATTGTACGGCCAATAATG
>BHDV01052751.1:91832-111528 GCA_005406045.1 Adoxophyes honmai | reverse complement strand
ATAAATATATATACAAGATTACCTCGTTTAAAGGTATAGGATATATTAAAGACTAGCTGTGCCCGCGACTCCGTCCGCGTGGAATAGTGTTTAATTTCCCCCCGTTTTTTCCACATTCTCCAATATTTCTTAGCTCCTATTAGTTGCAGCGTGACGTTATATAGCCTAAAGCCTTCCTCAATAAATGATCTATCCAACATAAAAATAATTTTTCAATTCGAACCAGTAGTTCCTGAGATTAACGCGTTCAAACAAACAAACAAACAAACATACAAACAAACAAACAAACTCTTCAGCTTTATAATATTAGTATAGATAAGATTTATAATAAATAATAATAATATGATAATTAAGGGGTGCTCCCGTGCAACAAACGTGTTTTTTGTCCAGTTTTTGGTACGGAACTCTTCGAGCACGATTCCGATTCGCACTTGGCCGGTTTATTTTTACAAGCTTTTATTTAAATTTACTTTTGTATGTATGTACGTTTGCATGTTTACAAATCTTGCAAGGAAGATTTGAAATTTGAACCACTTCCAATAGACCGATTGAGCTGAAACTTGGGATACCTACGTAACTTGGATGACAAAACAGTATTCTGGTAGTGGACTTCTGGTAGCTTAGCCGGGACTGTCTTCGATGGAGGGAACTCTTCAACGGTTAGTCCGATTGGCTTGAAATCTGGTGCACATAATCAAGGGTGGATGACAATGAAGTACAGTTGGCAAAAAGTACAGTAGGCAAAAAAGCTTGTCTCGAAAATGAAGTTTTTGTTGGGAAGCTTATTTCATACTTGTTCTCTCTTTCAGAGTTCGCGGCTTCCAAGAGGTGGTAACCCCCAACATATACAACTCGAAGCTGTGGCAGACCTCGGGCCACTGGGCGCACTACTCGGAGAACATGTTCTCCTTCGATGTGGAGAAGGAGACGTTTGCATTGAAGCCTATGAACTGCCCCGGACACTGGTGAGACTCACACATATTATAAACTAGCTTTTGCACGCGGCTCCGTTCGCGTTAAGAAGTATTTTAGGGAAATGGGGAGTCATGAAGAGGCAAAAAGTAGCCTATATCACTCTCCATCCCTTCAATTATCTCCACCCAAAAAATCACGTCAATCCGTCGCCCCGTTTAGCCGTGAAAGACGGACAAACAAACGCACTTTCCCATTTATAATATTAGTATGGATGCGAAAGTTTATGTGTGTAGGGCAGGGAAGGCGAACCTTTTTTGACACACGTGCCATTTTTTAAACAACTTCAAAAAAGGAGGAGGTTATCAATTTGATCTTATTTTTTTAATGTATGTTACTCGATATCTCCGAAAACCGTGAACCGGTTTTCGTTTTATTTTTTAATCGAAAGGGTTCCGTTGGCACTAAGTTGGGATCTGATGATGGGATCTTGGAGAAATCGAGGGGACTCTTCAAATGTTATAATAGTTACCTCTTCCATCTTAAAAACCTAAAATTAAGCCAGCAGTGGTTGCGAAGCGTGAAATAGTCATATTACTGTTGTCAAGTATGTCAGAATAGATGCGAATGGCGCTCTGTTGTCTCTGCCTACCCCGCAGGGAATAAGGCGTGACGGTTATGTATGTATGTACTGTTGTCATGTTTCGTGTGCTCTGTTTAGCCCATATAGGAACATTTTATGTATGTTACTAGCTTTTGCCTGCGGCTCCGCTCGCGTTAAATTCGGGGTAACACAGAAGAGATAGCCCACATACCAATTTTTTTCGTTTCCTACATTGAAAATTGCGGAATTTTCCACAAACTTCCAACCCTCACTTTAGCAAAATGGAGGTTTTTGAAGAGACAAAAAGTAGCCTATGTCACTCTCCATGCCCTAAACTATCTCTACTTAAAAAATCATGTCAATCCATCGCTCCGTTTAGCCGTGAAAGACGGACAGACAAACAAACAAACACACTTTCCCATTTATAATATTAATAAGTAAAATAGTATCGATGTCTTCTTTACCCGTGTATGTATGTATTACAGCTTGATATTCGACAACCGCACCCGCTCGTGGCGCGAGCTCCCGCTCCGCCTGGCCGACTTCGGCGTCCTGCACCGCAACGAGCTGAGCGGCGCGCTGACCGGGCTGACGCGCGTGAGACGGTTCCAGCAGGACGACGCGCATATATTCTGCACGCAGCAGCAGATTCCGCAGGAGATGGTATGTGTGTGGTTGTGTCAGTGACGCTGCGGTTTTGACGCGGCGATGTTCAGTAATAGAAGCTAGGAGATTTGGTGGGCATGGCTTGCATTTGTGCCGTTGCTGCAGCTAATTGACGATGCGGTTTTGACGCGGGGTTGACACGGCGTGAATGATATACACGCAATAATAGAAGCTACGAGATTTGGTGGGCGTGGCTGGTGTTTGTGTCACTACTGCTTGCGTCACTGACGGCGCAATTGTTCTGCATCTGATAGTATGTATGGTAGGAGATAATAGGTATTATATCGCGTTTGTATCATTGACGCTGCGGCTGTGACGCCACGACTTTGACGCCGCAATATGTATTTTCTGCACCCAGTAACATACAGCAAGAGATGTTAGGCCTGACCTGTGTTTGTGTCATTATCGCTGCGGCACTTCACGCTGCGTCATTGACGCTGCAACGTAATTTTTGCAAAAATCTTTTCGAAATCAACAGCACAATCGATTAACGCAATAAATGTCCCGAATTTAAATTTTTTGGTCGTCAAAGAAAATAAAAAATGCATGTTTCATATCTTTTGTCAATTTATCTCACGGACTAAATAGTTTTTTTGGTCGTCTATCCTGTTAAATGTTAGTTTCCGTTTCCAGTTGAGCTGCCTACAGTTCCTTGACCACGTGTACTCGGCTTTCGGCTTCACCTTCCAACTGAAGCTGTCCACTCGCCCAGAGAAATACTTGGGTGACATTAGCCAGTGGAACGACGCTGAAAAGGTAATGTAAATTTAAGAGCACTCTTTAATAAGTATGGGGATTATTCAGTTAAAAGTATAGTAAAGTATTGTATCGGGGCTTTCCGATACAACCAATGTTATGCTTAATGGAAGGTCCCAACCTTGTTTCTATGTAACCACAAAAATGGAAACCAAATAAACTTTTTGATTTTTTTTTCATTTTTTGAAAAGTATGAGTATAGTGTGGTATCGGGTTTAGAATATCACCTCTCCATTTCTTCTGTGGATGTCGTAAGAGACGACTAAGGAAGGTAAGGTATATTTTAGGCGAAGGTCTAGTAACCTGTCACTATTGTACCTGCTTACTGGAATCCTAAAAAAAAAATGCTGGAGGCGAGAAATAGTCGGTTCTGTCTATGCATCGTTTCGTGTGCTCTGCCTATCCCATTTGGTAATACAGGCGTGATGTATGTATGTATCCTGTGTTGTGTCGGGTCAGACCGCCTCTCCAATTTTTCCGTTTTGTAGAGCCGACTTAGGAAATAAGTTTAGATATGCTTTATGCGACAGGCTAGCAACCTGTCACTATTATATCTCATCCATCTATTTTCAAACCTAAAATTATGCTAAGTCGCTTACAAGGCGTGAAATAGTCATGGTTTTCTTAGTGTAGCGTTTCATATGCTCTGCCTACCTCATTATGTATGTATGTTTCCAGGCGTTAGAAGAATCCCTGAACAAGTTCGGCCAGCCGTGGCAGCTGAACGCAGGCGACGGAGCCTTCTACGGGCCCAAGATCGACATCACCATACAGGACGCTTTGCGACGCTCGCACCAGTGCGCCACCATACAGCTGGACTTCCAGCTGCCGGAGCGGTTCAACCTGAGCTACGTCAGGTCAGTTTAGTACCAGAAAACGTGTACGTTATGCTGTCTAACGTCCACATTGGGTCGTCAAACGTCTAGGTTAGGCTGTCAAACGTCCACGTCGAGCGGTTAAACGTCTACGCTATGACGTCAAACGACCAAGTCGAGCCGTCAAACGTCGGGATGTCGCATGGTCAAACGTCTAAATATCACATACCTAACTTATGTACTTTTTTTTAGTCGTCTAGCCCAGGGGTTATCAAACTGCGCCGCGGCGCCCTGGGGCGCCGCGGTGAGTCGATTATTTATCATTATTCGAAACCATTTTCATAGTTTTACACATACATATTTTCATTTTTACATAGGGTAGGGCGCTGTGACAGAATTCTAAACTTGTGGGTGCGCCGTGGGCTGAAAAAGATTGGGAACCCCTGGTCTAGCCTATTATTTGACGGCACGCCATAGCTATAGGGTAAATATTCGGGCGTTTGAACCGCTGTCATTATTCTCAACACTTTTTTTTATCAGATACTGTTGGAAATGTGTATATAATAGTCTAGCTAGTGTGTACTTATTTGCAAGACATAGGCACTATATGGCACACTTATTAGACCAATTTCTACATAAATATAATAAGGCACTATATGGCACACTTATTAAACCAAATTCTAAATAAATCTAATAAAAAAAGTGTTGAGAATAATGACAGCGGTTCAAACGCCCAAATATTTACCCTATAATACTATTTATGTCATAAAAAATGGCACGTGTAATATAAGTTTGCCATCCCTGCCCAAACTATTGCAGGGATGGCGAACCTTTATTACTACACCTTTATTATTATAAATTAACAGAGGTTATTGTTTCAGCGAGAGCGGCGACAAGAAACGCCCAGTGATCATCCACCGCGCTATCCTCGGTTCCGTTGAACGCATGATCGCGATCCTGAGCGAGTCGTACGCCGGCAAGTGGCCGTTCTGGCTGAGCCCGCGGCAGGCTTGCGTCGTGCCTGTGGGGGCCGCCTTTGATGACTACGCCAGACAGGTGAGGACACGTTTGTCGTGACCTGTGATGGATAGGTAGCGCGTCCGACAAGTTGTAGACTACTATGTCAGACAGGTAATGCGGCCGACAAGTTTTAGGCGACTACGCTAGACAGGTTCGGATAAGTTCTAGATACGTTCTGTGTCAGACGGGTGCTGTGAGAGATTTGTTAAAATCAGATACATACTGAGGTATGTTCTATGCCACACATATTATCATAGACATGTTCTAATTGGAAGCGTTCAAGTATGACAGATGCTGACGTAGACGTATTCTCTGTCAGACAGGTACAGTCGAGTTCATTAATATATGAAAAAACTGAGGGTTCAAAAATATCTATACACCTTTATGACATTGACAATAAGGTGCAAAAGTTTACATATTTGGCATTTGTCTGCTCATGTATTTATGAACTCGGCTGTAGTGACGTGGACATGCATTTTATTTTCTTTAAGCTGAGCTGAGGCACAGTATTGCACACTATTTTTCAAACTCCGACTAATCTGCAGGTGAACGAGAAACTGTACGCGGCCGGGTTCATGTCGGAAGTGGACACGGACGCGGGAGATACGCTCAACAAGAAGGTTCGAAACGCGCAGCTCGCGCAGTTCAACTACATCCTAGGTAAGACTGGCAACTCTAATGTCAAAACAACAAAAGCGTGTATGGGAAGTTTTTCTTTTTTACGGACAAATTGAAGGCCACTTTTGGAATTTATCGGACTTTTAAGATTAATTTACTTAAAAAAAAAAAAAAAAACATTTTATGAGTGTGCGGTAGTTCTTTGTAGGTTGGAAAGGTTTTGTTGTGGTTTACCAAAAAACATTGTGACAGAGTGGTACTGTTTAGGCAGCTACCTGTCACTATTTTACCTTTTCCATTTTTGCAAATCTAAAACTATGCTAGAAGTGGCTGCGAAACGTGATATAGTCATAATCATGTTTTTTGTGTCACGTTTTGTGTGCTCAGCTTACCCCATTTGGGAAGATACGCGTGTTTGTACATATGTATAACAGCAAACATTTTTTTATTCCAGTGGTAGGCGACCGGGAAAAGACTTCGGGCACGGTCAACATCCGTACCAGAGACAACAAAGTGCACGGAGAGATGTCCGTAGAAGCTCTGATTGAACACTTCAACACTTTGGTCAGGGATAAGACGCTCGCCGAAGACAGCGAACTCCTCAAGTAGTTTTAATGATTTTATTATCGATCGCGGGGCTAAAAATCGGTTAAAAAGATTTACGGCTTATTTAAATGTAGATTTTTGCGTTTGTATAGATTCAAACACGCGTAATATCCGATACAAAGTGTAAAGCGTGCTGGCAATTCGTTCATAAGTGGGTATACATATCCAATAGATTCACTTGTTTTTACTTTTTTAGGGTTCCATACCCAAAGTGTAGAAACCTGTGTGTCACCTGCTCGCCACAACTTTCTCAGGGTCTCGTAAAAAGTAAAAAAGCGGGACTTTGACATTCACTCGTTCAATTGATTTATTCTTTTATACACAGTTCTGTGTCGTTTTGTGTATAGTGTGAGATCGAATTAGAGATCAAAAATGTAAACAAACAACTGTCAATATCAAAGTGATATTTCAGATGTAGTCAACCTTTTTTGTTACTAATTGATATAATTGTACTAATTGTATTAATTTTTTAACTACTTTTAGTTTATTGATTCATGACAATAAAGCAATGGGAACACGTTTGTTCACATTTTTGATCTCTAATTCGATCTCAGACTTTATTCTTGTGGAACTAGAACCTATGTTCATGTTTCTATCTTTTTTTTTTTTTTTCAATGTAAAATCAGCGCCGATATTTTAATTTTTAAATTCGAAGAGGTCCCCTAATCTCCACTGGGTCCAAATGTCGTATTAAAATTATTTTAAATGGGTCACTAAAAAATCCTAATACCGAAAGCCCTGCGTCGATAAAAATTTGTGTGCTTGACGCACCGTCTGCGTCCGACGCACACGCTGCGTCATCGGAATAGCGACATAGAACGTTAGTTATTTTAATGATATTACGCGAATATTCGGTGATAAGTGGATGCTTATATTTCTTGCATTTAAAAGTAGTAATTTATTTAGTTTTTTCTGTTTTTTGAAACAAATGCTGCATTAAGTCCAAAAAAGTGTGATAAGCTTGAATCTGTTCCAATGACCAATGGTTTTGATGAACGTCAGTATAATTTGGGCTCAAGAGTTCATAAACATGGTAAGATTTAAAAAAATGCTATGCAGCAGAGTAAAATTTTGGAAAACTCGTTCAAAAAGAAATTATGTCAATTCAAAGTTATAAATAGTTAAAACAACCTAAGTTCATGATCTAGGAAAACCCTTATGGTTTCTTTTTCTTATTGAGGAAAACGAGAACTTTTAACTGAGATTTAAAGACTTCTCGCATTAAATGACAAGACAGAGTCGTGTAAAAAAACTTTGATCGATTATGCTTGACTTACCAACATCATTATATCTGTTGATCAGACTTAAAAATATTCATTTCAATTTTACAGTTCAGGCATTTCTCTATTTAAGTAAATTAAATTCCAAGATAATTTCCCAGTTACTTATTATTTGTAAGGTTAAGATTGGTCGTTCAATAAAATGCTTTTATTTATAGATTTTCTTTTATTTCCACATTTACGCTTACGTATACAAACACCATATAAATAGTACAAAAATATTTGGTAATCACGCGTTTGTGCACTAGCATTGAGGAGACACAAGCATACTCGGACAAGCTAAGTTTGCACCTCACAGGAAAGCATCATCCCTTCTTTCTTCTCAATTTGTTACATAATTCCCTAAAATCGTTTTTTTAATACAATTTTTTTTTCCACAAATAGAATCGACACAGAAACTGTGAAGAGGGAGCTCTAGTTTTAAGAGCTTTGGCCCTTCGGGCGGATGAAAACTTAACACAGCCTAAACCTACTTTTCAAGTTGAGGGAATTGCTACGGTGAAAATAAGCCCCAATACAAAACGACAGTAGGAAAAAAGGCACTTGGAAAAAAATGTAATGTGAGTGGAAAATTGCTAATAAGAAATAACAATCTTGGGGAGATTATCTAAATAAGTTTCGCCCTCGACGCGATCAAGTACCTAATCAACATTTTACAACAAACATTAGTTTACTTCCACGGAATAATAAAGCCTTGAAACCGAGTACTGGCACGAAAAACGTCTTCTAAAAATAACAGCTAACCTCAACCATTTTAAGTGTTTTTCGACACTAGAAGTTTTCCGCGTAATTGTTTTTCTATGATACTTCTAATTAAATAGAATTTCTACGCCTCATTATGTTCACTTCGTAGTGCCTCTTTTGCAGATATGCGTTCGCGTCTGCGCGAAGTGCAAAGTTAGATTGACGATGTATGTATTACCAGACCGCATTACGATGAAAATTCATTGAAAACGCAACGGGAATCTGCAAAATTAATATTTCTAACATTGGAAACCAACCTGTCACCATGAGAGTGACAATCCTGTGGCCCAGAATAGGTAATAGCACCACGTACAGAACGATTTCAATAAGTTTTCACCACTGACAACGGGATCTATGTGTGATTCTAGCACATATAATCTATATCTAGATAGCGTTTTAGGCAAGGCTCCCATTTAAATGTGGACTGAAGCCATAAGAGATCTGCGAGTTGTGACATTTAAATAAATAGTGATGGGCATAACGTAACTATTAGAATTGGATACAACAAAAAAACTATTTAGTCCATCACATAGATTATCAAAAAATATTAAACACGTGTTTTTTATTTTATTTGACACACAAAAAATGGCGATAATACAGCGCTTAAAAGTTTCGATTGACGTCAGTACGTGGTACAATTTTTACCAAAGCGTGACGTCACATGCCCCCACTGCGGAAGATGGATGATCTATACCATGGTCAATAAAAAAAAACCTGTAGCATATTTTTGTATAATCTTACTAATGGGCTAAATAGAATGATACCTTTAATTCCAATCGTCATCCTTGGTAAAGAAATAAATAAATAACAAAACAATATTAATAGTAATCTCACTATTTGAAGTTATGACTAGGTAAAATAACACTGGGGTTTTTTGAACAAAAAGCCTACAGATAGAAGCTTTAGACAAAGCCTATTTTACATGGCTAAGCAAAGCTCTAGTGTGCAATTGAGGGTTCAAGAAACTAATTTTCTTAAAAAATATATTTACAAACTAATCCTTGTAAAACAATACTTGTTGTAAATAAAAACTAATCAGGAATGATACATGGAATGAAGACTTTGAGCTTCAAACACACTGACAGCGGAAGCGGGGCGGTGGCGTGACATCGGTTGTAATATTCGAAATTATACCAAAGAGCACCAGTTGGGAAAAAAAGCGTTTCGTTCACTACGCCACCGCGCTGCGTCGCTCCGCTTCTGCTGTTAGTGCGTTTGGAGCAAGTCTTGGTTTAGATTACTCGACTTGAGAAAATCAATTTGGTCGGATCTTCACTATCAACTTTAGGCCAATCGAGTCTAGATACATAAGCAGTCCTGCTTTGAAGATTTAACAATCTCTGTATTAATTAAAATTATTGAAATCGATAATTATTTCTACTCTGTGACATCGCACTATAAAATCACATTAAATGACAAAGCAAATAAACACATCAAACCAGATCCAGCTGATTGATATAATAGGCTAGATGACTAAAAAAAAACTATTTAGTCCGTCAGATAGACTACGAAAAATGACGAAAATACCGAGCCTAAAAGTTTCGCGTGACGTCACGTTTGAGTAAAAATTGTACTGATTTTTAGTCAAACGTGACGTCACGAGCTCCCACTCAGGAAGTTTGATGATCTGTACCTTTGCCGATGTTTAATTATTTGATAAACTAAAAAATATGTGTCTCATTTTTTCCATAATCTAACTTACGGTCTAATTAGAATGATATATTTTTAACCCTGTCATCATCCCTATTATAAATGGCTATGTTTTACTTACTCGACCTCGTATCTTACTGCGTTACTTTGTTTGAAAATAAACACTATGGACTCGAAGAAAGGTTAATTTCAAAGCAACGCATTGAGATTAGAGGTAAAGTATGTACATTGTCTATGTGTTTACAACTTCACATTATGTATTGCATTAGCAACCTAAGTCTCAAAGGACATGGTTTACAGATACGTCGCTAGCATTGTTTTACGTATAAAGAATTGGTCACACTGCTATTAAGAATACACTGACGCAGCGTTGTCGTCATGACGCAACCCGTGCGTCGTGCTTTTGACTTCTGCATTTGACGCAGCTCATTGGGCGTTCAAAAATAAAATAAAGAAACTGAAAATATGCCGTATATGGATTTTCTAAAAAAAAAAACAAGAATTTTTAAAAATAATCTTTTACGGTATTAGAATAGGGTAGTCAAGGCGTACTTAATATTTATAGTTCTTTATGTGACTGTTGCATTATGAAATGCATTAATATACGGGTGTAGTATATGAAATGAACCCAAAGGAAGAACTTCATAAAGAACTTTATGAAAAAATATTAAATGATAACATTTGTTATGGCGTACCAAAACAGCTAAAATGGTGGCAAAAGCGAATGTCACAATCAATTCTTCGTTTTGTGACACAATTTTCTTTCTATGAAGCCAAAAGATTGTATAGTATTAAATATCATCCATGTCTGATATATTATAGAACTTACGAAACTTCAGATGTAAGGACCCAATAGTCTAGGTCTAGGCCTTGTGTCTAACTAGTCTAAATAAGCCGATTTCCATCACCCAAATGAAAAAAAAAAACATTTTTCTAATAAAAAATATGCTTAGCATAAACATAGCATAATAAATATAGTCAGTGATCTCATTTGAGATCAAAAATGTAAACATACAAGGTAAAAATTCGGCCCATACTGCATCAGAAATATAAAAAAACTCATGGACTTCTTGCTCAATTACTCAACTGAACTAAGCATGAAATAAAACTGTAGTTTACGTCTTTACGTCTAGATTACGTCAACATGTTTCGGGTCGATTCGTGATCCATCATCACGAGGCGACAGGCTAGCAACCAGTCACTATAGCACCTCTTAATTTAAAGCGTAAAAAACACGCTAGAAGTGGCCGCGAAACATGAAATAGTCATAGATTTAACTATGTAGCGTTCATATGCTCTGCCTACCCCATTTGGGAATACAGGCGTGATATTTTTTTTGTGTACATTTTTGATCTCAAATTTGATCACGGACATAGATAAATAATCTTACTATATCTTTGGCTATGTTTTAACCACCGACGCGTTGCAAGTTTCTTTATGACTCGTGGTTTTACTATCTTCCGATTCTCCACTGTCTCCATTTTCCAGGCATTCGAAGTTTTTACACAGGGACAATATCTGAAAAAAATAAAATAAACAAAATCATCTACATACAAAGCGTCCCACGGCTATGCCACATGGAACCTTTAATATTGTAGACGGAATATTTTACTGAAAGATGACATTATTTTGATTAAAAAAAAACAATTTAAACTGCATTCATAGTTTTTAGGGACCCTATTACTGAGACTTCGTTGTCCGTCTATCCGTCTGTCACCAGGCTGAATTTCATAAACCGTAAGACGTACAATAAAGTGCCACTTACAAAGCGTCTAAAAAAAATTTTTTTTTTTTACTCTCTCGATAACTTTTTTCTCCCTCCTCAATCTGTTACATAGCACTCACAGTGTAGCCTATAATGGGCGCTGCGATGGCCGCCCCGGCCGCCACGTCCCACCAGTGATGGCGGTGGTCCGTCATCCGCGACGCGCTGCAGTAAAGCGCGGCGAGCGCGCAAAGCGCTTGCGCGGTTAACCGTTTTGACACAGCGTACGGACAGACTGAAGGATACACTTTTGAAAACTATGTTTTTTTGTAGGGGTGACGGAGTGTTCCTAAGAAATTTCAGAAATTTGTAAACTTTCATAAAATTCCAGACGAGAGACAAAAATATTTTTACGCCCACGTTTTCTTCTGTTTTTAATTTTGACAGTATTATTTATTTTTTATGCAATTCTCATGACATTTTTAACTTTTTCCTTTTTTTGAATTTATTTTTGACATTTTATTTCACATTTTTTATGTGATTTTATTTTTAAGTTACTTTGACATTTTATTTGTTTTGATTATTTATTATTTTGTGATATTTTTATATTTTGACATATCGAATAAAATGTAATTTTCTAATTTTCAAAATTAAACAAATACCTATATCTTTATGTGGCAATACTCACAGTGTACCAAATGATGGGCGCTGCGATGGCCGCCCCGGCCGCCACGTCCCACCAGTGGTGGCGGTGGTCCGTCATCCGCGACGCGCTGCAGTAAAGCGCGGCGAGCGCACAAAGCGCTTGCGCGGTTAACCGTTTTGACACAGCGTACGGACAGACTGAAGGATACACTTTTGAAAACTATGTTTTTTTGTAGGGGTGACGGAGTGTTCCTAAGAAATTTCAGAAATTTGTAAACTTTCATAAGATTCCAGACGAGAGACAAAAATATTTTTACGCCCACATTTTCTTCTGTTTTTAATTTTGACAGTATTATTTATTTTTTATGCAATTCTCATGACATTTTTAACTTTTTCCTTTTTTTAAATTTATTTTTGACATTTTATTTCACTTTTTTTTACGTGATTTTATTTTTAAGTTACTTTGACATTTTATTTGTTTTGATTATTTAGTATTTGCTTATTTGACGATAGTTTTGTGAATTTTTTATGTTTTGACATATTGATATACTGTAATTTTCAAAACGGAATAAAGACATCTTTATGTGGCAATACTCACAGTGTAGCCAATAATGGGTGCTGCGATGGCTGCCCCGGCCGCCACGTCCCACCAGTGGTGGCGGTGGTCCGTCATCCGCGACGCGCTGCAGTAAAGCGCGGCGAGCGCACAAAGCGCTTGCGCGGTCAGCGCCCCGCGGCTAGTTCGCGTGCGTCGGCGCAGGTAAAACTGTAACACACATAAATATGTCACGGCTGTGTTCCCAAAAATTAAATCTGGTTACCCTGAAATTGCTAAACGTGGCACTGGATTTTCAATTCATGTGCTATGCCTACCCCTCTTGGGAATACAGGCGTGAGAATATGTATGTATGTATGTGTTCCCAAATGGGGTAAGCAAAGCATACGAAATACTACACATACACATACCATCGCGAACTTATGTAACTTGGTCGTGTAATACTAATCCAATAGCTGACATCTATACGTTGTCGGTTTAGGTAGTTAAAACAATATAAACAATCTTGACATGTCTTTTTATTGAAATACACAGTCTAAAAATGAAAATCGTTACACTATACAATTCAATCATGAAAGTAAATGATTTTTTCATACCAAAATTGTAAAATGCAAAGATTTCGATTTATAAAGTGTACGTTTAAATAAAAAGACACGTCAAGATTGTTTACATTGATTTAACTACCTAAACCGACAACGTATAGTCGGTCACATCGGTCATTGATTACACGTCTAAATTGCGAACAGTGGCAAGTGGCTCAACAATCTCGGTTTGCGACTGTACATAACCCTGACTAAAGGCCGGTCGTTGAGCACAGAGGAATCCGACGACGCGTGCGACAGAGATAGATAGCAGCGGGTCAACGCTCGAATTTCCCTGTGCTCCGCAACCGGCCTTGGTTACATGTTACGTAAGCTACTTTAAGCTTAATTTTACATACGTACATAGAGCCTGTATTCCCAAATTGGGTAATTATTTTAATACAATTGATTTCGATCTTTAATACAAGATTTGATTACAAACAACAGCAGGGCTATTGTCTAACGCACTAAAAACCTACATCGGTTTCACTGAGGAAAGCGATTTAGACCTAAAGCATCGCGGTAAAGTGCTTTAGTTAAAAAACTGGATTACTGGATTGGTAAGAGCATTTTTAGAGCTTGCGCAAACCCAATTAGTAAATCATTCGTTCAATTTGATTTAAATGTAAAAATTCAAATATGGTTTTCGGTTGCGATAACGTTACGTGATACCAAATGTTTCAATTTCAAAGCGAGATTTGGTTTCAACTGTTAAATTGAAACCAATGTAGATTTTAAGTGCGTTAGACAACAGCCCTCCTGGACAGGTGAAAGTAAAAACTTGTAAAAAGCTACTTACAATGATAAAAATGCCCGCGTGGACTGCAAGGGAGGTATGGCCTGACGGGAAACTCTTGTCAGATTGGTGATGCCAGACTGCCTTGGTGCAGGTATACCTTTCCACATAGTCCGAACTGAAATCAACGGTAAAATTCAACCATTAAATTTCGTGCAGATTTCCATACAAAAGTTCGCTACATTGCAAGGTAAACGTCCCTGTGCTCGACACTGATCCAATACGTGTCACTTGGAACGTTATGTCATAGTAAGACATGTGACAGATGGGCGTCATCTACTGAGTGTTGAGGCGTCGAGCATTGGTACATTTACCTTACCGCAGAATAGATAATTACGTACAGAAGGTTCACTCCCAAACATGTTTTTTACATTGGCGTAAAGATATTGCTGTTTTTTCTACCGTCACCTGCTTATTTCACATTTTGTGGCCACTTCTAGCATAATATTTTTTTTTCAGGTTTTGTAGTGGCAGGTACATTACATTAATGACAGCTTGCTAGCCTGTCGCCTAAAGTACACCTTAACCTTCCTTAGTCGCCTCTCACGACGTCCCCGGAAGAAATGGAGAGGTGTTATTCTAAACCCACACAGAAAAAAAAACCTTTTTATAAAATGGTCCACTTACCCTTGACAGCTCAGCGCTTCTTCAGGCCTGCAAGTGTCAAAGAAATGCGGCCTCGGGGACCCGACTATCAACTTGAGGGTCTGCACAAAAGTCATGTTGATGAGGAGGCCAAACAGATACTCTTTGTACCATCTTAGAGCCCTGTGCTTTGACCTGTCCGTCGTTTTCTCACTTCTGTTACATATTCTTTCAACCAGCAACAACTGAAAAAGTAGTTCAATAGTTACATTAAGCATGTCCACACTAAGCAGATATAAGATATCTGTATCTGAATGGATATCTGTCAATATCGCTGCCTATACAATTCAATGAGCTAACACAGACCAAATAACTTCTATTTGACTGTCAAGTATCTCTTGGCCGCGATATATGGAAAGTTGGCATTTATATGCAGATAAAATATTATCTGTGCGGTGCCGGGTTAGAATAGCACCTCCCCCTTTCTTCCCGTGGGTGTCGTAAGAGTCGACTTCGGGAAAGGGTTAGTGTATTGTGGGCGATGGGCTAGCAACCTGTCACTGCAATATCACGTTTAACCATCTGGTTACCCTGAAATTGCTAAATGTGGCACTGGATTTTTGAATTCTTGTGCTTTGCCTATCCCTCTTGGGAATACAGGCGTGAGAATACATATATATCTATCTGAACAGATGGCTGTCAATATCGCTCCCTATACAATTCAATGAGCTAACAGACAGCGCAGATAACTTATATTTTACCGTAAAGTATCTGTTGGCTCCGACAAATGGAAAGATACGCAGATAAAATATTATTGTATCTGCTTAGTCAGTGACACGCTTTAAAGCCTCAGTCAGTTACAAAGTGTTACAAAAACCCAAGTAAAAATGTGTAAATATTAAAGCGAAAAATATTGAAAACCCTAGTAAGCTGCCACTTGATAGGACTGGAGTTATCATAGATTATTTAACAGAGTGTATTCTTTGACGAATTTAAAAATTTTCATTCAAAAAGTTTTGCAAACTCAATAAGAGGAATTAATAGCTACTTTTTATCCCAGGAAATTACATAGATCCCGTGGGATTGCGATAAAACAACTCGACGCAAACGGAGAGCTGTGGGCAACAGCTAGAATATAAAAGTTTCAAAGTTCTAAAACAACTGTTTACTTTTGTACTACGTAGATATAAACTTTGTACATAATAGATAACCTTTTTTATCAAAATTGTATCAACTGATTAGAAGCAATCATATGATTGTTCATAACATAGTGAGTGATTTAATTTCTAAAAACAGATTTGCTTTCAATCAAAAGTGTTATTTCATCATCAACTGATAAAAAATTAGTTTCAATAATAATGAGATAATGAAACCACCATCTGTCACTATCAGACAAATTTGAGCCTTTAAGAGGTGACTGGAAGATAGGTATGTTTTAAGCGTTCTGCTAGCAACCTGTCACTATTGTACCTCTCTTATCTAGGTGAAAAGCTAAAAATATGCTAAAAGTAGCTATGAAACATGAAATAGTCATTATTCTGAGTATGTAGCGTTTTGCACTCAGACATGATGTATGTATGTACGTAATAAACTTACAACAACAAGTGGCAGGACTATAGTTGTCGCAAGCAGCCACTTCCAGTTGATGGTGTCACCTGTGAATGGGTGTGACAGCGCTGGGTCGTTACAATGGAAGCCAACCTGACCACCGGGGATGAAGCGTAGCTCCACTATCAGGAAGATGAGGAATACTGGAAATATTAATTGTGATTGGAATTACATAGATACACTAAATATCTAATTTTTAACTGTGCTTTTCCTAATAAATTACTGTACTCTGTTATTATACCTTATTCGTTTAGGTAGTTAAAACAATGTAAACAATCTTGACGTGTCTTTTTATTTAAACATACACTTTATAAATCGAAATCTTTACATTTTGCAATTTAGGTATGAAAAAATCATTTACTTTCATAATTGAATTGTACAGTGTAACGATTTTCATTTTCAGAATGTGTATTTCAACAAAAAGACATGTCAAGATTGTTTAGATTGTTTTAACTACCTAAACCGACACAGTATAACTATTACATCGGGTTCAGAATTACAGCACTGTTTTTCTGCAGCTGTCATAAAAGGCGACAGATGCATTTTATCTTTATGAAGATGCTGCTGTTTAGTCCTTACCGATACAGCCTGAGATAATGTAACATTCTATTATTTTTTATTTTACTAAAATATGCCACTGCTGGACAAAGGCCTCTTCCCTGACTTTCCACCATTCAATTGGCAAAAAAAACATCATTTCTTTTTGAATTACCTCACAACAAACATACAAAAATTCAAATATTCAAAGGTTTCTAAAGGCTGCTGGTTAGCAAAGTTATTACCATAGATCTCTGCAAAGTGAGCCCACAATAAATTATTTAAAATGTTTCTTCTTTAAAATGTTTAGTAAAATATTAAATAGGTTTACAGATTTAAGGTTACTAAATAACAAATAAAATACAAACCTCTATGCCAACGATTAGTTTTCGACCAGACAAGTTTCAGTTTCTCCCACATTTTCACAATAACAAAAACGATTTGTTTTATTGTTTCATTGGAGTCAGAAGTTTCTATACTCATGTTGAATGGGGAAAAGTACTTAAGACTATATCCGTGACTCAACCATTGATGTAACACACGATTTTGCAATTACGTATAATTGTTAAGTCACCGTGAATGACGAAGTTTGTGTTTACAATGATTTTTCACAGTCTGTTAAGTAGTAATACTGAAGTGTGAAGCGGCATTCTAAACTATGCATAAAATAGTTTGCAAAATACAGATTATCAAGGCTCAGGCGCTGCAATGAGATGTCGTTTACTGATGAGTAAGAAACTGAAATTAGGATATTTAAATACGTATAGAATTATCCCACAAAAACATAGAATGTAAGTATTGGAAGTACGACTACGAACGAATGACAGACATGACAGCTTGACAGCTTGAATTTTTTTTTTGATAAGATAGACAAGCCAAGCCTGACAGGCACATAGGTGAAGTTGTCATAAGTTAACCATAGACAAAAAAGTGAAAAGTTTCAGCAGAAAAAACAAACGGCTAAGTAATAAGAATAACAAAGATCTTGGGTAATAAGTGCTCATTTAGTGCTACGCTGGCCTTAGTGAATTTTTGCGAACAGTCATTGCTAGTAACTACACGCAAACATACAGAAAATGTCGTGCAAAAAAGTGTATACTTATCTCTGGAACGGGGATTGTTATGAGACAGATAGCTATAACTCTATGGTCGATGGGGTAGCCATTACCAAAAGTTAACGAAATCCAGAATTTCGGGACCCAAAACTTATTTATCAATATAACATTCGACGTTATCGAGTTAAAAAATTGGCACCACGGATAATGAATTAAAAGACAATCTTAACTTTTCCGTTGTTTCCATTATATCGGAACGGACATCTACTACAAAAACAAAGTTTTAATCCCAAAAGTATTTTGTTGCAATGCAATGGTACTATCAAAACGATATTCGGATTTTTTCGTTTACTTTTGTAACACGAACTTTATTTAAACCCTACAGATACAAAGTTCCTCTCTGAGAGTATGCCGTAAAACATAAATTTAATTTATGGCATGTGCACCTAAACTTATCGTATCGTGTTACTAGAACTTCTGTCGAGTTATTTGACTTATTATTGATAGTAATAAGTAAAATATTTTTACTTTAATATTTCTACGTTACTAGCAGCCCGTCCCGGCTTCGCACGGGGTAAACAATTATTTATTTTTGGAAAATAAGCAGATTTTATACACTCTTGGTTACATTATTGACGATTGCCAAGGATCTCTATTTTTTTCAAAATGAAACGTAGCCTGTGTATTCGGAAGAATGTAGTATTTTAATAGTGTTTTTTTTTTTCAAATCGGTCCAGTACTTTTGAGCCTATTCACTACAAACATACAAAAATATAAACAAAAACAAATCTTTCCTCTTTATAATATTAGTATTGACATATCTTGCTGCAACTTTTGAATTGGCGAAATGCACGATTGTTAAGTATATAATTAAAAAGAATAGCATAAAAGTATAGTAATAATACCTCTCCATTTATTCCGTGGATGTCGTAAGATGCGACCAAGGAAATAGGTTTAGGTATGCTTTAGGCGACAGGCTAACATCTTGTCACTATTCTACCTCATCCATCTTTACAAACCTAAAGCTAGAAGTGGCTGCAAATCGTGATATAGTCATAATCAAGGATTTGTCTATATCACGTTTCGTGTCTCTGCCTACCTCACTTGGGAACATTGGCGTGATTATATGTAACGGACCGTGCGACGACAGCGGGAATGTGTAGATAAAGCACAGGCGCACGATGCGCTTTCATCATCATCATTTCAGCCATAAGACATCCACTGCCGAACATAGGCCTCCCCTTCAGACTGTCATAAATACAGTCGGCCAAGAAATTGGTCAACCTCCCTAAGATCGATGTTCATTTAAACCTCGTGAAACAACAAGGTCGATTTCCCCTTGCCATAACATTATGACAGTGACAAAAGCTCCCATATTATTATTGTATTTACGTCACGTCATATATCATTTCAACCTTAGTGATAATTTTATCTCACAAAAACTTTTGTCAAAAGTGGTAGACCACTTTTTTGGTCGTCCGTACCTGTTGGAAGCGACCAGCATCCAGCGTTTTCAGCAACTTATGTCGCCTGTTCATCTTGTAGGTGGACATCCTACGCTGTGTTTGCTGGTCCTTGGTCTCCACTCAAGCACTTTTTGACCCCATCTTCGTACAATGCCTGCCGATTGCCACTTGAGTTTGCTAATTAATACAATGCGCTTTGGGGTTTGGGGTACTCTAATTGGCTATTGCAGCTTGTCATTCGATTAGTCTACTCCAGTCCTGTGATACGAAACTGTGAAAGATTCCCTTGTGAAAGTTCTTCACGCGCTACATTATTATAATAATGGGTTTAAAAATCTTAATTATTACTAATAGAACATAGTTCACTTACAATGGGCATTGATTATCTAAATTGCATTATGTATTGTAACATTAACCTTTTGAACGCCAAGGCGCGAAGTGAAACGCTGTGCTCCTGACGCCAAGGCAAAAATCGTTTCAAATACGAACGA
>BHDV01052751.1:75299-85478 GCA_005406045.1 Adoxophyes honmai | reverse complement strand
AATAACTTACACTACCTATAAATAAAGTAAACCAAGAAAAAATGTTGAAGCGTTTTATATTTCATAGTTCTCTCGCAATAACTTTGGCCCGCCATACAACGTCGTGGCGTTACGGGCACTGATTTGCGATGACGTGAATTGGCGTCTTTGGCGGTCAAAAGGTTAATACAGTAACAAACATAAACACTCAAAGTATATTATTAGTAACAAATAATAAAATTTCTTTTTAAAAGCGTTAAATAGCCATTTTATTCCGATTTTATAAGACACAATTGAAATGTACTCTTTTCTTTTATCAAAAAGTAAACATATTATTTTACTGTTTAATTAACAAAACAGTGGGGTTACTAGTTTATACATACATACATACATATTCTCCCGCCTGTAGGTATTCCCAAGAGGGGTAGGCAGAGCACATGAATTCAAAAATCCAGTGCCACGTTTAGCAATGTCATGGTAACCAGATGGTTCAACGTGATATTGCAGTGACAGGTGGCTAGCTCTCGATCACAATACACTAACTAACCCTATCCCAGAGTCGACTCGTATGACACCCACAGGAAGAAAGGGGGAGGTGCTATTCTAACCCGGCACCACACGGGTTTATAGTTAATGTTTTAAACTGTCGCGATTCTCATTAAAGAAGTTGTGTTTTCTTTTGAAAAATTTTGTTTTTGTAGCCATTCCATTTTTTTTATTAGTTTGGATTTCAGAAAATTCCGCGCGATCCGGGGAACCGCGATGATGGCAACCCTCTATTTGTGATGGGGTCATCACTCATTCTACATTCAAATTTCAAACATTCACATTCGTTCGTTTGTTTCGTTTTCGATTGTTTTTAAATGTCTATGGTTTAAAGTTTAAATAATTTCTAGGAATTTGAGATTGAGAATTTGTGAAGTATCGGTCTATCGACTCTATCGATTACTGGGTTATTGTGTTATTCAGATCTTGGTAATTTGGTGTCGCATTGACTGACTCAGTCGTCAAAATTCACCTCCGGCCTGATCAGTACTTATTGAGTGAAAAAGTGATTTTTATATTTAGAAAATATTCGCTGCGAACCTACAGTCTGTAAGCTATTCCGAGCCAAGCAAGTAAGTATGAGGTTCTATATCTATTATTATAATAAGTATCTTTTGTACATTCTAGATGCGTTATTATTATTAAGCATTAAGTTACTACTCGAAATTAACTAAAAACATCTTATCGCATATATCATTGACGCTTTGACAAAGCCGCGGATTCCCGCGGCTTCCTTTCTTCATTTTTTAGGGCTCAGTTGTGAAATGACAAAAACGGAACCCTTATAGGTTTGTCCGTAGGTATTTCACAGCCTTTTTTTCTGTAACTTCAAGAACTATAGGTACTGTTGAAATTTTGTAAGTAGATGTGTATTCTGGGAATCACATTAAGATTGTCTCACAGTTTGGGAACCCCTGAGTTAACTAAAACATCTTATCGCATGATATATTGACGCTTTGAAAAGCTACGGATTTGTAACGCCACCAATTCCCGCGGCTTCTATTTTTGTGGTTCCTTTTTAGGGTTCCGTACCCAAAGGGTAAAAACGGGACCCTATTACTGAGACTTCGCTGTCTGTCTGTCTGTCTGTCTGTCTGTCTGTCTGTCCGTCCGTCCGTCCGTCTGTCTGTCACCAGGCTGTATCTCACGAACCGTAAGAGCTAGAGAGTTGAAATTTTCACAGATGATGTATTTCTGTTGCCGCTATAACAGCAAATACTAAAATTGAAATAATTATAATAATTAAGGGGGGCTCCCATACAAAAAACGTGTTTTTTTTTGCTCTTTTGGTTCTATTTAAATAACTGTAATAGGTAAATACTTGAAATGCTCACAGAATATTTAATTAAATATTTACTTTAAAAGGAAATAATTAAAATAAGATAAAATTAGTATTTAAGGGGGGTTCCCATACAAAATTTCTGATTTTTTGCAGTTTTGGTACGGAACCCTTCATGCGCGAGTCCGACTCGCACTTGGCCGGTTTATTTATTTTTACGTGGCACTGGATTTTTGAGTTCATGTGCTCTGCCTACCCCTCTTGGGAATGCAGGCGTGAGGATATGTGTATTGTGTATATACTATGTACCTATGTATTTTTTATTTTTAGGAATTCCGTAGTCAAATGGCAAGAAGTCCCAAAATCGGGCCCCTTTTGCTATACTCTGACCAAAATACAAACAAACAAACAAATCTTTCCTCTTTATAATATTACTATAGATTCGTCATGACTGTGTGTCTATCCGTTTCTATCTGTTCCAAAACTGTGAGAACTATTCTGTTGAAACTTGGTAAGTAAATGTGGGTATTGTGTGAATCGCATTAAGATTTTCTAACAAAAATATAAAAACAAACAATAAATTTTCTTCAAACTTTCAAAAGAAAAAGTTTAATTTTTTTTTTTAATAAATAGTGTAAGGCCTATGGATAGGTGTTCAAAAACAATTTTGAGGTTTCTTATAGTACTTATATGTATGGGATATTATGTGCATTATAACCCCCACTAGAGACTGCTAGTGGTGCAGTCACAGTATTATAGTGCAGTTATAATATTATTCTATACAAATTGTTGACACCGTCTTAGCGGTTACTGTCACGGAAATGTCTTCAACTTTGAATATAATTTAAAATGTCAGTCTTTAATTATTTCATCAAGAATCTTTGTTTCAGGGAACCTACTGTAAATTTACAGTCAACATTAAGAATAACTAAACCCTTGTGTTTGAAGTTCTTTCAAAATGAGCAAGCCCGAAAACTCCTTTAAATTGTAAGTACAATAGAAACAATTGATTTTAATCCACCATAGAATACATACATACATACACTCAAACTGTTCCTAAACGGGAGAGCATAATGAAGCATGACATAGACAAAACCATGATATTGACTATTTCACGCTGCACAGCCACTTCTAGCTTAATTTTAGGTTTGAAAACTGATGGAAGAGATAATAGTGACAGGTTGCTAGCCTGACGCCTAAGTATACCTAAATCTATTTCCTTAGTCACCTCTTACGACATCCACAAGAAATGTAGAGGTGTTATTCTAGACACAGGATAATCCACCATAGAATGTTGTCATAATAAACATGAAAGTAGACATAGTGACAAGGATTGAAAAAAGTATGCTTAGCTGGTTTGGTCATATAGAGAGGATGGTTGAAAGAAGATTGACTAAACAGATTTATACGGGAAGTGTGAGTGGGTGTGTTGGGAGGGGAAGACCTAGACGGACGTTCCGTGACCAAGTCGCGGACGTTTTAGAAACAGGTCTGGTCAACTCTTGACCGTCAAGAGTAGAGTACCCGAAATCGACGAGCATGTATGAAGAGACTAATGAATGTGGATGAAGCAAAAGAAGTATGCCAGGATCGTAGCAAGTGGAACAAAGTGGTCTTGGTCTCTGCCTACCCCTGTGGGAAAGAGGCGTGACTGTATATTGTATGTATGTATGTAATAAACATAAACATAGTAACAATTCCTTTGTTGCTCAATGCAATGCCACTGTGATGGTTTGGACTAGAGCTTTGGATAGCGGCACATTTAGATTGGTCAGTATAAGACTTTACCTATTTAAGAAACACAAGGTTACCTGCTCTTGGGAACTATCTCATATATTATATTGGTATTGGTAGGGGAAACTATGAACAATTGATCATATACATATATCCCATTCTGTATAACATTAGACTTATAGTCAAATCCTAATTTTTTTTTAGATAAGTATAACCAAGGCGCCACCACAGTTGGTGAAACCATTTGTATGGCACCACAGTTGGCAAAAAGTACAGTCAGCAAAAAAAGCTTTTATCGAAAATTAAATTTTGTTGGTAAGTTTATTTTTTTATAATAAAATTGGGTGTTCTTCACATTACAGACTTTCTATGGAACAGCATGGCAAATCATTGAAGTTAAATATATCAATAGGAGAAACATATATAAATCCAGGAACCTCAGTAGAGAGTATTGAATACAACATAGTCAACTTCATTAATGTCCGTTTTAAAGCATCAAAAATCCAAGATAATCACGGCTATGGTAGTTCCACAACACTAATGTATCATATATCAATGAAAAAACACACATTGGTAAAATATATGACAATCTATTTGGATATAGCTTGTCGTGACTTGAATTTTACGCGTCAAAACATTCTTTGCCCAGAGAATTGGTGCGCTTGGATATCCATTGGAAGCGCGAACAGTAAATCCTTGGCACTCAATTTAGACATTGTGATGTCAAAAACTCATTCTATTATTGATAAGAAATTGTTCAATGACGAATCATTTACTGATTTTACACTGAGCGCGAGCGGTGAACACGGCGGTGTGGCTGTTCACAAGGCCTTTCTGGCCGCCTACAGCGACACATTTACAACGATGTTGCAAGGCCAATGGAAGGAGACTGAAAAAAGCTACATTGAGCTGAAGGGCGTCAGTTTGAAAACTCTACAGCATTTCAAGGTATACATGTACTTGAGCATATTGCCTAAAACGAACCAAGACTTACGAGCACTTCTACTGTTCAGTAGGCTATATTTTATTGACAGTCTGAACGCCGAATGCACGTTGAAGTTACTGCAAACGATAACAGCTGACAACCTGGACGGACTCGTCGAATTTTGCACAGAGAACAATTTTGGTGACATGCTAAATGTTATTCATGAGACTACTCCTGAAAATATTCTTGCTAAAGGTTATTCCATGAGGATAAAGAAACGCATGTGTTCGCTTCTCCGGTAATGAAGATCTAAGTAAAAACTAAAATTACATTACATATTATTAATTATTAAATAAGGGTCTCACCAAATCAGTCGACGCCTTTTCTGCAAAATGCGGGTAGAAAAAGCTTTATGTCAACGCAATAAGGGCGAACAAGACGTGAATTGGCTCGGCCATTCTCGGTCGAACGAGCCGAGCCGATTGACGTCTTGTTCGCCCTTATTGCGTTGACATAAAGCTTTTTCTACCCGCATTTTGCCGAAAAGGAGTCGACTAATGTGGGGAGACACTAAGACTAATTTCGTAAATGTTCCTATTTCTGTTATTCCTCTTATAAACCATTCCACAAATGTAAAACATTATAATTTTAGTACTGTTATTACATAAATACCTATTATGAGTAAATACATACATACCGCCTCGCCTCTTTCTCACAGGGGTAGGCAGAGACCACTTTGTTCCACTTGCTATGATCCTGACATACGTTACGGCTTTTGCGTCATATACATTCATTAGTCTCTTCATACATGCTCGTCGGTTTCGAGTACTCTTGACTAAAGCGTTTTGACCTGTTCCCAAAACGTCCCTGATTTAGTCAGGGCATAGATGTAAGTCAGGGACGTTCATCGTTGTCTTACCCTCCCAACACACCCGCTCTTTTAAGGTCAAACCAGCTAAGCATACTTTTTCCTTCCTAGATTTATGAAACAAATCTATACGGGAAATGTGGATGGGTGCAGTGGGAGGGGAAGACCTAGACGGACGTTCCGTGACCAAATCGCGGACGTTTTAGAAACAGGTCAGGTCATGCTAGGTTTACACGCGTGCCACGCAGCCCGGCAAGCAGCACGGCGAGCAGCACGGCAAGCAGCCCTGCGGTCCGGGCTCGCCAAACAAGTGCACATTCAAACAGTCGAACAGCCCGTTTAGGCCGTGGTCTGCTTCACCCGCCGCCCGCGACCGACAACGGCCCGCCGCCCGCCGCGTCTGAATGGTATGTTCGGGAATGCTCGGGAGTGGTCGTTTTCGCCCGCCGCGTGCGGCGTTCCATTTACCTACTATTATTCAGACGCCGCGGGCGGCGGCCCGTTGTCGGTCGCGGGCGGCGGGTGAAGCAGACCACGGCCTTACATGCTTGTGCTTGTGTTTGTGCCCGTTGAATGTCGTATTGAACGCGAGCGTGTAAACCCGACATCAAGAGTACCCGAAACCGACGAGCATGTATGAGGAGATTAATGAATGTACCTAGACGAAGCAAAAGAGGTATGTCAGCATCGTAGCGAGTGGAACAAAGTACTTAGTCTCTGCCTACCCCCATGGGAAAGAGGCGTGACGTTATGTATGTATGTCACCATAATTATCTAGATAAGTACATTCACACCAGCTCGTTCCTTTATTACACTACCTATTTATTATTCTGTCTTTCAGTGAAACATCTTCCATAATTTTTAACGCTCATTCCTATCGCATTTATTCTACTTTTATGCTTCGTTTGCCATACCCAACTTGCACTACAGTACATTAGTATTGGAACGAGCTCCCCTTTTTAAATAGGATTTTATGATTGTATTGATAAAATATTAGGTTTATCTGAGTTTGATGTAAATGACTCAATTTAAGTTTGTTTAATAAATTTGCACTGTTTTAGATCGGCCGTTATTTATTTTACTAACATCTGTCATGTAACCTAGATTGTTAATACTTAGTCTTATCCAGCTTACTTGATCTTTGATTGGTTAAATTCTTGGTGTTTCACGGGGCGAGCCGAGCGCGAGCCGAATGCAATTCGTTTGATGTGGACCGACTTACAAGCCTCGAATGAGTCGTCTTTATAGGGAGCTTTGCGCTGAAAATGGCTCCACTCGTGCTCGCTGCTCGGCTCGCCTAGCGTAGACACAGCTTGAGGTTGCGTCACAAATATCTGACGAATCCGCAGCTCGCGAACCGCTTGCGAGCCGCTCGCGAGCTGGGCGCGTGCTGTAAACCGTGTCACACACTAAGCAGATACGAGTACACTAATTAAGATAACTGTATCTGAACGGATATCTGTCAATATCGCTCCCTATAAAATTCAATGAGCTAACACACTGCGTAGATAACTTATATTTTACCGCCAAGTATCTGTTGGCACCGACATATGGAAAGATGGCATTTACACGCAGATAAAATATTATCGTATCTGCTTAGTCTGTGACGCGCTTTACTGTGACTGTTTGCTGCGCGTCTCACGTGCAAGGCACGCTAAGTGCACGAGTTCCGTGCGCGTGCAGTACGTCTAGTATGCTCATTTCGATGGTGCAGTCGTAAACGAATTCGTTTGCGAGTTGTCGCAGTTGCGACCGTGGCAGTTGTGCAAACGTTCCGCTGGCGGCGCTGTCTCGCTTTCCATACAATTTTGTGATAACTCGCAAACGAATTCGTTTACGACTGCACCATCGAAATGAACATACTAGACGTACTGTACGAAATCTGCGCGCGCGCGTTTTCCCATTCGCGTCTAGTGTGTTCAAAACGTGATCGTTTGTTGATTAATAGCAGTCGTAGTCGTTAAAGCCAAATATACATAAGGGGACAAATGTGCCGCGACATGGCTAGCGATGTAGTGTGACGTCGCCTGACTTCGCTCTACATGTCGCGCGACACGTATATATACGCGGATATAAGTCGCGCGAAGTCCGGCGACGTCGTGCTACTTCGCTCGACATGTCGCGCGACACGTATCGTGGTACATTTGTCCCCTAATGTATCCGTGGCTTGATGAATTCGTTTGCAAGTTATCGCAAAATTGTATGAAAACTGAGACAGCGCCGCCAGCGGAACGTTTGCACAACTGCCGCGGTCGACACGTCCATCCAATTCCGCGATAACTCGCAAACGAATTCGTTAACGAATTAACGACTGCATGATGATCACACTAGACGTACTGTATGGGCTGTATCCTTGCGCGTGGGCCGCACATGCGCCCATCGCGCTCCGCTCGGGTACAGAGCTTATATAGAAATAAAGAAAGAAAAATAAATACATTTATTGTCAAAAAAAAAAAAAAATTTACGCGTAAGCAGCGACCGCGCCTGCCTAGTTGAAATAAACGAGGCTAGCGCGCGAGCGACGCATTTGTCACATCTGAACGCAGCAAGGGAAATAGGATAATAACGGCTGTAACGACGCCTAGCGCCATCTGTCATCGAGTAGCAGAACTTGTACTATAAACGTCAACTGTCAGAGTTACTACATCGCGCTAACGAAGTTGCGATGACCAGTCGCATCTATACAACTTCTCTCTCTGTGGACCCCCAGGCTTAACATCGGCCAAAAGAGATCTCTCTATTGGGAGTCTTCCACAAGGCCCTATTTTTACGGCCGTATTTTTTTTCGGGATTGTAAGTCTTTAATCCATTCACTGAGTGTCGTACCTTGAGGAGCCGCAAACGCAAGTGTATTTAGATGCCTGTGAATGGTAAGTATAGGGTTTTAATAAAACTCTATGTCTATGTCACTGTGTCACCCTGTGGCTCTATTCTCTGGAATATACTTTTTTAATAACTAAATAATTAGCGGTCTGTGTTACGAAAGCTGAAACTGCAAAACGACGGCATATCCAGAAACTGGCATAATGGTGTCACCGATCCTAGTTGGAATAAACGATCGTGATATTTACTTTCTTACTTTGTTCATATCAGCGGATTACTAAAATAGATAACTACATAGGTGTCGACGTGTACACGGGTGTGTTTCAGTAACATAATTCCAGACTATGTAATGTCAGGGACATTAGATGTTTAGCAGTTTGAGATACATACTTCTAAAATTGGCCTTATTACTATTTCCAGCCAGTTGCATGACATAAATACTCAATAGTCAAATTCATGGTGAAGTTTGTCCTATAATGCGAACTAATTATGAAGGCGGTCAACCTGCTAAACATTCAGATTCCCTGAATGTATAAAGCAAAAGTAAGTGTGTATAGTCGGCCCCATTCGGTGTACAGTCTAGGGTAAAGTATTGGACTAAGTTGGAATAAGTGCGGCGACCGCATTAGATGAACCACGTAGTGTAATCGTCGCTTATTGTATGGCTCGAAAAACTTAGCCTCACCGATTTGTTAATTTGTCAATAATGTTGCCACTTCAATAATAGCTGGATCAAACTTCTATTAAACAGACTCTAGGCACTTATTTTTGTTTTGCAAAGGCTCGATTCCAGCTCATCCAGGAACTCTGAATCCATCAGTTTCTTTATCCTCGCGCCATAACCTCTGGCAAGAACACTTTCAGGAGTCGTGTCATGAATAATGCTCAGTAAATCATTAAACTTGTTCTCTGTACAAAACTCGACGAGACCGTCCAAGTTTTCAGCTGTCATCGTATGGAGCAGCTTCAACGTGCATTCCGCCTTCAGACTGTCTACTAAATACAGCTTTGCGAGCAACAGTAGACCTCGCAAGTCTTCGTTTGTCTTTGGCAATGTGCTCAAGTACAGGTACTCCTTAAAATGCTGTACGGTCTTCAATCTGACGCCCTTCAGCTCAATGTGGCTTTGCTCTGTCTCTTTCCACTGGCCTTGAAACATGGTCGTGAATGCGTCGCTGTGAGCGGCTAGGTAAGCTTTGTGAACTGCCACCCTGCCGTGTTCGCCGCTCGCGCTCAGTGCAAAATCAGTAAACTCTTCATCATTGAACAGTTTCGCGTTAATAACGGATTGAGTTTTCGACACCGTAATGTCTATATTCACAGCAAGGGGGTTATTACCACAGTTGTTATAATTATTCATGTTCATGCTTCCAATGGGTATCCAAGCGCACCAGTCATCTGAACAAAACATTTCCTTATGTGAGAAATTCACGTCCTGACTAGCTACTTTCAATGAAACTGTCATGTCTTTCACTAGTGAGTGCTTTTTCATTGTTAAATCACATTTCACGACTGCTTGATAACCTTGTCCTCTTGATGCTTTGAAACGAACTTTGATAAAGTTATGAATGTTATACTCAATACTTTCTATTGAGGTTCCTGCATTTACGTACTTTTCTTCAATTGAAATAGTGAGCTTCAATGACGGGCCATGCTGTTGCATGGAGAGCCTGGAATACACAAAACGAACAGTTAATTTTATTATGAAAGGTGTTTATAGAGGTGGTAGATACTATAACTACTATAAGACTAGATATTGAGTACTGGGTATTTTATATACTTACTTTTCAATCTGTCTGTAGTCAAAAGTTGTATTTGTTCTATTTATTAGTATAACTTGCTTGTCAACATCATTCTATCATTATACTTTCGCCAAGAAACAATCAAAATATACAATAAAAGGGATATAGGGTAGGTACAGAAATACTATTAAATAATTCTATAGTCTGAGATCGAATTAGAGATCAAAAATGTAAACAAACAACTGTCAATGTCAAAGTGACATTCCAGAGGTAGTCAACCTGT
>BHDV01052751.1:60082-74456 GCA_005406045.1 Adoxophyes honmai | reverse complement strand
CCTTTGGTAAATATGCACATAAACAGAAGTTTCCTTTCAGGATAAAGCTAATATGAAGTCGGTTTTTTTTTGTTTAAAATTATGTTACTAATTGATCTATTATTGTATTAACTTTTTATCTACTTTTAGTTTATTTTTTCATAACAATATTCTTACTATTCGTAGCATTTTATATAATCTCTTTTGAAAATACGACATCGTACTTGTGTTCGTATGGATCCAGACAAACGACAAACACAAATTTAACAATGAAACAAAATCAAAATAACACGAAATAAAACAAAACTTAACAACAAACAAAAACTCAACAACAAAACAACGCAAAGCGGGAGGGAACACATTCGATCACGATCACGACAGATGTCAGAAAACGAATAATACGATTTATAAAATGGCCGCTAAGCGCGGAGGTAGAAAAGCGGTCTACATACTCTACATCTTTTAAGCACCGTCCATTGCAAATTGAACAATATTTCATCGATTCATCAGTTTTACTGAACAATTAATTATATAAATATGAATACGAATAAAAATACGAACCAAATATTTATGTACGCGGGACTTAATCACGGTACGAACCAAATGTTTACAATTTCTAACCATTGCCAGTGGCATAATTATAAAATATCTAATCATATTTGCAATTTAAAAAAGATTGTGTTTTTTCCTTTGTTCATTTAAATGTTTACATTATGCTCACACGGTTTAATTCTGCTTATAAATTAGTTGTAAATACTCATTTTATCTAGCGTAATTATTGAATTTTAAGTTTTCCTAATTGCGTTTGCTTTTATTGCAATAGCAACACGTTTGTTTACATTTTTGGTCTCTAATTCGATATCAGACTTTACTTAGTATTGTCAGATAATTCTAGAAAATACATTGCGAATGTGTGAACTCTCCGGAAGCCAGACTGACCGATAAAAAATGCGCCATAATACGCCTTTGTATCTATGTTTATGTGAACGTAGCCAACACGACAAAGCCACACAGACATGACAGCAGGTTTAGTCACCCATTTACGATTAGATGGAGATGAATGTTACCCACATATTTGCTAAAAACGGGTACGAAATGTGGTTTTCCTTTAGTAATGCTACGTGTGATTTGTTTCTCTTTTGAGAATAGTGTCGTGATGTTTAGGTATCTAAATGGTAAGTCGTAGGGTATTCTGTAATGTACTCACAATTTTATGACTTTGTCCCCCTGTGACATCTTCAAAGAACTTGTTTACCTACTACACCGTGTTTTTTACTTCTTGGTTTTTATTGTGAATTCACTTAAATATTACTTATGGTTCATTGCCATGTTCTTCAAACAAAGACAAACGACACTAGAATATGACAGTGACATTTATTAAGTTGTAAACCGAATGACTAATAGAAAACGATTCACGTTCACAAGTCACGTTCACTAAAACGTTCGTAGCACGCAGTTTTTTTGGGATTGAGATATATTCCGACCGTGTAGTAAAGAGTTAATAAGATAAGATATAAAAACGTGATAGGTACTCAACTATTCCGAAGCGAATAATTATTATATTACAAGAGATAAGAAATGCACTCGAACCAATTGATCCCTGAACCACCATAGTCCTCTTTACGGTTAACGTCATTGGTGACTTGCATTTGTGGGAGACTCATAGAGAGATCTCTTTCCAAGCAGATGTTATGCCCGAGTCTTCGAAACTTCGTTAGCGCGATGTAGAACACTTTGACAGTTGATGACGTTTGTGGAAGAAGTTCTTGTACTGGACGATAGGTGGCGGTAGGGTGGCTACACGTGACTCTAAAAAGGATAACTTTATTAAGTTTATTGTGATAACGTTCTACGGTGGGTCAGAAATTAGTTGGTTCGACGGTACAAAGAAAAGTCAAAAAATCTATGAAGTAGTCCTTTTAAGGTATCTAATTAGCCGGCTTAGCAAAAAGGCGTGATTAAAGATGCGTGCGGGATAGACTAGGTATACCTGTCACTGTCTAACTAGATACGTCTAAAAGTGACAGGTAGTTCAAGAGTTCCAAATTGCATTTGTTTGTGCAAACATTTATTTGTGATGACCGACACATTACGTACAGTTAAGAGCTGTATGGCCTGTAATCCTTTAGCTTTATTTTTATACTGGAGAGACTCCTAGCGCCATCTATCGGTGAGTAGTAGAACTTCTACATTGTGTCATCATGTCAGTGTTTCAAATTCGTTTCAAAGTAGTTACAAACCGTGCCCTCGGAGTTTTGGAATTTAGTTGCATAAATACAACTTGCAACTATTTCTCTGTGGAACATCTGTCTGGATCTTTTATCACAGTTATGTATTGTATAATAAACTATAGAGCGGCAGCTGACACAACTACCGGGGTTTGTTTTGCTAGGTACTACATTGCTAATATCTACGAGTAGGAGAAACCATGAAATATTAAACAGTATCGACACGACAGAACAGATAAAGTACGCATTAAACCACACATCATTTTTCATGTCCCTTTGGTGGCGAATGACCCTATTTTCGTAGTTCTTTGGGCTTTAAAAGTTATACATAGAATTGGAAAAAAATGCTGCAAAATTAAAACCCGTAAATAGGACAAAACCAGCAATTAAAAAAACGATCCTGCAGCTAATGTTTGGCTGAAAGATTGCTGCGTCCCTTTGCCTTAATTGTAAACAGGCGCTGCACTCTAATTGTTTGCTGGTTCAAAATTCCACTAATCTTTTTTTTACTACTGTTTAGTACTCTATAGTCCTTAAGTTTATCGATTTCCTTGCCACTACATCTCTTTACACTTTCTAAATACATTTTTTTCACAATAGCCAAATATACAGACCCATTTCCTTACGACATCCACGGAAGAAATTGTGAGGTATTATTCTAAACACGACACCAAACGGCACTTGAACATAAGACAGTATAATATTTTCCGAGATCATTACGTAACAATTATCTATCACACATTGGCTAGTCATAAAAAACGCATTCTACATTGTATATTTTTAATTTTATACATCGTGTGTGGTCTACTCATGTGGTCACTACCCTATAATAATTCTTCACTGTTAAAGTACAAGTTGAAACAAGACGGCATGCGTCAGCTGCAGACGACGTGTCGTCGTGTATCACAACGACTCGTCGTTGCGAGTTGTTGGCAAAACCGACTTTAAAGGGTCTAGCCGCAATCCTATAGTGAAACTGCCCCTGGCTGAAATGTACATCTTTCTTCATCTTAGAGGGGTTTGTTGGTCTTATTATAAGATATCATTTTACAAAATTTCAAGTCTGGAATCCCCCTGGTTTGGACAAAAATAAAAAAAAATGAAAACCTTTTTTAATTTTTACAAGCGAAACTAATGATTAGATTTCTTTGAAATTTGGAATGTACATAGCACTAATAGCAATACATTTTCAAAAAAAAAATCAAGGATCCAACTTAATTACAAAGGCAAAAAAAAAATTTTTTTAGCTAAAAAAAATTTTTTTTTTACTTTCAAGAGGGCGACAACCTCTATTTTTAGGTATTTAATGCACAATATAATAGTGTATGAAATATATTTTTTTCGTAAAAATCTGTATTTGGCAACAAGGTAAAAAATGTAAAAATGTCTTTCAAAGGCCATTCGTCTCATGGCCATTAGGAGGTAATAGTAGATACCTAGTATAAATATTTGGAGACAATCTTACGCAAATTAAGCGAGTTCTAGGCTAAGCAAAGCTTGCTCATCTTGAAAAATACGGATAACGCTCGTACAGTCAACTGCAGGAAAAAAGTAGCCCCCCACCCCATACAATGTTTCAATACTAGGAGGTTACTTTTCTCTGCAGCTCTCCCTACTAATGTTACTAGGCGACGGTACTCATACGTCATACTAATAGAAAAAAGACTTGCATCCATAAATGAATAAATCCCCCGTGTGGTCCGTGGATGTCGTAAGAGAAAATAGGTATGGGTATCCTTTAGGCCTCAGGCTATCAACCTGTCACTAAATACTACCTCTTCCATCTGTTTGCAAACTTAAAATTAAGCTAGAAGTGGCTGCGAAGCGTGAAATAGTCATAATCATGGTTTTGTCTATGGCACGTTTCATGTGCTCTGCCTACCCCTTTTGGGAACATAGGCGTGTGAACTGTATTTATGTATGTATAAACAAAATGTACAAAAAACTTCCAAGACCAAAAAACACATACATACATACATACATAACCGTCACGCCTTATTCCCTGCGGGGTAGGCAGAGACAACAGAGCGCCACTCGCTTCTATTCTGACATACCTCTTTCGCTTCACTAACATTCATCACTCTCGTCATACACGCTCGACGGTTTCGGGTACTCTTAATTTGGCCTCCCTTTAGCACATCGCCGATCTGGTCGATATACGTTCTACGAGGGCGCCCTCGACCGACTTGCCCTAACACACTTCCCTTGTAAATTTGCTTACATACCCTTGCTTCATCCATTCTCTCCACATGCCCAAACCAACGCAGCATACCTTTCTTTACCCTTGTTACAATACTCTCTTTCAGACCACACTTCTCTCTAATCACGCTATTACGCACCCTATCAGTAAGTTTGATACCACTCATGCTTCGCAAAGAACGCATCTCAACCGCATTCAATCTACTTTCGTGTCTCTTCTGCCACACCCAACTCTCGCTGCCATACATCAAAGTAGGCACTAGCAGACCGTTGTGAATAGCCAGACGAGCATTCTTAGAAATGTCCTGACGACTCACAACTGAGTGAAGTGCTCCATTCATTCTATTTCCCGCTTTTACTCTACTTTCGATATCCTCATCGTACTTACCGTCACTCGTGAACATACATCCCAAATACCTAAACTCTCTTACTTGTTCTAACCTTTCACTTCCAATTGTTTTAACCCTTCGCGTGGCAAATTCCGGCTCCTGGACAAAGCCGAAAAGTGCACAGGTGGCAGGGTCCATTTTGAAATATTTGACGGATGTGGCAGAGCCTCCAGCTGTCTGGTTACGTCAAATCCCATTTTTTATAAAAATCATAATTCTGGTATATTTTTGTATGAAAACAATTATTACAAGCTATGTTTTTGAAATAACCATGAAATAAGCTAACAGATTTCTACCACGCAAGAAAATTATTAGTGTTAAATCTATAATGTACAAATTTTCCGAAATATTGGGTACAGACAATTTACCTCGTCTCGATAAAAACGTTCAGAACTTTTAAATAAAACTTTTATTTTATGTAAATTTCGGCTTATTTACAAGAATATATAAAACTTCAAAAGACTACGAGTTCAAAACAACATTCCTCATACATTTTTATTAAACAAAACCTTTACAAAACTCGACTACAACCGGGTACCACCAGCTCACTCAAACTTCAACGCGTAAAAAAAATATTTTGAGTGCGAATTCTGAACGTTTCTGTAGCTTTAAGTGTGACCATATTCAATAAAATCATTAAAACGTTTAGATACGCTCGCGTTTAATTGTAAAATGGCACAAATTTTGCGTTTTAATTAGAGTAGTACACTTTGTCCAGCTCAGGGACAACGCCACATCCGCACTTTTTTTCTCATTCCATCAGCTGGACTGTTGCCACTCAACGCCTTTATGCGCGTATCATGATGCCACCCGAAGGGATAACACATTCAGTCATCTCGTCGTTCTTCTCTATCACCATAACCTTCGTCTTACCTACATTCATTTTCATTCCCTTCTTTTCAAAAGATTCGTACATTAGAGTCACCAACAAGTAGAGTAGAGTAGAGTAGAGTAACCAAAAAACACATATGTACAATATCCATACCCATCACACAAAAGTAGGTATGCTCTGGCCAGAATTTTTATGCAGTTGAATTGCGAACATAATATTTGGAAATTGAATTTCGAACACGAGTTACGCCTATGTTCCCAAAAGGGGTAGGCAGAGCACAAGAAACGTGACATAGACAAAACCATGATTATGACTATTTTACGCTTCGCAGCCACTTCTAGCTTAATTTTAAGTTTGAAATTAAGGAGCTGACCTTCCATCATCAGCTCAGTTATATATTTTTTACTGCTTAACGTAAGTATTGGTGTAGCTTTGAAAAGTGTGCCTATAAAAGTTGAGGGTTGCCCTCGATTTCCCCTATATTCCATCATCAGGTCAAGATATGCTGACAATGGAACCAACTGGAAACTATATCCTTTCAGACAAAAAAGAATTTTCCAAATCGGTCCAGATGTCTTCGAGTAACCAGCGAACACACAAAACAAAGAAACAACATAGCAAAAAACAAAGATCCCGGATCCCGGAATTGAGAACCTCCTTTTTTGAAGTCGGTTAAAAAGTGTCGCACACGCTTGATGCTGCCGCGTGCGGCCATCTTCCAAATTAGACCTTACATTGCCCAACTGCAACATGTCTTGATTTACAACCAGTATGTAGTAACAGATAATACGGTGGACTTATGGATCAGCATTAATGAAGAGAAACCTGTGATAACGTTTATTAGGTTTGCTATGGGATGAACTTATCTGGTCCCGGTTTGACCAGTTGTGTTTATTTAAAAAGGGCCTAAGAGTCAGCGAGCTGTTATGTTTTTAAGATCTTCTTGGTAGGGAAAGGAATTGCGTAAGCAATTAGGTTATGTTAGGAGTGATTTGTTGTTCGAAAAGCTTAAAGTACAATGGGATCAAATACATAAACATCACGTATGTATCCGTAAATTGGGTAGGCGGACAACACGAAACGTCACATAATTAAAACTAAGTTTATTTTTCTTATTCAGTAGCTGATTTCAGAATCATTTTAGGTTACGTTAGGTTACCCAGTAAGGTTAGCCAGTGACTGGCTGATAGCCTGTCGCCTAAACTATACATACATACATACATAAAATCACGCCTATGTTCCCAAATGGGGTAGGCAGAGCACACGAAACGTGAAATAGACATATCCATGATTATGACGCAGCCACTTCTAGCATCATTTTGGGTTTGAAAACAGATATAAGAGGTAATATAATAGTGACAGTTTGCTAGCCTGTCGCCTAAAGAATACACCTAAACCCATTTCCTTAGTCGCCTCCTACGACATCCACGGAAGAAATGGAGAGGTGCTATTCTAGACCCGACACCACAGGTTCACGGGCAGGCAAAACTAAGATTATTTTCTTATTCAGTAGCTGATTTCAGAATCATTTTAGGTTACGTTAGGTTAGCCAGTGACTGGCTGATAGCCTGTCGCCTAAACTATGCCCTAAACTATATCTATACCTGCATCATTAGCTGCCTCACATGGAAGAAATAGAGTTATTCTAAACTCACACGCGGATAAAATGAAAGAAAAACAGGCAAAAACAAAGAAAATAAGCTCAGAAGTGTGAGAGCGCGCTCTGTATCGGGTTTACACTAACACCTCTCCATTTTTTCCGTGGAAGTCGTAAGAGGCGACTAAGTGAACAAACTACGATTTATTTTTAGGCGACAGGCTGTAACCTATTACTATTATAACTCTACTAAACACATGTCAGCCTATGAAAGGCGAAACAGTCACGCTTTTTTCGGTGTAGTAGCGTTTAGTGTGCCAACTCGATTTGGAAATACAGGGGTGATGTAAGGTAAACATCCCTGTGCTCGACACTGACCCAATACATGGCACTTGCAACCTTATGTCATAGTAAAGCAGGTGACAGATGGGTGTCTTCTAATGGGCGTTGAAGCGTTGAACATTGGGACACTTACCTTACAGATCATGTATAAGAAAGACAGCGTATCATCGACAACTTGTTTTATTTCGATCATATACAATACATTACATTTGAAATTCATACACGCTTATGTTAAGCTCCAAAGACACAACAGAAGCGGAAAGACCCGGTGCGGTGGCGTGATGTTCTGATGGTTTGAACGAAACTCTTTTTCCGGCTGGTGAATTGTGCGCCGTATTTCGTACAGTTTCGAACTTCAACCCCGCTTCCGCTGTCAGTATGTCCTACATAGGTGAGCGATTTCCTTGCGAACGCGAAGCGAAGCGACGCGACATGACGCGACGCGAAAAAAAAACAGCAACCAGCTAATACAAGTATCCTACGTGACCTCAGATAATTATATGCAGTAACACGACGCGCATAAAGTCCGGCGCACAACCCATTCAATCCATGCAGAATTTTTGTGCGCCGCAGACTCGATCGCCCAAAAAGTACCGTCTGCGCTGCATGTAAATTTACGACTTAATCGCGTCGAATGGTTTCGCAAATCTAATCGCTTTAAATCGCCCACATAGGATCTAACTTCTAGATAGGAGGATATCGATCGAGATAGGAGGATCTAACTTACAGACCTCGATTCTTTTCTTATGTTCGCTCTGTTCTCAGCTTGAGCCGCTCGTTTCACTTCGGAAGCATGAGTCTCTAGGAGTTGTCTTAAAATGATTAACTCAACCCTGTTGTCATACCTAGAGTAAAAAGTGTTCACTGACAACGAGAAGGAACGGTTGAGGTAGTTGCAGGAGTAGTTGAGGGCGGATTCCTCGCAAAGTCGTCCTCGGAAAGTACCCATGAAGATTGGAAGATCTTGGACCAGGATCAGGAAGAAGAATGCGCGGTCAGCTACGAATTGGGGGCGGAAACTGCTGCCGCTTTCATCAGACCCTGGGAGCACAAAACAGTAATCATTTGCATTTGTACGGACAGCTGCAGAGCATAATAATATATATACATATTCTCACGGCTGTATTCCCAAGAGGGGTATGCAGAGCACATGAATTCGAAAATCTAGTGCCACCCTAAAATACCCCTTAGTAATTAAACATTGTATGGGCGGGGGGTTACTTTTCTCTGCAGCTGACTGTACCATTGACGACTAGAGCGACCGCCGAGGGTAGGTATGAAAAATAAAGGACATTGCACTTGATAGATTTCTGTATTTTTTTCTGTGCTGGAAGTGGTAAAAGCAACCTTTCGCTATTACACCTGCGAACTCAAAACCTGAAGTTGCCATGGAACGTGAAATAGCCATGGTTTTTTCTATGTAGCCTCTCGTGTGCTCTGCCTACCCCATTTAGGAATGCAGGGGTAATGTTAGTATGTACACATGCATACAATCACGCTTGTTCCGGGGTAGACAGCACACGCAACCTAGCATAGTCAAAACCATGACCGTACACCTACCGCTCCGAAGCCGGCGCAGCCACTTTTAGCATGCAGGGCCCGTAATTTTCATGCCGTTGACGTCAAATTGACGTCACGCTCCTTAAAGGGTGATCCCAAATAGTTTGATTGTAAATCATTAATCATTAGTCGTCAAACATTTTAATCATGTTTTTGTTTTTGTATGTTTGTATTTTTGTGGCATACATAACAATCAAAAATACTACAAAATAAAAGGATTTTTATGAATATTGCATTACGTATGAACGCGAAGATGACTAGATTTTCTTTGCATGGGAATTGACGCAAGAAGGATGGCGTGCTTTACGTTAGAGAGGAACACTGTTTTCTAAGTAATTACTGAAATGTGGTAAAAATGTCATTTAATAAAATGTATGTATAAAAAACTCAAATATGTAGTTTTATTTACGTTTCACATATCAAATAGGTATTATTTATTCTTTAATTTGTACATAATTAAAATGATTGACAACTAATGATTAATAATTTGCAATCAAACTATTTGGGATCACCCTTTAAGGAGCGTGACGTCATTTTTGTGTCAACGGCATGAAAGTTACGGGCCCTGAGCATTAGGTTTCATTGACAAAAGAGGTACAATAGAACAAAACTCCGGATTGAACCAGTTTCCCTGTCAAAAGAGCGTTGACCTCACTTACACGCGCCATTATCCCAGGTGACCTTTGACTCGGCCGTTATTATCGCGGTGTCTTGCGCGGCGTCGGACCCCAACAAGTTGCGGTCATCCGCGAACATGTTCAGCTCTGACCGCTGTTCGTTGAATACGGATATAATCCCCATCTGAAACAACAAAACATGTAGACACTCTAGCGCAGGGATGGCGAACCTTTTGCGATACACGTGCCATTTTTCATGAAATTAATACCCGTGTGGTGCCGGGTTAGAATAGCACCTCCCCCTTTCTTCCCGTGGGTGTCGTAAGAGTCGACTCTGGGAAAGGGTGCTAAACGTGGCACTGGATTTTTGAATTAATGTGCTCTGCCTACCCCTCATGGGAATATGGGCGTGAGAATATGTATGTATGTATGTATAATATTTATTAAAAAATATAAATTTACAAGGATTCCTCTAGATTCTAGATATATCTGTCTCGGATAGATTCGTCGGTATAATTCGGCGTGCCAGAATTATTTTTCTGCGTGCCAATCGTTCGCCATCCCTGCCCTAGAGCCACCTATCGTCCAGTACTTATCTTAACTTCTTTCATCAATTGTCAACGTTCTACTAACCGACTGATTAAAAGATTTACGATCAATTTCCAGCTACCCTCTACAAATAAGTAAAATCTTTACCTTCGTCAACACTGTCACCAAATCGATGGAAACAAATGATTCTCCTTCGAATCTCGGCAACGTGACATCCAGCTCAGTTGTCCTCAAAGAGTCTACGTCCGCCATGATATCGTGACCGGAGGCGAGGCTTTCCATTATTGACTCCAGACCCTCAATTTCCTCTGGCAGCACGATGACCATGCTGGCTTCACCTCCTTGGAATTTTACCTGCAACAGCTAGAAGAGAGCCATTTCATAAAGGATCTAGATTTTTTTACATACATACATAACGCCTTAGACAAAACCATGATTATGATTATACCACGCTTCGCAGCCACTTCGGAATAATTTTAAGTTTGAAAAGAGATGGAAAAGGTAGTATAATAGCGGCAAGTTGCTAGCCTGCCGCCTAAAGCATCTCGCCTCGTATGACATACACGGAAGAAACGGAGAAGTGTTATTCTATCCCTACACCAATCATCAGGATCTTAAAAACTTACATTTAAAAAACTCTGCGAAAGATACAACTGAAGAATTTCTGTACTTTTATGAAAAATACAGAGGCGTTTGTAAGATACATATCTACTCCTACTTTCACATTTTCAACGTAAGTTTAAGAGGATAGGAGTCGCGCCACTTCTCCATACAAACATAGTCCCCTGTTTTCTCCGTGAATAATGACATTAGAGCAAAATTTTTTTCACATAAGATTTGTATCTGTTGTGGCTATGCCCCTACGATTTGCTTTTATCGATATTCTAAAAAAAAAAAAAAAATAGAAAATTGATAAATGCAAATCGTAGGGGCATAGCCACAACAAATACAAATGGAAAAAAAATTTTTGCTCTAATGTCATTATTCACGGAGAAAACAGGGGACTACGTTTGTATGGAGAAGTGGCGCGACTCCTATCCTCTTAATAGGTAGTAACAAAAACTTACTTACTCTCGAGTTCATCTCCTGGCTGAATCCATATCTGAACCGCCTCCCAGTGGTTTTCATCACCGTTATTGGAATAATGACTCCCGCAGACGCATGAAATGGGAAATTTGCGACGTCTAGTCTTGTGTCAAATGGTGTTTCCCACACCCCCTGTAAATAAATAGTATATTTTTACGCTAGTTTACCAACGTTATCTATAAATTTATCAACTCCGACACACATTAATATAGTTATCTTTATATTTCATGTACTAGCAAACATTGCCACAGAACTTCTACACCATGTTGCAATGCGTTAAACTGTGTTGTGTGCGAATAAAAATAATTCAATTCTTGGTATGTTTTTGAATCAGCGTTTTATGAGCCTAGCTTTCAACATATTGAAGGAAGAAAATAAACAAAATATGGTATACGGGTGAAGTTACATCTATCACCATCGAATTGCATTTAGCCGGATGATATTGGACACACTAAACGTATTACAAGTAAAAGTATAAAGTTAAAAGTTTTTAGCTGCTAAAGGATGCTATGGCGTGCTTTCGTCTGCCAAAGTATGATATCGCTTTCTTTTATCTGCTAAAGAATGCTACCGCTTGCTTTTACTTGCTAAATATATGTCGCATACGCTTAAATGCTTCTCCGTAAACGGAACCTATCATATAATAAGTTTAGAATATAATAATCCTTATCCTTACTATCCTTATCCTTACTATCCTTACTTGTCCTTACTTGATATTATAAGTCAGAAAGTGAGTTTGTTTGTTTGTTTGTTTGTTTGTTCCGCTTTCACGCCGTAACTACTGAACCGATTGCTTTGAAATTTTGCAGACATAAAGATAGAAGTCCGGATTAAATAATAGGGTACTATTTATCCCGGAAAAAATGATGTTCCCGAGGGAAAACAAAAATATAGTTTGCTTGATAGATCGATATCAATCGATGATAGATCGATATCGATCGATAGATGATAGATCGATGGCGCTGTGTGTCGTTTGAAAGAAGAAGTTTTCTTATAGTTGTGCTTTATACCGCAATATAACAGAGTTCCACGCGGGCGAAGCCGCGGGCGGAAAGCTAGTAAAATATAATGGAAAATAGCCGGGGTTAATCAATCAGCGGGTGTCAGTAGCAATCGATCGGTTGGTTAGGTTAGGTTAGGTTACATCTTTAAACGAGACCGCAGCGTAAATTGATGCATCATTTTAGAATTTTAGAACTACATAATGCGATTCGACGGTGATAGATGTAACTGCACTTTAAGTCATTCCTTTACCACGAAATTTATCACGTTGATTAGAACTACATGAGTGTCTAGATCCAGGTCCAAGTACCTTCTAAAGTCCATCCATACATTGGTTGTTTTTTCGACCTGTTGGTAAATAGACAAAGAATTAAACTTAAAACTATAGTGAGACTCGATCAGTTGGAAGTTCCGTTATATCGGAATCCGGAAATTACCCTTTGTAAGGTCTTGCCGAGTTAGATGCCGGGGCCGGGGCTGTACCTTGCGGAACTAAATAAAAAAATAATAATAAAAATATGACTAGACAATTTTTACACCAATCACCTAGTTCCAAAGTAGGCAATTTAATGCCTGTGTTATGGGTACTAGACAACGGATAAACTTACTTATATAAAGATAAACATCCAAGACTCGAAAGCAAACATTCGTATTCATCATACAAACATATGCCCCGACCGGGGATCGAACCCGGGACCTTAAGCTTTACAGTCAGATTCCCTAACCGCTGGGCTATCCGGCCGACAAATACTTCGTTTTTTTTTTAAGTTGAGAACTTCAACGGACACAATTTGAAATTATCTCTGGAATTCAATAGTAAAACTGGAAATGATTAAGGCAAATACACTTATTATTGTTTGTTATAATTATAATGTTTTTAATTCAAAGGTCATCATAATTTGCGGCGATGTCTTGGGTTTACTTAAAGGTATGTAAGGATTTGACAGTTGTTGACAGTATCGCCCTAAAATAAACAGAGCACAGGGTCTATTACAAAATGTGTGTATCCTTTTAAAGTCGGATGAAAAAACATCGGGCTTACCCACTCCTGAATGACACGACTAACTGACGGTCGACTGAAATTTACATATTCTAAGCTGCAATCGAAGACTTCTACTGCGTCCTTCTTCATAGCTGGCTTAAGGTCTCTAGTTCTTCTGACGTATATTTTGTTGGCGACAGTGAAAGTATTCGCGCCTTTGAATGACTTCAGCTTTGATGATACGTGGGAAAATGCTGATCGGAGCTGAAATGGACAAAATCACAATAGATAAATACAAACATGATTACCCATGTGGTGGCGAGTTTAAAGTAACACCTCACCATTTATTTCATAAACGTCGTAAAAGAAGAGTCTCCATTTATTTCATAAACGTCGTAAGAGAAGAGTAAGGACATAGGTTAACGTATATATTTTAGGCGACAGGCTAGCAACCTGTCATTATTGTACCTGCCGTCTTAAAATCTAAAAAATATTAGCTAGAAGTGGCCACGAAGCGTGATATGGTCATCGTTTTGTCTATGCAGCATTTTATGTGCTCTGCTGAACCCATTTGCGAATACAGGCGTGATTGTATGTATGTATAAACATCACGCTTCTTTGGTGAAATAAAATTTATACACTCTGTAATTATTTGACATTCAGATAGAAATACAAATTTAATTAATAAAATTATGTCTACAATTAATTATAAAAAAATAATATTAGGTAGATAGGTAATAGAACAGTCGGAAGTACAGAAATATACTAAACTACATAAAATAAATCTAAGTCTAAAAGTATGAGATAAAACTAAAACTATAAATTAAAATTTCCCCCTAAATCGCCGTCGCTACTCATTGTGCCCTTCTGGGCATAAAAAAATAAACGCTGCTAGCCTTCTGGCTGGCAGCGTTTATTTATACTCTTACTAGCTTTTTCCCGCGGCTCCGCTCGCGTTAATTTTGGGATAGCACAGAAGAGATAGCCCATATACCAATTTATAGCTTTCTAC
>BHDV01052751.1:13566-52631 GCA_005406045.1 Adoxophyes honmai | reverse complement strand
AAAAAAAAAAAAAAAAAAAAAAAAAAAATACAGCCGAATTGAATACCTCCTTTTTTGAAGTCGGTTAAAAATAGCATATTTGACACAAAAGATAACTCCATTGAAAAATCCTTAACTACATACCCTCTTTACGTTACCTACGTAATTGGTGTACACATTGACAGGTCACACTATGACAATAATTAAGTACCCTCAAAATTAAAAGCAAAGTAAATGTATGTACTTTTTAATTATTTAATTCGAATTCGACTTTAAAAAAAATGCAAAATCCCTTAATATTGTAATAATAAGATACAGAATACGAATAGATCAAGTTGATTGCTAGGGAAAATATAGGTATCCGAGAAACAACGCATTTAGTAACTAAAACAATTTTTATTTCAGTAAATACACACACTTAACCTAAAACGACATTTATGCTTAAATTCAGGTACCTACCTATAAAATACGATTATAATCAGTTACGGTATTATACTAATTACAACTCATACTACTCGTATAGATTAAAGCTCGTCACAGACTACGCATATACGATTTTATCTGCGTATAAATGCCATCTTTCCATAATGTCGGTGCCAACAGATACTTGACGTTAAATCTGCGCTGTGTGTGTTAGCTCATTGAATTGTATAGGGAACGATAATGACAGATATGTCTTTAGTTAAAGATATCTTACCGTATCTGCTTAGTATGTGACACGCTTAAGGTATTAAAGCATTTTAAACTTATTCAGTTAGAGCTCAAGTTTCGACTTTAAAAGAAATTACAGAATTCTGCGTCATATTAAAGAACGCCTACTTTTGCCCTTTGATTTATACAGTTCAAAAATTTTTCTTTCTTTTCACACCTTCATATGAAGCTTTATAACATTTTGCAGCTACTGTTTTAGTTTTCAAAGACTTCCTAGCGTAATCACTGCCTTCAAAAACGCCGATGAATAGAGGAATCTGACGAGCTGTCAGAAGGTACAGGAAAGGCCGGTCAGCTACGAAGCTTTCAGGATAAACTTCACATAAATCTACTTCGTCGAACACTGTAACAAGAAAAAAATTTGTGGTTGTAGTGACAATACATTCCTTATGTATGCTACGTTTACACGCTTGGCAAGTCTACACAAGCATCCACAAACGCAAGCGTGTAAACAGGCTGTTTGGCGTGGTTTGCAAGGACTTTTGTATGGTAAGAGCGCTTGCAAAGGCTTGGAGCTTGTGGAGGTTTGGCAAGTCTCGGCAAACGTGTAAAAACTAAAAACTACTAAAAACAAAAACAAAAAATAATCAACATCTATTTTTGGTACACTGAACACTTCATGCGCGAGTCCGACTCGCACTTGGCCGGTTTTAGGTTAGTTTTGTTTTCATCAATGCTTTTTTCTTAAAATCTTACCACGTCAGATGGTAGGGACTGTAATTAGGTAATTCTAACAAGCATAAACTTATTCTTTCCCGTGTGGTGTCGGGACACAATAACACCTCTCTATTTCTTCCGTGGATATCGTAAGAGGCGACTAAGGAAATAGGTTAAGGTATATTTTAAGCGACAGGCTAGCAACCTGTCACTGTTATACCTGCCAACTCAAAACCTAAAAAAAATATGCTAGAAGTTGCCACGAATATGAAATATGTAGTCCTGAGTTTGTCTATGGAGCGTTTCGTGTGCTCTGCCTACCCCATTTGGGAATAAATACATACATACATACATACATATTCTCACGCCTGTATTCCCAAGAGGGGTAGCCAGAGCACATGAATTCAAAAATCCAGTGCCACGTTTAGCAATTTCAGGGTAACCAGATGGTTAAACGTGACAGGTTGCTAGCCCAGCGCCCACAATACACCAACCCTTTCCCAGAGTCGACTCTTACGACACCCACGGGAAGAAAGGGGGAGGTGCTATTCTAACCCGGCACCACACGGGGAACAGGCGTGATATATGGATGTACAGTCACGAACCGGGATTGTTGAGCCACATGCCAATGTTCGCAATTTAGACGTGTAATCAATGACCTGATATGATCGACTAGATGTCAGCTATTGGATTAGTATTACACGACCAAGTTACAAACATAGGTAAGTGGCTCAACAATCCCGGTTCGCGATGGTACTTACTTGAAGCAGCAGCAGCTTCTGTCCCGTTCTCATCCACGATGATCAGGACCTTCTGGAAGGCTTCAGACACGAACAACTTCTTGCCTGACATCAGCATGTCGATGTCTGCACTCCCGCTGTCGAATATAGACTTGATTCCCAACTGAAATGATGTTAAAGTTAGTTAGCTTGGTGACAGACGGACGGACGGACGGACGGCGAGGTTTCAACGCCCGTCCGTGTGGTGTCAGGATATAATAACACCTCTCCATTTCTTCTGTGGATACCGTAAAATGCGACTAAGGAAATAGGTTTAGGTATGTTTTAGGAGACAGACTAGCAACGTAGCAACCTGTCACTATTCTACCTCTTCCATCTTTGCAAACCTAAAACTATGCTAGAAGTGGCTGCAAAGTGTGATATAGTCAAAATCATGGTTTTGTCAAAGTCACGTTTCGTGTGCTCTGCCTACCACATTTGGGAACACAGGCGTAATTGTATGTATGTTTACATCACGCCTGTATTCCCAAAAGCACAATAAACACCATGACTATTTCACGTTTCGTGGCCACTTCTAGCATTTTTTTTTTTGGTTTTGAGTCAGGTATAATAGTGATAGGTTGATAGCCTGTCGCCTAAAATATACCTTAACCTAATTCCTTAGTCGCCTCTTACGACATCCGCGGAAGAAATGGGAGGTGTTACTCTAAGCCCGACACTTGAAAATTCAGTTTCAGTAAGGGTCCCGTTTTTACCCTTTGGCTACGGAACCCTAAAAAAGAGGAAGCTACTATCATAACTTTACCTTTGGCAGTATCTCCTTAAGATCCATCGAGGTCTCCACCCTGAACTTGGGTATCATGACGTCACAATCCGTGCTCCTCATGGCCTCTACGTCAGCCATGATGTTGTGACCTGCGGCTATCTTCCGTAACATCGGCTTCAGACCGTCGATGTCATCCGGCAGAACTATGATCATACTGGAATCTTTGCCTTTGTACTTCATTTTGAGGAGCTGAAAAAAAAACAAATTTACTTGTCAGATTTGACAGGTTAAGGGATAGTAAGGCTTGAAACAGTGCTCGACCGACGGTCAGCGCTGACCGTCGGTCGGCGTAGCAATATCTATGCAAGTCTTGAACGCGCACACAGCTACGCTGACGGTACGCGCGTGATTTGGATTCGATTTAGGCTTGAAATAGTGCTCGACCGACGGTCAGCGCTGACCGTCGGTCGAGCACTGTTTCAAGCCTAAACATTTTATCAGATGTTCATATAGTTTAGCAAAGTAAGGAAATATTAAAAAATATTCTTGAACTAGAACATGAACCCACTCGTCTGTATTGTACGGCCTAAACATTAGACACGAGCAAAAATAAATCAAAAGGACTTAGAATTAGTAGATTTTTCAAGATGGTACCGAAATATGGAAGGTTTAGATAACTCTGAATAATTTTAATGTTATGTAGTAGTTAGGTAACCCCTTTTGCAATTTTGATAAAGCGCTAAAAAGTCGTCAAATCACAATAGTTTTCATTAAAAAAAGAGTTTGGCAGGAAATCATAATTAACGCAATAAGAAACTTTATACTTCGACTCAGATAAGCTAAAATTATTAAGTATGTACCTAGGCACAGTCAAGGAAATTGATAACTGTGCCACTTTGTACCTTTTCACAAGAAATGTCACTGTGACATACCATACTTTCTACTAATCAAAGCAATATGAAACTCACTATGAAAAGGTTCTAAGTGGCACAGGTATCAATTTCCTTGACTGTACCTACGTTATTATAAAATTAAACTCGTTCTATGCTTTTTGTATGTCTATTTTAAGGACGAATGCTATAAATCCAAAAATTAAGTGACGAATGAATGCAAATCCCCCCTGAAAGGTTTTTGTGGCTTTTGCCAAAAACTTCGGTCGCGTTACCAACCTTCGCTTTTAATGCCTCACTGACTCCGTAGTCGAAGGGCTCTTCAGTCGTAGACATCATGGGTACCTGGATCGTCTTGGTTCTGCTCACATGGAAAGGTCCGGGACTGGTTGAGCTTGAGTCGAATGGAGTAGACCATAAACCCTGAAAAAGTAATTTAAACAAATTCTAATTCTGAAAAAGTAATTTAAAGTAAGTAATTCCACAGACCGATCATGATTCTTAGACAAACTAAAGTCACCGATGTAGCCCACCGGATCAGCAAGTTAAAATAGCAATGGCCAGGCCAAATTGCACGAAGAGTGGATAGCCGATGGGGTCGAAAAGTGCTTGAGTGGAGACTACGAACCAGCAAGCGCTGCGTAGGAAGTCCACCTACAAGATGGACAGACAACTTGATAAAGGTCGCCGGAAAACGCTGGATGCAGATCGCTTCGAACAGGTATTCATGGAAGTCAAAGGGGAGGCCTATGTTCAGCAGTGGACGTCTTATGGCTAAAATAATGATGATGTGCTGATTCCCTTCATCGGGAGTAACAATGACTGCATAGAAACGCGCACAGCGCGCCACTGCTCTTTTCGAGGAGAGGTTGGTAACCTGTCGTCTCTTTATATCTATATTTATTTCCTTGGTCGCCTTTTACGACATCCACGAAAAAATTGTCTCTCCCAGACTTAGTAGCGATAATTGTCTCCTTGAATTTTTGATCCATTTTTTTTTGGTGTTCAGTAACTTGTAAGGATTGTATTGTATAATGAAATTCCTTTAATAGTTATGGATGTGTCCTGTTACAACGTAAGTGAAGTTTCATCCTACCTGGAAGTAGATGGCGTTGACTAACACCATATGAATATCGCCTGTCACAGGAGAAACCATGTCGTTGATTTTGTTGTTTGTCTTTTTTGCCACCTGAAAAAAAAAAGATTTACCGACCAGTTTCCAAAGTGTCCACTAGTTGCACTGAACGCTAAGGCCTCCTTCTATACTATACAACGTGTTAAAAAAAATCGGCTAAACATGCAATCATACATACATACAATCACGCCTTTGTTCCCAAATGGGTTTGGCAGAACACACGAAACGTGACATAGACAAAACCAAGAACCTACCTATAGCCACTTCTAGCATAATTTTAGGTTTGCAAAGATGGAAGAGGTAGAATAGTGACAGGTTGCTAGCCTATTTCCATAGTCACATCTTACGACATCCACGGAAGAAATGGAGAAGTATTATTCTGTCCCGACTCCACACAGGACGCATTTGAATAATCTGAACGTATAGTGGACAAAATATGAATGTAGATGCTGTTGTTCATTTAGAAGGTAATCTAGAATTTTCTCTCACCCAATCATTGATCTTGCCAGCAGCTACGGCTCCGTCACTGAAGTCCAGCTGTCCCAGACTGGACTGGAACACTTCTTCTGCGTCCTTCTTGATGCCAGGCTTCAGCTCCCCACCCTCCTTCACGTACACTTTGTTGGCAACGTTCAGAGTCACTTTCCTGATGGACTTCAGAGTCGATGTCAGGAATGAGAACTTTGATCGGATCTGGAAAGAAGAGTTAGGTTTAAGCATGCGCCAGACGGCATCCTACCACAGTTTTTGCCAAGTGATCTGAGTAAAAGCGCGGTAGAAGGGTTGCTGTCTACATGGTATAAAACAAGCCCTAAATTTCAGTGTTCTTGAAGCGCTTGTGCTGAGCTAACGCCGTGAGCTAAACTCCTATAAACGCTATGGCTCCTTACATACATACATACATATTCTCACGCCTGTATTCCCAAGAGGGGTAGGCAGAGCACATGAATAAAAAAATCCAGTGCCACGTTTAGCAATTTCAGGGTAACCAGATGGTTAAACGTGATATTGCAGTGACAGGTTGCTAGCCCATCGCCCACAATACACTAACCCTTTCCCCGAGTCGACTCTTACGACACCCACGGGAAGAAAGGGGGAGGTGCTATTCTAACCCGGCACCAATCGGGGTATGGCTCCTTATTTGTCGAAATTCTAGAAGTTGGTGTTTGTTTTGCTCTTTTGTGTGCAATCGATAAAAAAAAAATGGATGTAGCGTTTACACTCGGAGCGTGCGGCTGCGAGACTGTGTCCTTCGAATGATTCACAGCAAGCGGCCAGACGATGTTCTACCACTGTTTCTGTCAATGGTTTGAAGCGCACGCCCGTCGACCAAGTGCGTTTAAAGGTCAATCAAAATGTGGTTTAAAACCACTGTTTTTCTACCAAGGTCACCTGGCAGAAACTGTGGTAGAATCCCGTCTGGCGCAAGCTTTAGGTAGGAAGTTATGCAGGTCATCAACATGCGAGAATAGGCGTAATGGAGACACATACATCACCCCTGTATTCCCAGTGTAGTCCGAGCACTGTCAGACCTTCTGTACAGTATAACCTAACCTATGACACTGTAGCGCCCCAGCGCCACATGCGTGGAATAGCCGAACTAAACATCGCACTAACGAAGTTTGCATAAATACAACTTCCAACTTCCTCTCTGTGGACTTCGGTCCCCAGGCATAACATCTGCCTGAAGAGAGATCTCTATTGGAGTCTTACCGACAGTGGTGACTCATCCCACAACACCATCTGGGTTTGGATTTGGAACTACGAAACAAAACACTCACGGCTTCATCATCAGTCACTCCCAGCGCCTGCAGCAGCTCAGCTCGGGACTGGTTCCTGCAGCCCAGAGCCAGGAGTGCCAGCACCAACTCGGCCGATAGTGGAGAACAGACTGTGGTTCTGTTTGTCCCTAGTTCCTAAAAAATAATAGTTTATCATCATCATCATCAGCCTATATACGTCCCACTGCAGGGCACAGGCCTCCTCTCAGTATGAGAGGGCTTGGGCTATAGTTCCATAGTTTGTTATGCTTTGTATTAATGTTCAACAACAACAACAAACTATAGGGAGAACACACAAAACGTGACATAGACAAAAACATGACTATTTCACGTTCCGTAGACACTTCTAGTATATTTTACACATAAACGTAGCTCCAGGTCACGGTTGGCCCAAAACATGTCGAGCTAATCTCGATATAAAACACGTGAGTAGATCCGTTTATTTCATTTCTAGCTTAGTTTAGGTTAAAAACCAGAAGGAAGATAATAGTGACAGGTTGCTAGCCTATTAGCCTAGCTATGCTAGCTTCTGTTTTAGGCCATGAAGCATACCAAAACTAAACCTTAATCGCTTCTTATGAAATCCATGGAAGAAATGGAGAGGTGTTATTCTAACCCGACACCTAGGAAAGATTAAATTCCAAACGCACTGATAGCGGAAGCGGGACGCCGCGGCGTGTCAACTTGACGGTATCAGTTGTAATATTCGAAATCATACGAAAGACGGCGCACAAAGCACCGCAGGGTAAAAGCGCCATTACGCCACCGCGGAGCGCCGCTCCAAAATATGACTACAGACTTTTTGTGCGATCGAGTCTGCGGCGCACAAAAAGTCTGCATGGATTGTATTCAATGTGCGCCCGACTTTTTACGCGTCGTGTTCGTTACTGCATAATTCCATAGGTTCTATTTTCACAGACTAAATAGTCCGCCGCGGATATATAGTCTGTCGTCTGCACAGGGCCTTATGGATTTGGCATGTCTATCTGTCCGTCCGTCCGTATGACATAGCCACTTTTAGCTAAGGATAGGTTTTTAAAAATTATATTGAGTTTTCTATTTTTTTTTCTTAACTGTACAGAGACACTTCCAAAATGATAAAATGTGCCCCCCCCTCTAACTTCTAAAATAAGGACATGATAAAAGTAAAAAAAAAATGTTATATAATACCATCCACTCCGAACAAAAATTGAATAAGATCTGGTGATTTTTTTATATGCATTAAATCGTAAACCGGAATTTACCAACTCAAATGTAAAAAATAAAACGTTTATTCTCGACTCGCACTTGGTCGCTTTTTTTTCATACTTATTTTTTTTATTTTCAGTACATTCATTATTACACGGTTCTTACAACGCGTACCAAGGTCACTCTTATCTGTCGATCAATTCAAGACTCACATTGCAAAATTTGGCGGCAAAACTTGCCACGGAGTACGAGACTTGTCTATCCATGTCTGAGTCTAGACGTGAACTGGCTGGGGCTGTGCCTGGCTCGTTATTTATATAGGCCGAGCAGGGTTTTTCCCAAACGCAAAATAAAATTTCCCAAAACAGTGAAAACAAGTTCGGACTTGAAGAGTTTGATTTGTATTTTTGTGAGAGCTGCTTGTTTTTAAAACATTTTAGCCATAATGTAATTCCTCTAATTGATGTTGACTTGGCGGTCACGTGGCTCCTCTTTATTTATTTATTTTCAATATTTTACAATCACCGATTTTAAAGTCACTGATGTAGGCGACGCAACCCTTATTATACATATTATTATCAGGTTATATGTAGCTATTTAAAAAAGGGCTATAACAGTGTTAGGTTGCATGTTGGTTTTATATTTACCTACTTACGAGTATTCTCATGAATCATCATTCATCATGTTATTATTGTATTTATTACGTTACGGTGAGACCTCGTGAAAGGTCCAGAACAAGCAGGGTTACAATATTTTACGTTTAAACATGTTCGGGGGTGGACCTTCCAAACTAGTCCCAAATATTGCCTATTCTGTGATTATATCTATTTATTGTTGTATTTCTATTTTTATAAACGTTATAAATATCATATACTTCTATTACATATTTATATAGTATAATTTGTCTATATATTTTTGTATGTACTGTACTTCACCATGTTTATTGTATCCTGTCTTTTTGTCGGTCTTAATAATTTAGTTTCCTCTCTGCCTCTCAAAAGTTGGCTGTAACAGATCCCTTAAGGGATAAGTCCGCCTTTGTACTTTGCCATTTCATTTGTTTAAGTATATATTTTTTTGTATTTTGTGTTTTTTCCTTTTGTGCAATAAAGTGTTAAAATACTTACTTACTTATTATAGCAAGAATGCCGTATCTTTCGTAAAAAACCTTGACATTGAAAAATTGTAGTAACCGACGAAATGGCAACGAACGTAGTAGTAAACAGAACCGCGTGGTTTTGTTATGGATTGAATTTAGGCTATGACTAAGAGCAACATTTTTTAACTCCAATAAGACGGGCATTTTCCTGCAGTCCCGCTTGCATAACATTTGTTAATCATGAGAAGTAATATTGGGAAATATTGAGCAAACAAACATCTACATGATCATTTTTTTTTACTAAGAATCAAGAGCACAATCCATTAATAGTTAAAAAATCGCACTGAAAAATTACTTAAGACTAGACGAAACTAGACCAAGACCATGGATTCTGTGGTTTCGTCGGTTATGCCATCCCTCTATGGCATAATTAGTCCGTAATAAGACTTAACTAAGACTGGACTGAGACCAGACTAAGACTAGACTAAGACTGGACTGAATAAAATGTATTACTATTTTCGGTATATTTATTTCAATCTTAGGCTAGGTTTTTACAAAGCTTATATAAAAGTAATAAAATAAAATAAATTACAAAATATACAGACATTACAAAAACCTAACCTAGAGACTATTATATATTCTGTGCCTAGAGTGCCACCGGCAGCGGGGCAAGACCCAAGCTACCGACGGTTAGGGCTGCAGACTGAGGAATCTCCCGACGATGCGCGCTGTATCAAGGAGTACCGCCCTTTGCATGGTTAGGGCTCATAATGTCCCACTCGCAAAATGCCCCTTTGTCCCTTTCGCAAAAGGTCCCTTTTATAAATGTCCCATTCTCAAAACGACCTCTCTGCAAAATGCCCCGTTCTCAAAATGTCCCGTCACATAAATTACGTCCCGTTCGCAAAACGTCCCTTTCTCAAAATGTCCCGTTCGCAAAATGTCCCTTCCGCAAAATGTCTCGTTCGAACCTATCGAGTTTGGGCTCATTTGATTCGTCTCAATGAGGTACAGTCGGACATATAATAGCTTATACCAAACATGTAATTTTTCACAGAGACTTGTTTCTTTATTTAAACAAGAATTTTGCAGGCGGGACATTTTGCGAAAGGGAAGTTTTGCGAACGGGACATTTTGCGAAAGGGGCTTTTTCAGAAGGGCCATTTTGCGAAAACACTGGGACGTTTTGAAGAAGGGACGTTTAGAGAAAGGGACGTAATGGGATTGGGGTATTTTGCATAAGGGACCATTTTGAGAAAGGGACGTAATTTTGGTGGAGGGACATTTTGCGAGTGGGACATTATGAGCCCTAACCCTTTGCATCAAACCCTTGAGCCGACCGTCTAGCGAGAGTCTCCTAAGATAGTGGTCGAGACTCTTAGCTATGAGACCCTTTGCTGTGACGACTATCGGTACAATGATCGCCGAATGCACATCCCACATGGTTGTTACCACGTGAGTCAAGTCAAGGTACTTGCTGAGTTTGTCCTTCTCGGCCTTCACGAGGTTCTCGTCATAGGCGATGGTTATGTCCACGAGCACTGCACGGCGCTGTGATCAGTCTATTATCACGATATCAGGTTTATTGGCAACAATAATCTTGTACCTAATTGATTTAAAAATATTTATATTATAAAATTTATTACCCAGCAACAACACATTTTAATTGTTAAAATGTGTAATTATTTCTTTCTTTGCTAAGCCTACAGTGCTTTAAAGGAAGTAGAATAACGTCTGTAATTACAGTATTCAATAAATACAACTTATGTTTAGATCTTGGTAGGTACTAAACATTTTGAATAAAACATACGTTAGGTATCAAGATTTGACTTTCAAAGATTTTACGAAATATCACAACGAGTAAAGACAGAGCTATTTTCGTTTCTATAGTTGACGTTGTCTGGCAAGCTTTCTTCATTTTCATTGTCAATGAAAGGTTCAGTAATGTCAGTTGTAATGTTTCTTTTTGTAGCGTAATTGCTGCCCTCATAAACGCCGATGAAAAGGGGAATCTGACAAGCAGTCAGTAGGTATAAAAAGGGCCGGTTGGCAACGAAGCGTGTAGGAGGACGTTCTTTACGTCTTCTACACAATAGTTGATAGCCACAAACTGAAACAAAGACAAATGTATGTTTATTCTTTGTCCTATGTTTTCAATTATCATCCAATCTTTCAAATGTTTGAAATTCGAATGAGACTAAAAAGTCGATATCAATATTTTATTTACATACTGTAATGTGATTTTGGGTCTCCCTCCCAAATAAGGTATATATCACAACTAGCTTTTGCCCGCGGCTTCGCTCGCATTAAGTTCGGAATGACACAGAAGAGATCTCGAAATTATTTGAATACCTACCGATGCAGCCTTGTATAAATACTTTTTTTTTACATACATACATACATACATATTCTCACGCCTGTATTTCCAAGAGGGGTAGGCAGAGCACATGAATTCAAAAACCCAGTGCCGCGTTTAGCAAATTCAGGGTAACTAGATGGTTAAATGTGATATCGCGGTGACAGTTTGCTAGCCCATCGCCCACAATACACTAACCCTTTCCCATAGTCGACTCTTACGACACCCACGGGAAGAAAGGGGGAGGTGCTATTCTAACCCGGCACCACACGGGAACCACCACCACTTTTTTTTAACTTGAAAATTTGTTTCTAGAGAGATTTATTTGTAATAATTACTTTTGAATTAGTACCTACATACATATTCAAGGTTTTTTGTCCCATAGAGACTCCTTTCCCACATGGCCAAATATTACAGGTGTTTTTATGTGGGGTAACTAAATCCAGTTTATAGCTAATAAAATAACTTTGTATTCACAAAGGTATATATGACAAATTTCAAGCATCTAACTTATGTAGTTTGGATTTTTCAGACAACATTATTTTCCCACTAACTCCTATTTTTCAAAACACAGCCAGAACTATAAACTTTTTACTTACTAAGGTATGCATGCATGTTAGATTGAAAACATCTATCTTACGCGGTTTAGATTTTTTCATACAATTGTTTTTCCCGCTAACTCCCGTTCCCGCGGGGATTTCGCAATATCCCGTTGCAATTAAGCTTTAAGTTTACTAAGGTACCTGCATGCCAAATTTCAAGCGTTTAACGTAAGTGGTTTAGATTTTTGATACAACGGGATTTTACCACTAATTTCCGTTCCCGTGGAAATTTCGCAATATCCCGTTGCAACTAAGCTTTAAGTTTGCTAAAGTACCTGCATGCCAAATTTCAAGCGTCTAACTTAAGCAGTTTAGATTTTTCATACAAAAGGATTTTCCCGCTTATCCCGTTCCCGTGGGAATTTCGCAATATACTGTTGCAACTAACCTTCAAGTTTACGAAGGTATCTGCATGCCAAATTTCAAGCGACTAACTTAAGCGGTTTAGATTTTTGATACAACGGGATTTTCCCGCTTACTCCCGTTCCCGTGGGAATTTCACAATATCCCGTAGCAAATATGCTATAAGTTTACTAAGGTACCTGCGTGCCTAATTTCAAGCGTCTAACTTAAGCGGTTTAGATTTTTCATACAAAGGGATTTTCCTGCTAATTCCCGTTCCCGTGGGAATTTCGCAATATCCCGTTGTAACTAAGCTTTAAGTTTACTAAGGCACCTGCATGCCAAATTTCAAGTGACTGACTTAAGCGGTTTAGATTTTTCATACAAAGGGATTTTCCTGCTAATTCCCGTTCCCGTAGGAATTTCGCAATATCCCGTTGGAACTAAGCTTTAAGTTTACTAAGGCACCTGGATGCCAAATTTCAAGTGACTAACTTAAGCGGTTTAGATTTTTCATACAACGGGATTTTCCCGCTAATTCCCGTTCCCGTTTGAATTCCGGGAATTCCTTTCTAAGTGCACCTCTACGGTACCTAAGCTACGTCCCTTCCAAATTTCAAGTGCCTACGTTTAGCCGTTTAGGCTGTGCGTCGATCTGTCAGTCAGTCAGTCAGTCAGTCAGTTTCTCCTTTTATATATTTAGATATAGGATAATAATACCTATTTATTTATTTATACTAGGTTACAGGTTCACCGGTTCACAAGTAAATGCCTTTAATGATGTATTCCAGTAATACAGTAACTTAATCTAAAATGATATTTATGCTTAAATTCAGGTACAGTTACGAAAATAATTAATCATCTCCGGCATTAAGCTAATAGACATACCTAGCTATTAATTAACATTTTAAACAAAAATCTAGTTAGATATCAAGTTTGGATTTTCAATAACATACAGAATTCTGCCACATGTGAAAGAAGAGCTTTATTTGTTTTTCAACTCAAATTTTCTTTTCTCATAGTACCAATCGAAAATTGAGTAATATTAGCGGTAAAAGACTCTTCAGCGTAATTATCTACTGCCTTCATAAACGCCAATGAAAAGGGGAATCTGACGAGTTGTCAGAAGATACAGAAAAGGCCGGTCAGCTACAAAGCTTTCAGGATAACTCTCGCAACAATATACGCCCTCACACACTGTAACAAGAAAAAATCCGGTTAAATGCTGATCGCACTGTTCTGAACAATTTTCCAAGAATCAATGCATGTAGTTCTTCATTAAAGATCAGTTACAGATCAAATTTTGACTTTCAAAGACACTAAAGGAGTTCTCCAACTTCTTAAAAACAGGAGCGACCGCAGAAGCGGCCAAAAAATTGAAAAGTGCCAAATACGTCCCGGCCTTGAATACCTTTTCAAACCATTTGAGTTGAGATCTTAGGTTCGTGGGGCCCCAGTGCCACCATCATTATAAGAGAAATCTCCTCCAAGCATCTGGTTGATACAACTGGAGACCAAGCGCTCGCAGCTTCCTCGTTCAACGCAGCATTGCGATACAGCGAGGAAACGCTGCCAGCGTCTTCGGAACCATGCCTCGGGGGTGCCCTTTTCTACATTATAGTTTAGTTTTTAGGTTAGTTATATTTTTCTTTTATGCTTTTTTCTTAAAATCTTACCACGTCAGATGCTAGGCACTGAAATTTGGTAATTTAACAAGCACTTACATGTGGCAGCAGCAGCTTCTGTCCCGGTCTCATCCACAATGATCAGGGCCTTCTGTAAGGCATTGGACACGTTCAAACTCTCGCCTGACTTCAACACCTCAATGTCTGCCTTGTCGAATATAGACTTGATTCCCAACTGAAATGATGTTAAAGTTACATACACACATATTATCACGCCTGTATTCCCAAGAGGGCAGAGCATATGAATTCAAAAATCCAGTGCCACGTTCAGCAGTTTCAGGGTAATCAGATGGTTAAACGTGATATTACAGTGACAGGTTGCTAGCCCATCGCCCACAATACACTAACCCTTTCCCAGAGTCGACCTCTTACGACACCCAAGGGAAGAAAGGGGGAGGTGCTATTCTAACCCAGCACCACACGGGATGTTAAAGATGTTAGTTAGAAAACGCTTGTATTCCCAAATGGAGTAGGATTTTTTTTTAATCTTATCTCAATTTGTTCCGGGATATAATAGGAGACGACTAATATTGGTTAGACTGAGTCGTTCGCTTGCCTTATGCTGTCACTGCAATGGTTCCAAACTATGTACTTCAGTCACCGAACGTTGTCGTTACACTAGACTATCCGCCGACCGCCGTCGCTTAGTTTTCAGGGTTCCGTAACCAAAAGTTAAAAACAGGACCCTATCACTGAGACTTCGCTGCCTGTCTGTCTGTCTGTCCGTCTGTCGGTCCGTCTGTCTGTCCGTCTGTCACCAGGCTGTATCTCACGAACAGTGACAGCTAGAGAGTTGAAATTTTCACAGCTGATGTATTTCTGTTTCCACTATAACAACAAATACTAAAAACAGAATAAAATATAAAAATAAGGGCCTTCCATACAAAAAACATTTTTTTTGCGGTTTTTGGTACGGAAACCTTCGTGCGCGAGTCCGACTCGCACTTGGCCGGTTTTTTTATTAGTTTCTTCTTATGGGGCTGAGATATTTATGAACTGATCTTCCGAAATGAGCAAAGATTGAAACTATCACCTTACCTTGGGCAGTAACTCTTTCAGATCAATCGTGGTCTCCACTTTGAACTTGGGTATCATGACGTTACACTCCGTACTCCTCATGGCCTCTACGTCAGCCATGATGTTGTGGCCTGCGGCTATCTTCTGCAGCACAGACCTCAGACCTCCGACCTTATCTGGCAGAACTATGATCATACTGGCATCGTCGCCTTCGTACTTCATTTTGAGGAGCTGAAAATGTGAATTGTAAAGTCATACAATCACTCCTAAATTCCCAAACGGAGTAGGCTGAGCACACAAAACGTAATAGACAAAAACTATGACTATTTCACGTTTCGCAGCTACTTCAAATATAATTTTATGTTTGAAAACAGGTGGAAGAGATAGTATAATAGTGACGGGTTCGTAGCCTGTTGCCTACAACATACCTAGACCTGATGCCTTGTTCCAGGGATGAAATGGACAAGTGTTATTCTCTCCCGACACCATACAGGTTTCATTCAAGTCTTTTATCTACATCCATAATAAGCAAACAGCATTTATAATATTTATTTTATAATAAAGAAGAAGTTAGAACACGCGTGGGACGAGGCGATGCCAATGCGCGATTGTTAGTGGCATATTATTATGGCGTTTGCCACCATTTTAACCGGTTTTTGGACGTCGTACAAACGTATATGCAAATCTTTAAATATTTTTCAAAATTATTATGCAAATAAAGTTTAGGTAGTTAAATCAATGTAAACAATCTTGACGTGTCTTTTTATTTAAACGTACACCTTATAAATCGAAATCTTTACATTTTACAATTTTGGTATGAAAAAATCATTTACTTTCATGATTGAATTGTATAGTGTAACGATTTTAATTTTTAGACTGTGTATTTCAATAAAAAGACATGTCAGGATTGTTTATATTGTTTTAACTACCTAAACCGACAACGTATAATGGATGTAAATCCTCCCCGGAAGGTTTTTTCTGGTTATAGCAAAAAAACTTCTGTCAAGCGTACTTACCTTCGCTTTCAACTCCTTACTGACTCCGTACTCGAAATACTCTTTAATCTGCGACATCATGGGAACGTGGATCGTCTCAAAGCTTTTCACATGGAAAGGTCTGGGTTTGGTCGACCTTAAGTCGAATGGAATACGCCATAAACCCTGCAAAAGTAATAAGTAAATAAATTGCGCTGTTACTCAAGACTAGACCAAGACTGGACTAAAACTGGGCTGAGACTGAACCAAGACTAGACGAAGACTAAATGAAGACTGGACTGAGACTGGACTGAGACTGAACCAAGACTGGACCAAGACTAAATTAAGACTGGACTGAGACTGAACCAAGACTAAACCAAGACTAGATTGAGACTGGACTGAGACTGCACTGAGACTGGACTGAGACTGCACTGAGACTGCACTGAGACTGGACTAAGACTAGACCAAGCCTAGACTAAGACTAGAATCATTATTACCGTTCATACATAGACTTATCACCTCACACAACAATTATAATACATTACATCTCGCCTGTGTTCCCGAGTAGAGTAGGCAGCGTACATGAAACAAAGCGTTGACAAAACCACGAAAAAGATGCATAGGAGAGATCGCTTCGTAACGTTATATCCACCTATTGTGTCCTTGCCTTCTAATTTCCGGTCCATTCTTTTGATGATCAATAAAGAGTAAGGATAGTATTGTGTTGTATAGTAAAATTGCTTTGAAAGTTATGGATGTGTCTTGTTACAATGCAAGTGAAGTTTCCCCCTACCTGGAAGTAGATGGCGTTGACTAGTACCACATGGGTATCTTCTGTCATCTGATCAGGAGAAACTATGTTTTTGATTTTATCCTTAGTCATTTTTGCCACCTAAAAAAAAGCAGATTAAATTTTTTTGTTCTACTATACTAACTCGAATGATGTGTTACGATAGAGATTTAGTTAAAAACTCATGTCCATTTAGATGTCTAGAAGTTTCTCTCACCCATTCATTAATCTTGCCAGCAGCTACGGCTCCGTCATTGAAGTCCAGCTGCTGCAAGCTAGACTGGAACACTTCTTCTGCGTCCTTCTTGATGCCAGGCTTCAGCTCCCCACCCTGCTTCACGTACACTTTGTTGGCAAAGTTCAGGGTCACACCTTTGATGGACTTCAGACTCGATGACAGGAATGTAAATTGTGATCGGATCTGGAAAGAAGAGTTTAAGGGTAGGAAGTTATGCTTGGATAGAATAGGCTCGTGGAGGTAAGTACTGGGTTAAAAATAGACATACCTACATACATACATCACGCTTGTATTCCCAAATGTAGTAGGCTAAGCCCACCAAACGTTACATAGTACTATTTCACGTTTCGCAGCCACTTTGACAAAATTATAGGTTGAAACATTAATGAAAAAGGTATAATAGTGACTAGTTGCTAGCTTGTCGCCTGAAGCATACGTAAACCTATTTCCTTAGTCGACTCTTACGAGAAGTGTTATTCTATCCCGAGACCACACAGGAATACTTTGACAAAGATATTGATCATCAAACTGCTTGGCATCAAAGTGGGGCTTGTGATGTCTGACGTCACACCGTGATAAAAATTCTACGAGGATCCCGCGAAATTTAGACCTCCCAATCCCACAAATATCTACGTGGTAAAATATTGTTGCACGCGTAGTCAGAGCACTATCAGACCTAAACAGTATAACCTATAAATAACCAGTACGTACCCCCAGTGCAGTGTAGTCAGACTATCAGATTTTCTGTAGTACTTATTACCTATTCTATGGCATCGTTTGGATTTGGAACTACGAAACAAAACACTCACGGCTTCATCATCAGCCACTCCTAGAGCTATCAGCAGCTCAGCGCGGGACATGTTCCTGCAGCCCAGGGCCAGGAGTGCCAGCACCAGCTCAGCAGATAGTGGAGAACAGACTGTGGTTCTGTCTGTCCCCAGCTCCTAAAAAAGAAGTAGATTGTACTTTCTTCATCATAATTCATAATCATCATGTCAGCTATAAGACTTCTACTGCTGAACATAGGCGTCCCCTTTAGACTATCAGAAGTAGAAAGCGACCTGCATCCAGCGTTCTTTTTTTCTCAGAATCAACATAGCCAATAAATAATACGGTTCTATTTGTATTACTTCTCACAAAAAAATAGCAAATTGAAAAATTTAATCGAAAAATATACCTCGAAATTTAAAACTTCTATTATTAAAAAAAAAACAAAGTTCCAAACACACTGATAGCGGAAGCGGAACGGCGCGGCGCGGCAGCGTGACGGTTGTAATATTCGAAATCATACGAAAGACGGCGCTCAAAGAACCGGTGAGAAAAAGCGCCTCGTTCATACTATCACGCCACCGCGCAGCGCCACGTCGCTCCGCTTCCGCCAGTAGGTACGTTTAGATTTTGCCGAATGGAGAAATTTCGAATGCAAGTTGAATGAGATGTAGTGCGTAGTTTTTTTAATTTTTAATACGTCATAAACCGTAAACCGCAATTTACCAACTCAAATATAAAAAAATAAAATGTTTAACTAACTTTTTATTATGTTATTGTAGTCCGACTCGTACCTGACCGCTTTGCAATACTTTTACTGTTTCTCCGCGTCAATACATTTATTATTACACGGTTCTTATAACGCGTACCAAGGTCACTGTTATCTATTGATCACATAGAGGACAGACCAACTAGAGAAACAATGATGACCACCCAGTTCCGCAAACCGTCAGTTTATTACCAGTTACAAACTGTAAAGAGCCAATAACCATAGAGGAAAAAGCCACTGCGTTACGCGCGATCTTGGGCCGGCCAATAAGAGCACAGCCGCCAAGATTTGGCAGAATCGTCTTCGAACAAATCCAATGACATTGACTCTCTATAGGGTCGATTGATCATTAAAGGACTCACATTGCAAAATTTGGCAGCAAAACTTGCCACGGAGTACGAGACTTGTCTATCCATGTCTGAGTCTAGACGCGAACTGGCTGGGGCTGTGCCTGGCTCGTTAATATAAAAGCATGTAATACACAATCACAATTAGGTACGGTGGCTTACTTTTCTTCAAATTCGAAGACATAGGCACTTTCTCACTCAGAATCCAAAGCATAATCTTTCTTTAAGAGGTGGAAAGTTTGGGTCTCCACGGGCTCAGATATCCGAAGAGCACCGGTAGGATGTCTTGTCTCGCCTGTCTCAACGACACCATCCGCCGAGCCCTCGGCAGCGCCAACTTTCCTGCTGTGCTTGAGCCAAACGGCCTCACTCGGGATGACGGCAAGAGACCCGATGGAATGACGTTGGTGTCGAGGCAACTAGATGACCTTTAGTATGAGACGCCACCTGCGTCGATATTCTGGCGCCGTCTTGTCTGAGCTCAATGTCTTCAAGGGCAGACGCAGCGTCGACATCTGCAGAGACCTTAAAACGCCGTTAGTTCTGTCACCTCAGACAACGTCAGTTTTACGGCGTTTGGGGTAGGCCCGTGGGGACCTGATGCCCACAAATTTTTTGATGTATAAAAACATTTAATCAAAATTACAGGTGACCAGAGGGCTGGCGCGTTCCTGGGGCAACGAATTGGCATCGCCATTCAGAGTGGGAACACCGCCAGTCTTTTGGGTACCTTTCCCCGAGCAGCGGTCACAATTGTGACCGCTTGTATGTATCTTGACACAAACGTACAGAGCGTCTAGTGTAGGTAAAACGATGATGGACTCGATAACGATTTTGTTTGTAAATTAACGCGGAATTGTGTGGAGACGGTCGACCGCGGCAGTTGTGCAAACTTTCCGCTGGCGGCGCTGTCTCAGTTTAAACACAATTTGCGCTAACTTGCAAGCGAAATCGTTATCGATTCTATCATCGTTTTCAATACACTAAACGCTCTGTGCGTTTGTGACAAGATAATATCGATGTCTATCGCGGTACTATTACCATGACACATGTTACATGATACCAGCTATTACTATTGCCATGTGGCAGTGTTTACAAGTTCGGTCATTGCCCTCGCCGAGTAACCGACTGCTTGCTGAGTCAAGGCCAATATGAAGTCTTATCGCGTTTGTTTCACATTTAATGTTGTTGTCGGGTTGATACCTCTCCTTTTCTTCCGAGGATGTCGTAAGAGGCGACTAAGGAAACCTAGACACTTTACGACTGTAGTCCCAAATGGAATTGAGCACATGAAGTTCTAGCAAATTGTTTAGGTTTTAAGTTTAAGAGGTAGTGTAGTGGTGGGTTGCTAGCGTCGCATAAAATATGCTTGTACACCTATTTCTTCAGTCGTTATATTCACGCAAGAAAGATTTTGTTCTAAACCCGACACCACACGGCAGACTAAAATAGGTTAAGGTATTTTTAGGCGACAGGATAGCAACGTGTCAATTATCCTTAAAACTTAAAATTGTGCCCTAGCGCCACCTATCGTCAAATAGTAGAACTTTTACAAACGTCATCTACAATACTTAAATGACAAACGCGTAATGCCAACCAAGTTTAGAAGATCGGTTACATAAATACAACTTCTCTCTTCTCTCTGTGGACTTCCGTCCCCAGGCATACAGGCATCTACCTGGAGAGAAATCTTTCTAGAAGTCTTTCCCCACGCATGACTCAGTCGTTGGAAAATCCAGTATTACCACACATTTGGAAAGTTTGTTTTTGTTTATCAGATCAGTCAGTTGTTTTTTAGTGTCCCTGGATTCGGGATTCCCGCGCATATCCGGAAATAACCGGGAATTCCAGACAGGCATCCACATAAACAATTACAAAATACCATCACGCGCGTGTTCCAAAAATGGGTTAGGTAGATTACATGAAGCGTTTAGCCAATTGTTGATTTAAAAAGGTATGAAAGAAGTACGAGTGACAGGTTGCTAGCCTGTTGCCTTAATTATACCTGACTGAACACATTTCCTTGGTCACCTCTTACGACATCTACGGAAAAATAGGGGGTGTCATTCCGACCCCGATAACAGCAGAGCGTCTAGTGTGTTCAAATGGATCGTGCAGTCGTTAACGAATTCGTTTGCGAGTTATCGCAAAATTGCATGGAATCTGAGACAGCGCCGCCAGCGGAAAGTTTGCACAACTGCCACGGTCGACACCGTCTCTCCATACAATTCCGCGATACCTCGCAAACGACTGTACGAACGATTTGAACACACTAGACGCTCGGTAGTAACTGCGACTGCGATGTTCTCGATGACAATCGCGAATCGGCCCGAAACATGTCTAGCTAATTTCGATGTAAAGACGTGAGTGTATCTGCTTTATTTTATCTCTGCTTAAACATACAATTATCCCAAATATGGCTACGAAACCTGAAATATTTGTGGTTCTGTGTGCTCTGCTACCACATTTGGGAAAACAAGCACGATGTTTATGTATAAACATCTAAATATAATTATACTTAGGCGAGATAAATAGGTACTTCCGTAAACCACTTTCCCGTTATACTATTGACTACAGTTTTTCTGCGAAATGTTTGTCTGGCAACCTTCAAAAACCCAGACACCATAACAACTGCACGAGACATCGCACAGAGAAGTATTTGACCCTAAAAGTCGCGCAAAATGCATTTTTTTTATATTAGCACTAGAACCTTTTTACTGTAATTTTTCATTAGTCAGGAAACCTCTCCAAACGATAGAACCAATATGGTTCGCGTGAATCTTTTACCAGCTGTATGAAGGAAGTCAGAAATTACCGTTCGCCAAACGTGGTCGTGTGATTGTTCGATACACTCAAAACTTTACTGTTTTCAAATATTAATTTTATGGCGTTAAAGTGGTTTTTGTGTAAATTTCTATTATGGATTGTGCACAAGGAGGTATATGCTTTATATAAAACTTAAGTTTTACATTAATTTTAATTATTTACTCGTTTTATTTGGCAGCTAATGGTAAAGCTTTGCAAATGCTAATAAAAACACACATCTCCAGATATCGTAAAGGTTTTAAAGTATTTCTGTGCATTTCTGAGCTTAAAATTTGATAACATTTTATAGAATAGACCCTCCAAAGTAATGAAAAGCAAAATGCAGCCACCCCAATCCACCCCTAAATTATTAGCGATTTTTTTAGTACATAGGCTATGAAAATTAGATTTATCAAGAATTTCATTAAAATGTTTTTTTTATTAATATAGGCTCTTCTGGAATGAGGGTATTAACCAGAAACTACTTATGGGCTATTATGGAATGCTGAGGTGCTAAAAAATTCAACGAAAAATTTACATTTATGGAGTTAGAGGTTCTAAGTCATTATTCCGAACATGACCAAAACATCACTGAAATGAACCAGAAATTGTCGATTGTACGACACGAACTTAAGCATATACATACATACAATCACGCCTGTATTTCCAAACGGGGTAGGCAGAGCACACTAAATGCTACATAGTACATACAAACTTAAGCAGAAACCCGGGACACCGACATCGCATAAGGTGTTGCGATATGAAGCAGCCGTAATAAGAGAGGTAATTCTGCCAATCGGTCAACTCTCTGAAGAAGCGGCAGAAGCCCGTAATAAATATATTCGGACATACAGACTGGATTATTCCTGAAAAATTTTAACAGTAGAATGCAACCAAGATGTGCTAAACAGGTTGCTTTTGACGTCAGGCCCTCTTCTGACAGGGATGAGGAAGAGCAAACTTAAAAAGAAGAAACCCTTTCGACTGAAGTCTCAAATTCATAATGAAAAATATACGGATAACTCACGTTTGAAATCGTGTTTAGCTGGACATGTTTCGGGCTAATTCGTAACCATTCATGCAGGAGCCGCGGCGGCTGCTGCTACCAAACGCGCACTGCGCGCCACCGCTCTATTTGCGCGACTGCTCGTGCTCCATGGTAGCTGCTAACATGGAGCACGAGCAGTCGCGCGAATAGAGGGGCTAGACGGGCTAGACGAATTAGCCCGAAACATGTCGAGCTAAACTTGATTTAAAACGTGAGTTATCCGTAAATTTTTATTATGACTGAATTTCATGGTAGTTTAATGTTCAATGTCTTAAATTTATTTGATGTAAACGACATTTTTGTTATCTAAATATAGAAAATGATGACGATAACATGGAAAATTACGAATAAATAACATTTATAATTATAATTTTATATTTTTTTCACTGAAATACACTAACCTACGTTTAAAACCATTAAACAAGTAATATAAAATTATAAAAGAACAAAAAATATTTTTGCGCGACTTTTAGGGTCAAATACTTCTCTGTGCATCGCTTGCTTCAAACCAAACATTCTTAAATCATTCCTATTCCATTGGAAATTTATCAGTTATCTTTAAGCCTTAGATTTGAAATTTGATCGTTCGATATCTGACTTAAGCCTTTTTGTTGGAATCACGCGCTTTGTTTACAACTGAGTTCGTTGCCATGTGAATTTTATTGCACTCAGCCAAGGTTGCTTTTCGTTTGCTTATCGAACGGTTTTATCTTTTTTTATCTTTGTACCTAATGCACAGCGTAATACTACCAATTTTCCTCAATGACAATAACATTACCAAAATATTTACTCGTTGATGAATCATTTTTTGTTTATAGAAAAGGCAAAGGAATGGCTTAAGTAAAACCCAGACTTTTTTTTCAATTTTCGTATGTATGCCAGTGACTTCTGGTACTGTGCCAAGTTTCATCAAAATTTATTTTTCTTACGCAATATTTTAGCAATGAATTTGTCCAGGCTCGGTGTATGTATAGGTATGTGGTGTAATTAAAATTTGTACAATGGATTAAGGTTTAGTAGTCATCGAATTCCCGGAGTGGAGGCTTGTGACGTCACTCCTTAGTATAAGTCAAATTGCACGTATTTGTGACGTCACTCGAAATCAAAACGTGTAAGCGTTGTATGAGTTATATCCTGGAGATTATTTGTTTGTAAGTCAAAAGAAAAATACGTGTACAATACTTTTTATTAATCTAACTGACCTCTAATTAAGTATACTAAACGGATTAAGGCTACGTTGTAGAAGTTGATGGAATAGTATGTATTGCCGCTAAAACCCAAATCCCAGCTCGCACAGCGAAAATCACGGAATTCATCTGCAAAACAAGTTATTCGGTGATGCACACAATTAAAACTACTATATTACATACATACATACATATTCTCACGCCCGTATTCCCAAGAGGGGTAGGCAGAGCACATGAATTCAAAAATCCAGTGCCACGTTCAACTACTCTATTATGGTTTGAAATTGTGCGGGAACTACAGAACAAGCCCTCTAGTAATGAAAGGAGGCCTGTGTACATCAGAGCATCTATTGTAATCAAAACGGTCATGGATTCGATAACGATTTCGTTTAAGAAGTAACGCGAAGATTGTATGGAGAAGTGTCGACCGCGGCAGTTGTGCAAACGTGCCGCTTGGAGGCGCTGTCTCAGATTCCATACAATTTCGCGTTAATCCGCATCGTTATCGAATCCATTAGGTACCGTTTTCATTAACTAAGCACTCAGTAGGTTGTAAATGGGCTAAAAATCGATGGCGATGACGAAGAGTACAGAGGGACCGCCAAGGCCGCAAACTATATCCCTAACCTTGAAATAAAAGATTTAAAAAAGCCCTAAAGACCATCAATAACGATATTCCAATAAAGACCAAATCTCCGGTTCAGAGGGTTGAATTTCTCATCGCTGCCGCAAACTACACCAACTTTCAAATGAGACATTTCAAAAAAGACCTAAAGACCATCAATAATGGTATGCCAATAAAGTCCTAATCCCAGATACAGAAGGTTGAATCTCTTATCAGCCAGGCATCGATCTAGTTTTTTTCGTGACGTCACCATGTTTTGGTCTGGCTCGAGTTTGGCGGGAAACCCCAGTGGTGGGTATAAAAGGAAGTGAGTGCTTGTAATCACTGGCCAGTTTGAATTCAAACATGGAGAAAGAAGTGTCTCGCTCTATTGCGAAATTCGCGGCGAAGTTTTGCAATGTGAGTTTTTTTTTAATTAGTTTACTAAGTATAAGTGGCCAGTACTTAATAATTAACAGCGTAATAACTATGACGATGGGGTGCTTAGAAATTTAATTTGTCACTTTCGACATCTAATTTCGCAAAATTAAATATTTGCGTTTTTGATAAAGACGTCTGAGTATGTAAAATAATTTATTGCATTCCACAAACTCTTTTCAAATTATCTTAAGTAAATAAACTTAAGTTAATGGGCTAACAAAAAAATGAAAACCTAACTGTAGACCCTGTAGGACACAGCGAAAATCATAGAAGGATGCCTTCTCTTTAGGATTTTTGCTCTCTCTAATAAACTCAACTGAGCCCACCTAATTGACTTTTTCTGTCTAGGAATTGGGGACCAATAGGACTACGATATGCTCCCCGCTGTCTGCTGAGATAGTGCTGGCCCTGTTGGCTCTGGGCTGCAAGAACCAGTCGCGCGAGGAGCTGCTGCAAGCCCTGGGCATCCCTGATGATGATGCTGTAAGTATTTTGGGATATGTATCCATATCTAAAGCTGACTTAAACCTATACGTCCGTGTGGGGCCGGGTTAGAATAGCACCTTCCCCTTTCTTCCCGTGGATGTCGCAAGAGGCAAATAAGGGTATAGGTTCAGGTATATTTTAAGCGACAGGGTAGCAACCTGTCACTGTTTTACCCGTCAAATCAAAATCTAAAAAAATTGCAAGACGTGGCCATGACACGTGAAATAGCTATGGTTTTGTCTAAGTAGCGTTTGGAATACAGGCGTGATATAATATTATGTGTATTATATTATATTTATGTAGGTACTTAAACCTAAGTATTTCCTTAGGCATCTTACGGCATCCTATCTCATGTCATCAAAACCCGACACCACACAGATAATCGACATTACACATCACATGATTTAACAGTAAATTATTTATGTCTTTTCAGATCCGTACAAAATTTTCATTTCTCAATTCCACCCTGAAATCTATAGAAGGCGTCACTTTGAACGTTGCCAACAAAATATACTTAAAGCAAGGTGGGGAGCTGAAGCCTGGCATCAAGAAGGATGCTGAAGAAGTGTTCCAGTCCAGCCTGGAGCAGCTGGACTTCAAGGATAGACAAGCTGCGGCCAACACCATTAATAAATGGGTGAGATCATGCATTAATACCTGAGAAATGGTAGAAAAGGGGGTCTCCCTCGTGATCCCTAACATCGTTTGGTGGAACTGCTATGTCTTAATGGGCTTTAGCCCCAACGATAATAATTCAAAAATAGTTAGAAATCGAATAGGTTAGAAATCAATAAGATAATCGAAAAGCAAAAAGATTATGTAGTACTTACTTCCATCCACATTAATTAGACTCACACTCCTCGTCTCGAATCAGTTTGTAAATCTTCTTTCACCCATCCTCTGTTAATGCATGATCAAAAAAATACGCATACTTTTTTCTATCCTAGTCATCGAATTCACCCTAAAATATGGATTCTGTGTGCTTATCTTTTAGGTTGTGAACGGAAATTTATTATACCTAATCTACTATATAAAAATAAGTCGTGTTTTCCTTCCTGACGAAATACCTCCAGAACGCACGAACCGATTTGGCCAATTCTTTTTTTAAAATGTTCGTTGAAGTTCAGGGAAGGTTTGTAAGATGAGAAAGTGTGGAAAAAAATAGTGTAACATACTAAAAAACTAAAACATCGTTCTCCCATACAAATTTTTCAACTCCAAAAAACAGTAAGCGCCGCAATATTTCATACATCTTACGCGTTTTTATTAAAACCTTCTCTATTTAGCTCAAGAACGACGGAAGCGCCGCTGATTTTCATACGTCTCCCGCTTTTTTGCGAGTAAAATAGGTACTTTATATTATTCAGCACTAATGTCGTTACGGCGAAAGTTACTTACATTTCGTTAATAAATTAACCCTTATTCCCTAAGATACGCGGCTGTCAAAATTTATACTGAACTGACAAATTTTGACATTATTTACGGCATATTATCACCAGCCAGCTAGCCACTTGGCCACATAAAACCTATTTGGATGTTTAGATGTTTTGATACATTGTTGGTTTATGAATAACTAGCTGTGCCCGCGACTCCGTCCGCGTGGATAAGTGACTATTCCCCCCCGTTTTTTCCACATTTTCCAATATTTCTTCGCTCCTATTAGTCGCTGGGTGATGTTAAATAGCCTAAAGCCTTCCTCTATAAATGGTCTATCCAACACACAAATAATTTTTCAATTCGAACCGATAGTTCCTGAGATTAGCGCGTTCAAACAAACAAACAAACAAACAAACAAACAAACTCTTCAGCTTTGATTCGTCAAAGAAGATTAATTGTCTTTTTACTATTTACTAAAACGCCCTCGAATAGCGCGCAAAATTAAAATACAAATTACATACATATCCTCACGCCTGTATTCCCGAGAGGGGTAGGCAGAGCACATGAATTAAAAAATCCAGTGCCACGTTTAGCGATTTCAGAGCAACCAGATGATCAAACGTGATACTGCAGTGACAGGTTGCTAGCCCATCGCCCACAATACACTAACCCTTTCCCAGAGCCGACTCTTACGGCACCCACGGGAAGAAAGGGGGAGGTGCTATTCTAACCCGGCACTACACGGGATATAAATTAAAATCCATACTATAATATTAAATTAAATAATGGGAAAGCGTGTTTGTTTGTTTGTTTATCAGTCTTTCACGGCTAAACGAAGCGACGTAGTGACGTGATTTTTGGGTGGAGATAGTTGAAGGGATGGAGAGTGACATAGGCTACTTTTTGTCTCTTCAAAAGTCCCCGTTTCTATGTAGAAAGCTATAAATTGGTATATGGGCTAGATAGTCCAAGAGATCTTCTGTGCTACCCCAAAATTAACGCGAGCGGAGCCGCGGGAAAAAGCTAGTAAAATTATAAATAAGGTTGTATGTCAGTTCGGATTCTACTCACTCCGTTTTAACGGTAGCTGATAAGGACCGTATCGTTAATTATGGAAACAGGTTTGTAGTACTCAAAAAAAGTTATATAATAATATAAATATAATATATAAATGTCAATCTGTCAAGTATTGAGTCTAATATTGGATTCAGTACAAAAAATATTGAGAACTGTTGAAAATTTCCAAGATGAAGGGTCTATCCGCGAAACAACGATTTTCTATTGTGACCAAATATAGCGAAGGATCGGGTATGACGATGAGAAAAATTGCAGAAATGGAAGGTGTTAGTCTGAAAACAGTTTATAGCACTATCAAACGGTTAGGCATGAACCATACTTTCAAAGATTTACCTGGTCGAGGTAGAAAACGTGGTCCTTTGCATCATAATTTGGACAAGAAGACATGCGGGCAGTTTGCGAGAAATTAAGGTATTTCCACTCGAGATTGTGCGAAAAAATGCCAAACTTCTTTAGCAATGGTTCAACGTGCCAATGAAAGCAACATGCTGGTAACCTATAAGAAACAAAAACAGCCAAAACGCACTAAAACCTAGGAATCTACCGCTAACACTCGGGCTAGAAAACTGAACGATAAAATTTTAACTAAAAACAAACAATGTATTATTATGGGCGACGAAACTTATGTCAAACTTGACTATAAACCCTGCCTGGGCCGCAATTTTATACCGTAACGAAAGATGCAAAGGTCTCTCAAGAGGAAAAATCAATTTTTTGCAAAAAATTTGGCCAAGAGGTAATGTTTTGGCAAGCTGTTTGTCAATGTGGGATGAAAACGACTCCGTTCTTCGTTAAGGGTAACTTGAATGCTGATATTTACAGGAAAGAAATGTCTTCAGAAGCGGATATTGCCACTTATTCGCAAGCACAGAGGTCGCACATTATTTTACATCGATTTAGCTGCCTGCCACTATGCTCGCCATGTGCTAGACTAATATAGAGGGAATAACGTCGACTTTGAACCAAAAACGTGCAATACCCCTAATTGTCCTCAGATAAGTCCCATAGAGAGATTTTGACCTCTGATGAAGGCAAGATTAAGAAAACATACTAAGCCAACAGATAAAGTCGAGGAATTAAAAAAAGACAGGATTCGTACGTATAAAACCTTCAACACTTTAGCTGTCCAACGGTTAATGAAAAACATTAAAAGCAAGATCGGGAAACTGGCCAAGGGGACCAGTAAATAAAAATAAGTTACTCTAATTATTGTGTTTGCACACTCATATGTATATGAGTTTAGTTGTTTTCCTATAATATAAAATGTTCCCACAAATTACGAGTATTTTACTTGTTTCCATAATTAACGATACGGTCCTTATTTTAGGTGCGACCGATCTTGCTTTCTTATCCAAAAAAGGGAATTTAGAAGCTGTAATATGAGATGATTAAACTATTTTAACTAACATAAACGATCATTTGTTACCAGGTTGCCCAAGAGACAAATGACAAGATCAAGGACATAGTGTCTCCTGATTTTCTGACCGACAAAACCCGTCTGGTGTTGGTTAATGCGATGTACTTCCAGGTGTGTTGATATCCTCTTTAATTTCCACTTAAATCTCAAATCCACGCAACGAACAGTTGCAAGCCTAAGCCGGCAATGACACTCAGACATTTGGTGCATGCTACATGCGGTGACCGCAGGAGTGTAGAGAAAAAAAAAGTGTAGAGAAAACGGTAGTCGGCCTCATTACCTTTTCATTTCTCCCATAAGCTATGTCCACACCAGTGCGCTTTCACGTTCACCTTGCGTCTTCCTCTGACGCCTGCCCGTGCAACCACAGTGCATGTGCTGAAACTAGATCCATCTTCAATGAAGACGTGCTGGCGGCATTTGCTGTGGTTGGTGGTTGCACGGGCGTGGGTCAGAGGAAGACGCAAGGTGAACGCGAAAGCGCACTGGTGTGGACATAGCAATAGATGTTGTAAAAGAGGTGACTAAGGCTGTATTCAATCAAACAAGGCTAAAATTTAGTTCTGGTCCCTATTAAAACATTCTTTAACGTTTTAGACCATTGGCCAGCAATCTGTGACTATACCTCTTTCATATAACTTGAAACAAATTATGCTAATTGCAGTAGTCATGGTACTTCATTTTCTGGGCCTCCCATTTGGGAACACATGCGTGATATACTTATATTGAAATTTTCAGGGATCCTGGGCAAAGCCTTTTCCAAAAAGGAGTACGGTCGACAAACCATTTCATGTGAACAACACCACCACAGTCCTAGTGCCTCAAATGTCCATGAACAACCAAACCTGGAATTATGGAGTCAGTGACGAATTAAACGCTCAGGTAAGCTATTATATCTGTAGGTTTAGAGCAATAGGGGTAGACAACCTGGTCACTTTCTGACGTCTCTAGTTAGACAGTGACAGGTATAGTCTACGTGCGGGTCTCTAGTCGTGCCTTGCAGTACTAAGCCAGGCTGGGAGGATATAATCTGACGAACACGGTTGTATCCACGCCTTGGGTATGCGAGGGGTGAGACAAGGGCGGAGCGTCCACTCCACAGTTTAGGTACGTCAAAGCAGTGTTGCTAATTTAGCGACTGTGTCGCTAGAAGTGACGACTTTGGCTGAAATCTTAGCGACTAAATTGAACTTATGTCGGTAAAAAATATTTGACTAAAAGTTAGATATCGAACGTTATAGCCCTTAATTATAATCTAATCAATTATCAGTACATTTCTCTTTTTTTTTCACCTATCCTAATTCGTCACAGCGCACGAGGCTTTTGGCACCACTCTCAGACAGTTTTAGCGACTCTAGCGACTCAAATTTCTAGGAGTTAGCAACATTACGTGAAAATTGTAGCACGTTTTGTCATTCCGTCCATTCAGCCTCCATCTTGCTGCTCGCAATATCAGCAATGCTGGTGAAACCCCTACAAAAAAATACAAAGGCCCTCCCTCTCAAATATGCATTTTTTTCAGTTCCTGCAGTTAAGGTATGAAGGTGAAGACTCCAGCATGATAATTGTGCTACCAGACGAGATCGAGGGTCTCAGCTCAGTGCTAGAAAAGTTAGCCGCCGGGCACGACATTATGACTGACATAGAAAATATGAGACCAAGGCAGTATTTTGACATCGTGATACCAAAGTTCAAAGTGGAAACGACGATCGACATGAAAGAGTTGCTGCCTAAGGTAAGAATAAGGAACATTGCGAGATTCACTCATCTTTAAAATACTAATAACTCACATTCTAAATCGAGTTTAGCTATTCGACATGTTAAAATTCTAATCGAGATAGTGGTTTGTCGGTACCTCCGAGTTCGAAGACGGTTTTGTACTGTCAGCTGCTAGTGAGCACGTGCTTTTGCAAAATGATGTTGTTAGTGTTACAATGCTAACATGATATCCTACACTAGACGACAGTATAAATGATGATACTAACGAAGGTAGTTGTGCGCCGGTATTCGTTTCGTCGAGCTCGAGCAGCCGCGGCGGCTCCTACATAATGGGCTACGGATTAGCCCAAAACTCGAGCTAAACTCGATTTAAAACGTGAGTCATCCGTATTTTTCAAGACAGATAAAATACGTCTTTACATCGTAATTAGCTCAACGTGGTTCGTGCCAAAGGGAACGGCAAGTGAGACCTGACTGGTGGTCAATTAGGGGGCGTCCATAAATTACGTGAGGTGTTGTGTTTTTATATTTTTTTTGTAAAAAAAAAGTGAATGGCGTAATTAAAAAAATTAATTGTTTAATTTTTCTTCGTCCGGATACACTCATGAAATGTCAAATATAAAGCGCCATCCACACGTCGGTTTTTAAGATAGAATGGACTAAAATAGCAGTTTTTTTTTGTTTCAAACAAGAAAAAAAAATGCGTGATATTTGCCGTGACCCCCCCTCCCTCCAACGTGAGATTAGATGAGATTTGATGCGACACCGCCCCCTCCCCCTTAAACGCCTCACGTAATTTATGGACGCCCCCTTAGGAGCTCGCCGGGAGACGGCACATTGCCAATCGAAGGATTAATCATGTTAATTGTTCCAGTTGGGAGTCAAGTCCATATTCAGTGAGTCTGATATAGACATGTTGGAGTCAAACGAACGCTTATTCGTGTCTGATGCCATCCAGAAAGCCTTGATCATAGTGGACGAAGAAGGGACCGAAGCTGGCGTTTGTTTTAGCAGTAAGTGTTGTTTTTCCGTGAATCTTCAATAGCACCTTTCCATTTCTTCCGTGGAAGTCGTAGTTTTAGGTTTGCATAGATGGAAGAGGTAGGTGTACAATAGTGATAGAGTGCTAGCCTACCTAAAACATACCTAAACCTAATCCTTAGTCGACTATCACGACATCCACGGAAGAAATGGAAAGGTGTTATTCTATCCCGACATCACACGGCAAAAATATATAATCCTTAATAAACAGTATGCATGCGATAAAATAGAATAATTCCTTTCTAATATTTGTTTTTATAGGCTAAAACATTATATTCTAATCACAAATGGAGCTTTAGTAATACAATGTAATCTAAAAGTGACGATCGAACAATTTAGCCCACTCAAGAATGAAATCCCATCTTACGCGACCTACAAGGTGACGTTAGATGTATCTCTAAAGTTTTAAAACGAAACTACTGTAAATCCTATTCACAGTGTTCGTGAGAAAAAGGTCTGGTCGCCAAAGAACGGGTTTTAAAGCTGACAGGCCCTTCCTCTATCTTCTGACAGCTCGTCAGATTCCTCTCTTCGTCGGCGTTTATGAAGGCAGCGAATACGCTAAAGAAATTCCGCATGACGATGATCAAACCTTCAACAAGATTAATGATAATTAGGACCATTGTATTGATTTGACGTTATATGGTACTTTCCTAATTAAAATTAGGTAATACATTGTTTTCTACGTGTGGTGTCGGGTTGACAATAACACCTAAAAGAAGGAAATAGGCTTGCTTTAGGCGACAGGATAGCAAACTTTCACTGTTATAACTAATGTTGATCTATATTTAAAACAAAAATTGATTTAAGTGTGGCTAAGGAATTAAGGGCTATGTAAAGTTTTTTGTGTTCTGCCTACCAAATTCGAGAGTGCGTGCATGATGTTTATATGTATTGTTGGCTTTTTAATTAACTACTTTTCTCTATCTTTTTCATAAATCGTAAAATTGTATGTTACAAGTGACGATCCCACAATTAAACTAACTCACCTTGCTTTGTACTAAAATGGACCTTATCCTATTCACAGTGTTCGCGAAAAAAAAGTCTAAAGGTCGAAAAATGGGTTTCAAAGCTGACAGGCCCTTTCTCTATCTTCTGACAGCTCGTCAGATTCCTCTCTTCGTCGGCGTTTATGAAGGCAGCGAATACGCTAAAGAAATTCCGCATGACGATGATCAAATTTTCAACAAGACTGATGATAATTAGAAAAATTGTATTTATTTGATATTAAAAACGTATTTTTATAAGTAATTAAATCTTTTTTTTAGTACCTGTATTGTCCGGTTAATAACGCCTAAGAGGTGATTAAAGCAATAAGTTTAGGCATACTTAAGGCGACAGGTCAGCAACTTTTCACAAAAATAACCTTTTTAATTTTAATCTAAAATAGAGTTAAGCGTGGCTTTAACTATGTAACGTTTCGTGTGCTCTGCCTAAGCTATTCGAAAGTGTAGACGTGATATTTGACTAGAATCAAAAGAATCATTATTAAAATTATTATTATTAAAAAGAATCCTATCTCAACATACGTACAAGGCGATGTCTTACCTTGTGTTTTTCTTTAACGTTATGAAATGGAATTATTTTAAATCCTACTTGCAGTGTTCGTGGACAAAAAATGCAAACGTCAAGACACGGGTTTCAAAGCTGACAGGCCCTTTCTCTACCTTCTGACAGTTCGTCAGATTCCCCTCTTTGCCGGCGTTTATGAAGGCAGCGATTACGCTAAGGCATCACAAGACGATACATAAACCTTGTTTTTTTTTCGTTAAAAGGTATTTTTCTGTATTTTCTTTAAAAATAATAAATCAAATCTTTCCTTGCCTTTTGTTAAAAAATACATTTTGAATCGTTGAACATTCTTTAGTGTGTTAAAGCGCTCTCAGTGACGGAGTGTCAGATTGTCACCTATACAAATCCTATACTTACCTATGATATTTTAAACTGTTGGAAATATTATGCTTAATAAGTTACTTTAACCAAAGTTCTATCCTTACAAACCCAATAAAGGGAACGTTTTCTTCATTCCAGTGTTTAGTAAACTGGTATCAGCCAGGCGAAACAGAAACTTCATAGCTGATCGGCCCTTCTTGTACATGCTTATGGCTCGTCAGATCCCGCTCTTCATCGGCGTGTTTGATGGCAGCGATTATGCTAAAGTCGTTTAACCTGGCAATTTGCTCGTTATTTATTAATTAACTTATTTTTACAAAATATTTCTAGCATGTATCGTTTAGTGTTAAGTACATTTCGTAAATTTCACACAAATTTACGACTTGACGAGACTTTCGTGACATTTTGAAATACGCTTTTTACGCCGATGCATTAGTGTTCATAAACACCAGTGGACCTATTGCTATTTTTACGCCATATTTAAAAATAACGCGAAACGTCCCATTTCATTCCACTAATTAAATAATTTCCATTTGTAACCTAATGCATGTTTAATTTTTTAATAAAGCTATTTTTAAAGTGAAACGTTGTATTCTTTCATAACCTACTACTACTAATCATAACTAACTATAAGTGTAACTACTGCATCTGACACTGTCAATTACAATTACATGCACGTCAGATATTCATCTGATCAACGAAAAAAGGCATTATTATCCAAAATTGAATGAGGTGTGGAGTCACTCCGTTGCCATTTTCCGTCACTTTCTCACATAGTCTTGCATCGTTAGCCAGGGGGTGATCAAAAGCATTTCTGACAGCTTTTAACAATGAGCACATTGTTCAAATGTGAATCAAAAATACGTACATCCAAAAATCACGCCTGTATTCTTAAATGGTGAAGGCAGAACACACGAAACGTTACATAGCTTATTTTTGGTTAAAAATTAGTTAAAAAGGTCACTTTAAATAGTGACAAGTGGCTGGCCAGTCACCTGAAGGTCACCAGCTAGCATATTATTTAGGTTTTCAGACAAAAAGTTTTTTTACAAATCACTGCTGTAATAAAAATTATCTTCTTATATAAAAACTTATTTTCTGGTTTTTATCTAACCATCATAGTTTTAGTAGCAGCTCTTCTTCAACAAGATGTGTACATTCACATACATACATACATATTCTCACGCCTGTATTCCCATGAGGGGTAGGCAGAGCACATGAATTCAAAAATCCAGTGCCACGTTTAGCAAATTCAGGGTAACCAGATGGTTAAACGTGATATTGCGGTGACAGGTTGCTAGCCCATCGCCCACAATACACTAACCCTTTCCCAGAGTCGACTCTTACGACACCCACGGGAAGAAAGGGGGAGGTGCTATTCTAACCCGGCACCACACGGGCAATGTGTACATTCACAATCCATTAATACAATACACATAAATCTACAAACATAAATATCATGTGTTCCCGTGTGGTGTCGGGTTTAGAATAACACCTCTCCATTTCTTCCAAGGATGTCGTAAGAGGCGACTAAGGACATAGGTTAAGGTACACTTTAGGCGACAGGCTAGCAACCTGTCACTATTGTACCTGCCACCTCAAAACCTAAATAAATATTATGCTAGAAGTGGCCACAAAACATGAAATAGTCATTGTTTTGTCTATGTAGCGTTTTGTGTGCTCTGCCTACCCCGTTTGGGAATACAGTCGTGATTGTATGTATGTATGTATAAATATCATATCCAATTCCCCGAGGGGCAGGCAGCGACAACAGAGCGACATTCTGACATAATGTCTCTCGCTTCATCTACATTTATCTCTCTCGTCATCCATAATACATATCTACGAGTATGAATTTAAAATTTACCAAATTTTATATTAATCTTGTTATTTTCAGTGTTCAAGCACTACTGTTCATCGAAACGAAACAAGAACTTCATAGCTGATCGGCCTTTTCTTTATCTATTGATGGCTCGTCAGATTCCCCTCTTCATTGGCGTTTTTGAAGGCAGCGAATTTGGTGAAACTACAGTTGTAACTACTCCTGTCGTTGGCGGTAATGAAGAAGATGCTGCGAAGTTATTTGTAGAACTTTCGTGATCCCATACTAAAATAATAATGTTTTAAAGTGCCATAGGTTTTAAAGTTCAAAACACATAATTTTGTTTTACGATGTATATCATAATATACATCGTATTATGTATTTTGACGTTAGACCACCCAAGTCTAGTCAATCGGAAAAAAAATTTACTAACACAAGAAGTTAAAAGTTATCATTGCGTTTTTGTAAAAGTCTGTGTCTATAAGAATAAAATAATAACTAATAATACCTAATAGTATTATGTAGAAAATAATGTGTGTGTTACTGAATAAATTAATGTTTAACAAGTTTTTATTTATTTAGTACGGTCAAGGACTTTAATTCATGAGCCACCATAGAACCTTTTCAAAGAAAAAATCATTACGATTTCCCTTGATAAATTAATATGATGTCACTATGACGTTTACTGTGAATTGATTCCATGGTGGCTCATGAATTAAAGTCCTTGACTGTACCTACTTACATTAATATCCCGTTTAACCATCTCGTTACCCTGAAATTGCTGAACGTGGCACTGGATTTTTGAATTCATGTGCTCTGCCTACCCCTCTTGGAAATACAGGCGTGAGAATAATGTGCTGATGTATAATATTAATCAACTTACAGAGGCAATGCACAAAAAATGGTTAAGAGGTGGGATTTTTGAACCCACAACCTAGGCAATCGGTACCACCCCGCCTTAAGACGATTCCACCTTTTATACAATTTCTTTATGCTTTTTACATCACGACGTGATATTACAGAATGACAATAAAATGACGTTAAAATTAATTATTGCAACTTTAGTGGATAACTACTCGCTGTCGCCAATTAAGGTCATTGCTTTGTGTTTAAAAATGTTGTCCGTCTTAGCCGTACAACAATTTCTATACAATGACGGAAAGAAATCGGATGACGGAGATCGGACTTAGTGCGTAAATTGCCATAGAAATTGTTTCACCGCTAAGACGGCCATATTTTCACGGGTTCGGATCCGGTTTGGATCGGACGTAGTGCTAAACCGCTCTAACTGAAGTGAGCCCGTGACCGTCGTAGCAAGGTTTCCACTTAAAAAGGGGGTGGGGGGCTGTTTTTGTTATTATAAGATTTTAGTCAGCAGTATACCACTGTCCTAAGTTTCAAAAGCAAACAGTTATTTATCATTATTTATAACTTGTTATTTCTTAAACATACATGTTGTATGACACAGATCATATGGCATATGATTGACCGTAAATATAGTACGGTATACGATGGGTATACGCATCTGAAAGCACCTGTAAAATATTTCCCTATTTTTTATTGACTTTGTGGGAGACAAGTGTTTCATCGCTTTTCATGTGAATGCGACCTGTTTATCGCAGATTTATGCTGTTTGAAGCTACACTATAGGCTAGGGATAAGCCTGTACAAAACTATACAATACATACATCACACCTGTATTCCTAAATGAGATAGGCGGATCACACGAAACGCTACTTAGGCAAAACCATGACCACTCACGTCTCGAAGCCACTTGTAGTACGATTTAATAAGGAACGGGGTATAAAGGACGGTTTTTTTTCAGATTTTCGTTTTTTTACATTATAATTAAAAATACTTTATGGTTATTATGGTTTTATTGATAGGTAAAGGAAACAGCGTATTTATTTATAAAAAGTATTTATTTTAAACTTCACTTAGACTTAGGTTAATTACTTAAACATAAAAAAACAGTTTAGTAACATACATGCATTGCTTTAATGTCATCTCTTATGCTTTAACGATTTTTTTTTATTTTAGTAGGTATCGAATGATCAAATGAGTCGCAAGGTTGGCTTTCCTTGGCTGAATTACATAATTCTACAAAAGAGATGATGACTGGGTTACAAATACATAATTCTACTTAGCCAGTCAATTGAGTTATGACATCACGAAGTTCTAGAAATAACTTTGCAGCATCTTCTTCATTATCACCAACAGACGGAGTAGTTTTAACTGTAGTTTCACCAAATTCGCTGCCTTCATAAACGCCGATGAAGAGGGGAATCTGACGAGCCATCAGCAGATAAAGAAAAGGCCGATCAGCTATGAAGTTCTTGTTTTGTTTCAATGAACAATTTTCCATGAAAACTGAAAATAACAAGATTACTTAATATGAAATAAACTATAGATTTATAGGTATGAATTATGTATGACGAGAGAGATGAGTGGAAATGAAGCGAGAAAAGTATGTCATTATATCACAACGGCGTTCTACGTCGCTGCCTGCCCATCAGGGAATGGGGCGTGATATTTATGTATGTATGTACCGTATGTGTATTGTATTAATGGAGTGGGATTGTACACATTTTGTTGAAGAAGAGAGCCCAAGAGCTACTACTAAGACTATGGTAGTTGGATAGAAATCAGAATAAGAGACTGCATCATCGAAGACGATCAAACTTACTAAAGCAATGATTTTAAAAAACCTAGTTCAGTAGTTTATTTCTTGCAATGTGATTCTATTTACAAATCAGACCGTAGTTCAGCTAAAGCAAAGCTAAAAAAAATGCTAGAAGTGGCAACCGTGCTCCTATAGGTGACTGATTGTTTATCCACATGTCACTATTGACGTTATCTTTTTAACACGCGTGATGTACGTATATTTAATTCAAATTTGAACAATAGGCTCATTATCACAAGCTGTCAGATATGCTTTTGATCACTTCCTGACAAACGATGCAAGATTAGGTAAGAAAATAACGGAAAATGGCCACGGGGTGATTCTACTCTTTATTAAATTTTAGACAATAATGCCTTTGGCGTTGATGAATATTTGATGTGCATCTAATTTATATTGACAGTGTCAGATAAAGTAGTTACATTTATACGTTTGTTATGGTTATAGGTTATGAAAGAATACAATATTTCACTTTAAAAACAGCTTTATTTAAATTAAAAACGCATCAGGTATAATAAAAATATGAAATGGGACTTGGCGTTATTTTCAATATCTATACATATAATAAATCTGTAACAAGTCCGTGTCTGTACATTGAAGATATTTGAGAAAAACTGTTACTAGGGATATTTAT
>BHDV01052751.1:0-11420 GCA_005406045.1 Adoxophyes honmai | reverse complement strand
ATCTGATAATCAGAGTTATTATTATTAGTAGCCAGAGTTAAATCGAAGTCCACGCGGACGGAGTCGCGGGCACAGCTAGTCCTTAATATGGCGTTAGAATAGCAATAAATCCACTAGTGTTCATGAACACCAATGCATCGGGTTAAAAAGTTTATAAAATATAAAAATGTTACGAAAGTCTCGTCATGTCGTAAATTTGTGTGGAATTCACGGAATTTACTTAACACTAAACGATATATGCTAGAAATATTTTGTATTCTAAATACTTAATTAATAGATAACGAGCAAAATGCCAGGTTAAACGACTTTAGCATAATCGCTGCCATCAAACACGCCGATGAAGAGCGGGATCTGACGAGCCATGAGCATGTACAAGAAGGGCCGATCAGCTATGAAGTTTTTGTTACGCCTGGCTGACATGAACTCAATAAACACTGGAAAAAAGAAAACTTTATCTTAGTTCAGTCCGGGAGAATAGAACTTTACTTAAAATAACTTATTAAGAATATTATTTTCGTCTATTGAAAATATTGTAAGTATAGGATTTGTAAAGGTCACAATCTGACACTCCATCAGTGAGAGCGCTTTAACACGAATCAGTAAGAAATGTTTAGTGATTTTGACTACACAACAAAATACTATATAAGAAAATGCAAGGAAATATTTGTTTTATTAAAGAAAACACAAAAAAATACCTTTTAACAAAAAATGCAAGTTTTATTTATCGCCTTGCGAGGCCTTAGCATATTCGCTGCCTTCATAAACGCCAGCAAAGAGGGGAATCTGACGAGCTATCAGAAGGTAGAGGAAGGGCCTGTCAGCTTTGAAACCCGTTTTTCGACCTTTGCATTTGAGGTCCATGAACACTGCAAGTAGGATTTAAAGTATGTATCTAGTTCCATTTCATAACGTTAAAAAAACACAGCGTAGGACATTACACGTCGCTTTGTACGTAGCGTGAGAAAGGATTTGATTCTAGGTAAACGTTAAACATTATGCCTACTTTCTCAAATGGCTCAAGTGGTCACAAAAGCACACCACACGAATCGTTACATAGTCAAAACCACGACTATTCCACATCCTTAGCAACATTTAGGTGAATTTTAGGTTAAAATTAATATAATATCAAAACGGTTATTTTAGTGAAAGGTTGCTAATCTGTCGCCTAAAACATTCCTTAACTTATTCCATTTATCACCTTTTAGGCGTTATTGTCAAACGGACACAACAGGTACGAAAAAAAAAGTTTTAATTATGAAAATACGTTTTAATATCAAATCAATACAATTTTCCTAATTATGTCTTTCTTGTTCAAGGTTGGCTCATCGTTATGCGTAATCGCTTTAGCGTATTCGCTGCCTTCATAAACGCCGATGAAGAGGGGAATCTGACGAGTCATCAGAAGATAGAGGAAGGGCCTGTCAGCTTTGAAACTCGCATTGCGATGTCTAGACACATATTTCCCGAACACTGTGAATAGGATTTAGGGTAGTTCAATTTCTTAACTTTACATAGAATAGTAAAATTTGCTATGAAGAATAAGGTGAATTGGGTAAATTGTTGGATTACTTTGAACACAACTACTCGTTTTTCGGGAGGTAAATTCTTGAAAGAGATAGAGAAACTAATGAATTAGAACCAAACTTTCCCCCTGTTTAGGAATGTCGTGTAACACTAACAAAATAAACATCATGCAAGCATTCTCAAATGGGGTAGGCAGAACACACAAAATTTTATATAGGTAAAACCATGACCATTCCACGTTCCTTAGACACACTTTGCTCAACTTTTGTTTTATTTAGATCAAAGAAGTTATAACAGTGAAAAGTTAAAAGGTTGAAAGCCTAAAGCAAGCCTATTTAATTTTTTTGGCGTTATTGTCACAGGTAAAAAACAATAAATTACTTAATTTAAATTAGGAAAATACCTTTTAAGGTCAAATCAATACAATGGTCCTAATTATCATCATTCTTGTTGAAGGTTTGATTATCGTCATGCGGAATCGCTTTAGCGTATTCGCTGCCTTCATAAACGCCGATGAAGAGGGGAATCTGACGAGCTGTCAGAATATAGAAGAAGGGCCTGTCAGCTTTGAAACCTGTTCTTTGGCGACCAGACCTTTTGCTCACGAACACTGTGAATAGGATTTACGGTAGTTTCGCTTTAGAACCTTAAACATTTTAACGTCACGTCGTAAGAATACTACTAAAGCTCAATTTGTGATTAGAAGATAATGTTTTAGCCTATAAAAACTAATATTTGAAAGGAATTGTTCTTTTTTATCGCATGCATACCATTAAGTTACTGTTTATTAATTATGTATCTTTGCCGTGTGATGTCGGGATAGAATAACACCTGTCCAGTTCTTCCGTGGATACAGTCGAGGAAGGACGGTGAGGTGCTGGTATGTTTTAGGCGACAGGCTAGCAATCTGTCACTATTCTATCTCTTCCATCTTTGTAAACCTAAAACTACGACATCCACGGAAGAAATGGATAGGTGTTTTTTTAAACTCATGGAAAAACAACACTTACTGCTCATACAAACGCCAGCTTCTGTCCCTTTTTCGTCCACTACGATCAAGGCTTTCTGGATGGCATCTGACACGAATAAGGGCTCGTTTGACTCCAACATGTCTATATCAGCCTCTTTAAATATGGACTTGATTCCCAACTGGAACAATCACATCATCAAGTTAAATAAACATTCTGTAATGATTAATTCTTCGATTGACAATGTGCCGTCTCTCGGCGAGCTCCTAATTAACCACCAGTGAGGGAGTCTTACTTGACGTTCTTTTTGGCACGAATCATGTTGAGCTAATCACGATTTAAAGACATATTTAATCTGTCTTGAAAAATACGGATGACTCACATTTTAAATCGAGTGTGTTTCGGGCTACTCCGTAGCCCATCATGTAGGAGCCGCTGCGGCTGCTAGAGCTCGACGAAACGAATACCAGCGCACGACTACTTTCGTTATATCATCATTTATACATACAGTCGTCAAATGTACAATATCATGTTAGCATGTAACACTAACAACATCATTTTGCAGAAGCACGTATGCAACAGTTGACACAGCACGAAACCGTCTTCCAACTCGGAGGCACTGATCAACCACTATCTCGATAAAAAATTTAACATGTCGAATATGTCGAGCTAAACTCGATTTAGAAAGTGAGTTATCCGTATTTTTAAAGATGAGTGGAATCTCGCATATTCCTTATCCTTACCTTAGGCAGCAACTCTTTCATGTCGATCGTCGTTTCCACTTTGAACTTTGGTATCACGATGTCAAAATATTTCCTTGGTCTCATATTCTCTATGTCAGTCATAATGTTATGCCCGGCGGCTAGCTTTTTTAGCACTGAGCTGAGACCCTCGATTTCGTCTGGCAGTACAATGATCATGCTAGAATCTGCACCTTCATACTTTAACTGCAGCAGCTGTAAAAAAGACATTTGAGAGGGAGCCTTTTGGGTCTTGTTGTGGTTTAGTTGCACCAGCATCGCTGATATGCGAGCACCAAGGTGGAGGCTGAATGGACGGAATGACAAAACGCAGCAGACGTCTCGTCAATAGGTAAAAATGGTTCTACTGAAGGTCCATTCCCGAACAAAAGCCATGATTAGGCATGAAAAAAATCCTGTCTTTTTCTACCGCTATCTGCTTGCACGCGAAATTGAAAGTTAGTGCCTGAGCCTAGCGTTCATATTCCGTTGGGCGTCGCAAGATGGATTTTGACGGTGAGTGTCAGCCTACTGCCGTAGACCTTTCGATCTTAAACTGTAGAGTTGACCGCCTCCTTCTCACTCCTCGCATGCTCAAGGCGTGGTACAGCGATATTGGTCAGATTATGTCTATTGTCCTGCCAGCCGGGCTTGGCACAACAAGACGCGAGTAGAGAAGCGCGCGTAGACTATACCTGTCACTGTCTAACTAGAGACGTCAGAAAGTGACCGGTTGTCTATTGCACGCGTCGTCTTGTGCGTATTGCTGTGCTATAACAGATATGATAGCTTACCTGAGCGTTTAATTCGTCGCTGACTCCATAGTTCCAGGTTTGGTTGCTCATGGACATTTGAGGCACTAGAACAGTGGTGGTGTTGTTCACATGAAACGGTTTGTCGACCGTACCGCTTTTTGGAAATGGTTTGGCCCAGGATCCCTGAAAATTACAATTTAAGTAAGTATATCACGCCTGTGTTCCCAAATGAGAGGCAGAGCAGACGAAATACAGTGACAGCTGCACGTTAGGGTTATTTGTTTCAAGTTAGATGAAAGAGCTAAAGATACAGATTGCTGGCCAGTGGTCTAAAACATCCCTTAATCCACTTTTCATAGTGCACCCTTTCAATGCACCCTTAGTCGCCTCTCTTACAACATCCATGGAAGAAATGAAAAGATAATTCTAAACTGGACAATAAACGGGCACGGGTGAAAAGGTGGGATGGATTAGTTGTTACTACGTTAGAAAGTACTTATCAAATCAGGTAAATATTACCAGGTGCTAAATTCAAGTTATTTATATTCTTGGCACGGAAGAAAACGGGTGAACAGTTGAATTAGAGTGGCAGCTATACCGATTCGTGTATCTAATGCGCGCACTTGTTCCAAACTACATCGGTCAACGAACATCTTTACACTAGAGTCTGTCGACTGCCATTAACTACTTGGGCTGTGACACTCTTGTGACAGCTGTTGCTCGCCGAATGCAGTCAACCACCGTGTTCGTTACATACCCCATACAGAATCACGCCGAGAACGCCCGAGAACACCCGAGAAGCGTGAATGTGATCTCTTTCTCGCGCTCGCCTGTTCTCCGGTCGGTGTGGAGAACAGGCGAGCCGCAGTTGTCGCATGAGTGTAGATGCCTTCTCCGTTCTCGCGCAACAATTTCTCGGCGAGACTTCTCGCGTGAATCTGTAGGGGGTAACACTATTGCGGTCACCACATGTAGCATGATTGAGTGTCATTGCCGGCTTAGGAGCTGTTCGTTGTGTAAATTTGAGATAGATACATACACTTAGGTGGAAATTAAAGAGGGTAATTGCCTTACCTGGAAGTACATCGCATTAACCAACACCAGACGGGTTCTATCGTTCAGAAAATCAGGAGAAACTATGTCCTTGATCTTGTCATTTGTCTCTCGGGCAACCTGGTAACAAATGATCGTTTATGTTAATTAAAATAGTTTAGCCATCTCATATTAGCTTCTAAAGTTCCTTTTCAGGATAAGAAAGCAAGACCGTTCGCACCTAAAATATCACGTACCATTAAAACGGGGTTAGTAGAAATAGAACTGACATCCAATTGTTTAATTATAATTTAATTATAATCAGTTTCCATTCGTAACTTAAACTTAAAAGATAATCACACAGAACCCATGTTTACTAAGTATATTTTAGGGTGAGATGGGACTTCACACTATGATGAATTCGATGACTAGGATAGAAAAAAGTATGCTAAGTTGGTTTGGTCATGTATTAGAGAGGATGGGTGAAAGAAGGTTTACTAAAACTGATTGAGACAGGGAGTGTGAATCTAATAAATGCTGATGCAAGTAAGTACCTACTACATTATCTTTTTGCATTTCAACTTTCCTATTGATTTCTAACCTATTCGAAATCTAACTAAGTATTTTTGAATTATTATCGTATGGGCTAATGCCCATGAGGACATGGCAGTTCGGCCAAACGATGTTAGTGATCGCGAGGGACACCCCCTTTTCAACCATTTCCCAGGTATTAATGGATGATCTCACCCATTTGTTAATGGTGTTGGCCGCAGCTTGTCTATCCTTGAAGTCCAGCTGCTCCAGGCTGGACTGGAACACTTCTTCAGCATCCTTCTTGATGCCAGGCTTCAGCTCCCCACCCTGCTTCACGTATATTTTGTTGGCCACGTTCAAAGTGACTCCTTCTATAGACTTCAGGGTGGAATTGAGAAATGAAAATGTTGTACGAATCTGGAAAAGAAAATAATAAAGATTTATTGTCTGTTATTAAATTATTATCTGTGAGGTGTCGGGAGTTTAATGACATAAGATAGTGCGTCGTAAGATACCTAAGGAAAAAGGTTTAAGTGTATACATCACGCCTGTATTCCCAAATAGGGTAGGCAGAGCGCACGATACGCTACGTAGATAAAAACCATGACTATTTCACATTTCACATATCATGGCATGGGCTCGGGCATATTTTTAGGTTTGGAGTTGGCAGGTATAATAGTAACATGTTGCTAGTCTGTCATCTAAAATATACCCGAACCTATATCCTTATAGTGGCCTCTTACGACATCCACGGGAAGAAAGGGGAAGGTGCTATTCTAACCCGGCACCACACGGATGTATAAGATTACGTCTACTTTAGATATGGATAGTAACCCAAATTACTTACAGTATCATCATCAGGGATGCCCAAGGCTTGTAGCAGCTCCTCGCGCGACTGGTTCTTGCAGCCCAGAGCCAGCAGCGCCAGCACTATCTCAGCTGACAGCGGGGAACATAGCGTAGTCCTATTGGTCCCCAATTCCTACAGATAAAGTCAATTAGGTGGGCTCTGTTAAGTTTATGTCTTAAAGAAAGCAAAAATCCTAAAGCCAAGATATGCCTTTAGCATTTTTGCTGTGCCCTACAGGCTACAGGGTCCACAGTCAGGTTTTTATTTTTTGCTAGCCTATTAACTTAAATTTATGGAATGCAATAAATTATTGAGTTGCTATTGAGATTCATCCGTATTTTTCGCATTAAGATGTCTTTATCAAAAACGCAAATATAAATAATCTGGTGCGTGTCAATGGTCATTCCACAGGGGTATTAAACGAAGATTAAAGCTATTGCGAAAAAAATATTGCGTAAGTCACAAAATAAAATTTCTAAGGACAGCATCCTCATTCCTAGTACACCAATCAAAAAAAAGAAAAAAGACTCACATTGCAAAACTTCGCTGCGAAATTCGCAATTGAGCGAGATACTTCTTTCTCCATGTTTGAATTCAAACTGGCCAGTGATTGCAACAGTCCGCTTCATTTTATACCCGCCACTGGGGTTTCCCGCCATACTCAAGCCAGACCAAAACATGGTGACGTCACTCTGAAAAGCTAGATCGATGCCTGGCTGATAAGAGATTCAACCTTCTGAATCTGAAATTCGGTCTTTATTGGAATATCGTTCTTGATGGTCTTTAGGCCTTTTTTGAAATAACTGATTTATAAAGTTAGATGTATAGTTGGCGGCAGCAATAGGAAAATCAATCTTCTGAATCTGAGATTCGGTCTTTTTTGGAATATCGTTATTGATGGTCTTTATGTTTTTTTTGAACTGGTTTATTTCAAGGTTAGGCATATAGTTTGCGTCCTTGGCGTACATTTCGTCATCACCATCGATTTACAGCCTAATGAAGTACGCAGGCCTCTTTCCACTTTCCACTACTAAAGGGCTTGTGCTGTAGTTCTTAGTAGTCCTTTGTACTTATAAGTTGTTCTGTACTTTCTATCTTGGTATGTTTTGAATAGCTACTCACCCCATGCCTCAACATTTTCATTTCTAAAACATACATACATACCTACATATTCTCACGCCTGTATTCCCAAGAGGGGTAGGCAGAGCACATTGAATAAAAATCCAGTGCCACGTTTAGCAATTTCAGGGAGGCCAACCTAAAACATTGCGTAAGAAAATTAATTTTGATGAAACTTGGCACACTAGGTACCAGAAGTCACTGGCATACATAATAATATGAAAATTAAAAAAGTCTGGGTTTTACTAAAGTCATTCCTTTGCCTTTACTATAAATAAAAATTGACTCATCAACAAGTAAATATTTTGGTAATGTTATTGTCGCTGAGGAAAATTGGTAGTTACGCTATGCATTATAAAGGTATGCGTAATGAATGATAATGATACAAAACCGCTCGATAAGCAAACGAAAAGCAACCTTGGATAAATGCAATAAAATTCACATGGCAACGAACTCAGTTGTAAACAAAGCGCGTGATTCCAACAAAAAGGCTTAAGTCAGATATCAAACGATCAAGTTTCAAATCTAAGTCAGTGAGATACGAGTACTGATAAGTTTCCAATGGAATAGGAATGACGTAAGACTGTTCGGATTTTAGTGTCTCGTGCACAGTTGTTATTGGTGTCTGGGTTTTTCAAGGTTGCCAGACAAACATTTCGCAGAAAAACTTGTGTTAATAGTATAACGGGAAAGTGCTTTACGGAAGTACTTATCTCGCCTAAGTATAATTATATTTCGATGTTTATACATAAACATCGTGCTTGTTTCCCCAAAATTGGTAAGATCGTATTTAAAATCACACGGAATTAATATAAACAAAGTTACGTCATTGTCAATCTGGCATTTCAGGGGATCTTATGCCCCCCATTCACGATAGCTCCGGGACGTGGTCGAATCCTTTAACCTGGTCCAATTTGATCGTCAATGGTGAACCGTCGCTCCAGAGTTCGAACCCACGTCCGCGCACGATATTTTCGGCGCGTCGCGCCAAACTCACCATGAATGCCGGATCGTGGCTCCAAGCCATCAGTTCGTTCGTCAGTGCTGCCAATTTAGCAAATTACGCTAAATTTGGCATATTTATTTGTTGTTTTGCATCTAGCATATTTTTTGGCATATAATCATTAGGTAAATATTTGACCATGAACTTACTTTAAATGACATTTAATTAGAAACGTCAATAAAAACAAAGTTTACCATAGACACGTTTTGTCATTTTCATGTTTCCCTTTTTATTAGGCACTCTTTTTCTTGCCTTTGTTTAACTTTATATTTTATTTCATATCTAGTCGTAGAAATTGGACCAGGTTAAAGGATTCGACCACGTCCCGGAGCTATCGTGAATGGGGGGCATAACGGTGATACCAGTGCAATAAATTAATGTTCCCAAAGAAAACCGTTTTCTCTTCGTTAAAAAGTATTCCGGTATTTTAATATCCGTAAAGTGTTAGTAGTCAACAAATTAAACTATTTAGTCATCATTTAAATATATAGCAATATTTTAGAATATGGGTTTCTCTTAAATTTCAAAAGTAAAAACATTTCAAATTCTATTAATGTTTTTCGCTGTCGGCCACACCTTTGTTTACCTTAATTCTACGAGATTTTAAATTCTACTATAGTAGAGTACACGGAACCAAAATATTTCTTGTTTCGTAGCCACTTTTGGCACAGTTGTAGGTGACATAGGTGAAATAAAACAGATACACTCACGTCTTTATATTCAGATTAACTCGACACGTTTCGGGCCAATTTGTGGCCTTTCTCGAGAGCAGCACGGCGCGCCTCCACGTTGTTCGGGCGACGGCTTGTGCCCGACGAAACTACTACCGGCGCTCGACTACCGTCGTTTATTATTATCAAAAGTAGGGTAAACCATAGCGCCACATTAGTCGACGCCTTTTCGGCAAAATGCGGGTAGAAAAAGCGTTATGTCAACGCAGTAAGGGCGAACAAGACGTCAATCGGCGCGGCTCGTTCAACCGAGAATGGCCGAGCCAATTCACGTCTTGTTCGCCCTTATTGCGTTGACATAAAGCTTTTTCTACCCGCATTTTGCCGAAAAAGCGTCGACTGGTTTGGTGAGACCCTAAAGGAGGATCCATATCAGTCCGATCCAGCAAAGTCGAGCTAAACTCGATTTGAGACGTCAGTTATTGGTTTAAGTAAGCCCCTTCGCACACGGGCAAAAAACCTGTCACTATTATGCCCCCTTTTTCTGACTTTAAACTTAAAATATCTAGTGCTTAAAATTACAACGAAACACGGATGTCATCGTTAATCCATGTAAGTAAAGTTTTATGCCCTCTGCCTAACCCATTTTGGAACATACTCGTGATTGTATGTATGTAATTGTTTTTGAGAATGTCTGTCTTGGAATTCCCGGCTATTTCCGGACATGCGCGGGAATCCCGAATCCAGGGGCACTAAAAAACAACTGACTGATCTGATAAACAAAAACAAACTTTCCAAATGTGTGGTAACTCTGGATTTTCCAAATACTGAGTAAACACGTGGAGAAAGACTCCTAGAGATTCTCCAAGCAGATGTTATGGTAGACCGAAGTCCACAGAGAGAAACTAGGAGGTTGGATTTATGCAGCCGATCTTCGAAACTTGATGGCGCCATGTGGGTACAATTTGACATCTAAATATATTATGTAAATGACGTTTGTAAAAGTTCGACTGTTCGACGATAGGTGGCGCTAGGGCGCTACACAAACAAACACACATCACACCTATGGAAACAGGGCAGGGTACATACACACAAAACGCTACGTAGAGAAATCTTTGACTATACCACATTTCTTACCCATTTATTACCCAGGCAGAATTTCAAGTTGAGTTAAGAGGTATGTATAATAGTGACAGGTTGCTAGCCTATCGCTGAAATTATATCCTGTTTGTTTAGTCTGCCGTATGGTGCCAGGTTTACAAAAGAGTCTCTCTGTTTCCTGCATGGATGTAGCGACTAAGGAAATACGAGTAGGTTGATGGATACTTTAGGCGACGCTAGCAACTTATCGCTACACTACCTCTTAGCTTAAAACCTAAACAATATGCTAAAACTTCGCGTGCTCTGCTCCTTTTGGGACTAAGCGTAATGTGTGTATGAATTCCTTAGTCACTTCTTACAACATCCACGGACGAAATGGAGAGGTATTATAAACCCGACAACAACATTAAATGTGAAACAAAAGCGATAAGACTTTATATTGGCCTTGACTCAGCAAGCAGTCGGTTACTCGGTGAGGGCAATGACCGAACTTGTAAACACTGCCACATGGCAATAGTAACAGCTAGTACCTATCATGTAATAATGTGTCATGGTAATAGTATCGCGATAGACATCGATATTATCTTGTCACAATCGCAGTGATAGCGGAAGCGGACCGTGGTGGCGTGATGGCACAAAACAGATAAGTATAGAAGTTAGTCAAGTGTATGTGTACTTCAAAGTGTACTTCACTTTTCATACCTAAGCTTGGCGGTCGCCCTTGGATGTGAATTATGGCGCATGCACATAAAACAGTTGGTTCCCAACCAGTGGTCCGTGAAAGTCAAAATGTGGTCGGTCAATAAATTAAAATTGATGTTACTGAAAAAATCGAGGAAGAATTAAATTACAAAATGACAGAGACTATGGAATCGAATTTACTTGAGTAATTGTAGTGTAAAAAAGCAATTTGTTATACATTTTTAACTACAGTTTCAGTTTCATAATGACATACAGTTTGTTTTATAATACCTATATTGTGGTCAGTTCAAACATGAGAAATATTAAAGTGGTCCCTGACCAAGAAAAGGTAGGGAACCCCTGACATAAAACTATCATGGTAGTGGCTTGGTTGCTATCTGTTAAGCACTGGCAAAACTGTTAATTGTAGTGAGGGTAATTT
>BHDV01052673.1:0-12868 GCA_005406045.1 Adoxophyes honmai | reverse complement strand
AGTCCTAAACCGTTTGTGGCATACATCACAGCTGTATTGCTACTCACCTGTGTGTATCCTTTTATGTTTAATCAAGTTACTTGACTGAGAAAAGTGTTTGTTGCATATATCACAGCGGTATGGCTTCTCACCTGTGTGTATCCGTTTATGTCTAATCAAGTCATTTGATTGAGAAAATTGTTTGTTGCATGTATCACAGCGGTATGGCTTCTCATCTGTGTGTATCCGTTTATGTTTAATCAAGTTACTTGATTCAGAAAAGTGTTTGTTGCATGTATCACAGCGGTACGGCTTCTCACCTGTGTGTATCCGTTTATGTCTAATCAAGCTACTTGATTCAGAAAAGTGTTTGTTGCATGTATCACAGCGGTATGGTTTCTCACCTGTGTGTATCCTTTTATGACTAATCAAGTGACTTGAATGAGAAAAGTGTTTGTTGCATGTATCACAGCGGTATGGCTTCTCACCTGTGTGTATCCGTTTATGTTTAATCAAGTCACTTGATTGAGAAAAGTGTTTGTTGCATGTATCATAGCGGTATGGCTTCTCACCTGTGTGTATCCGTTTATGTTTAATCAAGTCACTTGATTCAGAAAAGTGTTTGTTGCATGTATCACAGCGGTATGGCTTCTCACCTGTGTGTATCCGTTTATGTTTAATCAAGTGATTTGATTGAGAAAAGTGTTTGTTGCATGTATCACAGCTGTACGGCTTCTCATCTGTGTGTATCCGTTTATGTCTAATCAAGTGACTTGACTTAGAAAAGCGTTTGTTGTATGTATCACAGCTGTACGGCTTCTCATCTGTGTGTATCCGTTTATGTCTAATCAAGTCACTTGATTGAGAAAAGTGTTTGTTGCATTTATCACAGCGGTACGGCTTCTCACCTGTGTGTATCCTCATATGTACAGTCAAGCATGATGACCGTGTGAACCGTTTATTGCATATATCACAGCAATGTGGCTTCTGATCAGTGTGCATTAGTGACCTGTTACCATCTGATTTCTGTTTTATACTACTTTGCTTGTGACTAGTTAAATTAAGCTTCAACTTCCCTGTACAGAAGCTGCAAGAAAATGAGTCAGAGTTTGTATGCTGCAGAGTTGACTGAGACAGATATGTGGTTGTTTGTTTGCAGTCAACACAGGTATAACTCTTCTTGTTCGAGTGGGTGGCTATATGTCTTCTTAAATGTCTTTTCTGGCGATATTGTCGTCCACATACATCACAGTAATATATTTTCTTAACACTAGCACTTCCAGAACTTATTTCACAATTAAATGTAGAATTATATGCAGTATGTCCATGGCGGTGACTGCTAAGACTTAATTCACTGTCAAATGTTAAGCCACAAGTGAGGCACGTGTGCAACGCTCCCGGCGGCGAGTTCTCTTCCGCGACGCTCGGCACTTCTGAAAAAAAGGGTGTTATCTAAAATCTTAATTGAACATTATTTTAATTACAGAAACAAAAAAAATAGGAATTCGATTTTTACCTATGTGACATGCAGAAGCAGGTTTGTTGTCTAATAGTTTCTGAAAACTGCTGTAAGTGTAGGAAATGTCTTCTTTGCTGAAATCATCAGAAGAATGTGGGAACAGTTTTTCTTCACCATGATTGATATTGTGTGTAGCAAGATGCCTTATTATATGCCCTTTATTGGCAAAGTCTTTGCCACAAATATCACATTCAAATCTTTCTTTAAGAGCTTCATTGCAAACAGAATCGGTGCAGCTGTGGTTGCTCAGACATAACACATCATCAAAGGTCACGAGACAAGTCTCACAAGTGTGCGAGTTGCGGCCCAAGACTTCTACTGGTAAGCGCACAAGCCTGACAAAGCAACTCCTTAACTCAGGCTGTCGCTGGAGGCTTGCATGACAGAGGGGGTCCACCCTGGGGAGGGCGTGGGAGTCCTGGGACGCAGCCTCAGCCCCAACAGCCAGTTGCTGAAGTGCGTCCGCCTCCATCTTTATCAGTGCTCCTGCAAGAGAACATTTGGCCAATTACCATTCCTGTAGTAAGATGTGTGGACACGCCACTCAGACAATATGCATCTGTAAGATATTAGTTTTAATTCACAAGCCACTGCATCTTTCATGTTCGGACACAAGAGCACCGTAACATGATACAGGCATTGAGCATGATTGATTCCGTTTTCGGCACATTCTGTCTTGGACATATTCCGTTTTCGGCATATTCTTGTTTCTAAGTAGTAAATAAAATATACTATGAAATACTTGTGACTTTGTTTGCGTAATAAAATATGAATTAGTAAAATATTTTAGATATTAAATACCAAGGATTGATTTCATTTGTTGTATTTAATCATTTATGCCAATTACAGAATGTGCCGAAACAAGAATATGCTGAAAAATGAATATGTCCAAAAAGGAATGTGCCGAAAAAGGAATCAATCATTGCTACCCAATGTGTGACTTTTCTGTCTTGGGAAACATAGGATTAAACTTGATAATAAGTCAATCAAAAATGTGCACTAATAATATAATAACAGTCTTATGATGACTCATCACTAAAGTAGTAACCAATTAGTGCAATATAACAACAGCCCTCCAATACACAACACAGCAACTAACCATTACTATTACAATTGTCAGATACATCATCAACTCCATCATCAGCTTCACTTTTAATAGTGAGGTCATCGTCATCGGCTTCTGTGTCCTCCTCAGCTTTTGTCTCTAACTGTGTGTCCACAGCATCGCAGTGTCCGGCAGCTGCAGCTCCACCATTCCCAATCTCTGCAGCTTCGTCACATTCTTGCTTTACTTGCAATAGCCTGGCTTGTGCGTCTCTGCACTGTTTCCTGAATATCAGGGAATCGTTTGAAAAGGTAATGCAGCGCGCGCACATCTGCTGCGGCAGCCCGTCGTCTATGCTCACCTGAAAAAGGTAGATCCGGCATTTCATTTAAATTCTTAACAGGTTTTAGTATCAGTTAAGTTTTAGCTACTTACTCTTATGCCGGTGGTGACGAAAATAGTAGCAGAAAAACTTTTGGGATCCACTGATTTCACGTACATAGGACTTAAGTTTTCAGTAGCCAAGCAAGTTCGACAAACAGCATCGAAATCCATTTTCAGGGCAAAACTTTACGAAGACGAAGAAGCAGAAACGTTTTACTTATACCAGTGCGAATTTAAAATATTTATGCAAAGCCAAAATATACACAACAATGAATCATGAATCACCAGTCACAATCACAGCTGAGCTGACAGTGACAGTGACAGACCGAGTTGAAGTTAACCACAAATTCCACTTGTCCAAATCGTCCAAATCATACTTGATTTAACGTCGTTTTGACAAATTAGACAAGTATTTTACTAAGAAATTACGTTACGTTATTCGATTGCAGAAAATTTACGCGACTGCTTCTGAACAGCAAGATTTAAATTTACTCCGAAGTGCCATCTACTGCCAAGTAGCAACTTTGAGGGAGTTTTGCGCGGGAAATTGACAAAATTGGACGTGCATGGATTTTCAATTTCATTAATGAAAACGTAGTGGCTATTATTGTGTTAGGCTTGAAGCAGTGCTTGACCGACGGTCAGCGCTGACCATCGATTGAGAAAATGCATTCAGTGCTACGCTGACAGCGAACTGCGACGCCCGTGTACAGTTGTAAAGAAGAAGGAAATGAATCCTCTTGCTGTAAATGCTCTATAATATGAGCACGCTATTTTTTGCGCCGACGTCGATATAGAAGGCGGCGAAGATATCATGTAGGTACATCCAATACTTGTAGAACGGTTACTTGAAGGTGAATTTTGCAAACTATTAATGAATTTTGTGGGAAAGAGGCGTGATGATATGTATGTATGTATGTATTTTCGAAATTCTAAGAAGGCGAGGAAAGGTTCTTTGATTATTTCAAGATGTCAAATGTTCGATGAACTACAAGCAAGATTACATGATACTTTCAATTCATTCTTTGCAAATTTGTACATATATATTGTGTTACAATACACCATCCTTCGTGAAAGCCGAAGAGGACAAACTCAGCAAGTATCTTATATTTGGCTCACGAGGTGGCCGGCATGTGATGTGAGATGTGAATTCGGCAGTCATTGTGCCGGTAGTCGTTTGAACAAACGGTTTCATAGCGAAGTCTCGAAGAGGTCTCGACAAACATCTTAGAAGACTCTTCGCTAGGCGGATGACTCAAGGGTCTGACGCAAACGGCGGTGCTACTTGATACGGCGCGCATCGTTAGAAGGTTCCTCAGTCTGCAGCCCTAACCGCCGGTCGCTTGGGTCTTGCACCGTTACCGACGGTAACCTAGTTCAGTTTTTTTTTAATATTTCAAAAATTTGTGTATTTTAAATATAAAAATAGTGTTAAAATCTAGCATAAGGCTCTGCGCCGACGAGACTTCCCGCGACGGACTTTTTAATCCGTGAAAATAGAACCTAATAAATGTACCAAAATAATAATAACACAATCCTTCACTCCAAGTCCAATGAAGACTTTGGCAGCTTTCCAGCAATGACTCACCGAAGACCAACGAAGCGCTTGTTCATAAAAATATGCGATGCGTCTAAGAAACGGCAGACAATTACCCCAGTATGTATCGCGTAACTCTGCTCAGTCCAGGACTGCTGCAGATCATCTCGACTCCGAAGCAGTCGTAACAAACACACGCACTCATTCACTACGTCACCAATGCCAGTCGATGTTGCTCGGGAAGCGCTTGCTGACACTCCTGAGCCCGCGACGGGCGTCACCATGCGCGTGCACCGCTGACCAGCACAGCCAACTATCGCGGGAACATCACAGACACAATCCACGCACACCAACACACCAGCACTAAGTGTTTTGTAGGAAATGCGACCTGCAGCCAATCTTGCTGGAAAAAAAGACAACGAATGAAATGGACCGATCACATTAACCGAGAGCTCCTTCGGTGCTACTATATCGCCACACACTGCGAAACCGATTCAACAGCCTATAGATCACTTCTACATCAAAAATTCACCCACGACTTCCCATAGCTTCAACACTTATCAAAACAAAGATTAGCAGATGAGATCAGAATCATACATGAATAAAGTAATAGAAAACCAAAGACGAAAGACAGAATTAAGCAATTAGTTTCGCAAAATAGTTGTAAATCTTGTGCAAACACAATTGTTTATTTCTGAAGCAAATTCTCGGTGTACTATTCGCTTTTTAGTATTAAACTATTCGCTCGCGGCCAATCAGACTATCATGAGGGCTGGGACGACTAGCCGTCGCCAACTAATCCGGCATCAAATGCGGCACCCGATAAGTCGCCGACTAAGTAGTCGGAAACAATACCGAACATTCGGCACCACGCCTAACGGAAGACACGGGACAGGATTATTGCGCATGCAGGTATTATACTCAATAACCGACATTAATTAAAAATTAAAAACACCCCCGACGAGCCCCAACCCAATGGGTTTACTGAACGTGTAACATTCTTATCGCATCAAACAAATGACCTGATGACCTTGAAGACCTGAACCGATTTCCACCAAACATAGCTAAGAACACTTTCGACTGATATAACTTTCAAACAAAAAAAACCGCATTAAAATCGGATCATCCGTTTGGGAGCTACGGTGCCGCAGACAGACACATACACATTTACACACACACACACACACACACACAGACACGTCAAACTTATAACACCCCGTCGTTTTTGCGTCGGGGGTTAAAATACTGATGGAATGCTTCCATCTTTCAAAAGTTTTTTTTTAATTTTATTTAATTTTATTTTTAATGAATTACTACAGTACTAGATGAAAACCCGGCTTCGCTCGGGTGAAATGACTCATAATACATATATAAGTATTAAAATGTAGGAAGATATTTCTCTTTTGTCGCATATGTAGGTACCCGTTCGGCAATTCGTGCCATTCGGCAATTTTCCCCGTTCGCAATTCGTACCGTTGGCAATTCGTCCCGTTAGCGATTCGTACCGTTGGCAATTCGTCCCGTTGGCAATTCGTCTCGTTTGCAACTGGTCCCGTTCGCAATTCCCATTGGAAAATCGTCCCGGAAACGCACCACGTCCCACGGTGTATATGCGGTGTGTGGACGATTTGCCAATGGGACGAATTACGAACAACGGGGCCAGTTGCGAACGGGACGAATTGCCAACGGGACTATTTATTTAGTTACGATATTTTGTTTTGAGATCTTAACATAAGTACATTTAAAGGCTTTTTATATTCATAGTGGTTTACATACTTAGTGCTTAGTGGTTTACTTTGGATTATACTGGGTGTGGCCTGTATAGGAGCAAAAAATTTAAGTGTAGACCATTCAACGTATCAGTAATTAATCCCAAATGGTTTTAATTAAAATAAAATTAAAAAAATACTATCGTTCTCAATAATACAGAAAAAACTACTAAATGCGCCAATGTTGTTTCGCAAGTATATTCTTAATGCAAATAAAATAACACTACCTGTCTACTAACTGTCTAAAAATCTACTCATCATCTCTACGACGAACATAATTATTTTGTGACAATGTTTACCAAATGCAAGAAGATTCGGCTGTTAAAAAAAAAGTAAGAATCATCAAACAAATCAATTATGAAAAACATTAGATATGTTTAATCCAGAGTAAACCACTAATATGCACAATATTGAAAATTGTGGGTGGAAAAAATAATTTCAACTTCTACTTTTAAAGAAAACGTAGATTCGCTCAATGTTTACTGGTGGGCATTGACGATGAGTTCGGCGCGTAAGTTTTGTCCTAAAACTGCGGCATCACTCCCAAGTTTAATCTTCAATGGCGAATCGTCACTCCGGAGTTTGGGAAGTTTCCGGAATGTGGGATCGTCACTCCAAAGGCGTCGTTCGTCAGTGTTGTCAATTTAGCAAATTACACTAAAATTGGCATATTTACTTGTTGTTTTTGCATACAGCATATTTTTTGGCATATAATTATTAGGTATTACACGTGTGGTGCCGGGTTAGAATAGCACCTCCCCCTTTCTTCCCGTGGGTGTCGTAAAAGTCGACTCTGGGAAAGGGTTTGTGTATTGTGGGCGATGGGCTAGCAACCTGTTACTGCAATATCACTTTTAACCACCTGGTTACCCTGAATTTGCTAAACGTGGCACTGGATTTTTGAATTCATGTGCTCTGCCTACCCCTCATGGGAATACAGGCGTGAGAATATGTATGTATGTATGTAATTATTAGGTAAATATTGACCCCGCGTGGTGCCGGGTTAGAATAGCACCTCCTCCTATCTTCCCGTGGGTGTCTCAAGAGTCGACTCTGGGAAAGGGTTCGTGTATTGTGGGCGATGGGCTAGCTGTCGCGAGGTTTTATGGTATAACATAATTTAAATAAATGCCTAGATTCGAAGGACAATTAATTATTAGCGACAAAGTATTATGGATAGCCAGATCACAAGGTTTAATTCCTTTTACGCATGAAAGGATTCAATGCAATGTACGTCGTACTTTCTGCAACTATTCGGGACTTTCTAGTCCCGTCGAAATGCCTCCTCTATCACCCCTTATAGCACTTCCCAAGCCACCAAAACAAGGCACTCTTACTTTAACTCTGTAAGTCAATATTCAACTAAGTATTTCATTCTGTGCCGACTTCCAAGTTGCTTTCTCACTAATTCACTTATTCCTTGTATTCTGACTTTCCATTGACATATCTTACTAAGTTAAATAACTTACCAAGTTTCAGGTACTCAACTTTCTCCTGAACAACACAACTCACAAACCTTTAACATACCTTTAACATATTTAAACCTACTCGTCAATCCATCTTCAATTAACAACTCCGTCGTACATTTCTTAACTGTACCTGTCCAAGTACCAGTGTTGCCCACACATAAAATTGTGACGTTTAGTTGCCACTTACATGATATCAAAATCGCGCTATTCGCGACACTAGCAACCTGTCACTGCAATATCACGTTTAACCATCTGGTTAAACGTGATATTATATTAGCATTGTGTTGGCAACACTGTTGGGTACTGAAGAGCCGGACTAACGCCAGTCAACGGGGAAATCTAGTTAGCTTAAAACCATTTGGAGCGATGCCGCAGTTTCAGGACTGGGCTGACGCGCCGAACTAATCAATCGTCAATGTCCACCATAGACACAGATATTTAAAAGAAAGTTTACGGCAAAACGTTTCGTTTCGTTTTACACAGTCACAACTCTTTGGTTGGCGTGACGTATTGAGTGGAGAGGTTCACAGTTCCTTTATTCCATAAAACAATAAATCGTGTAGGAAATAGGCTATACTTGACAATAATAACAATGTAATTTAACTTTTCTTAATTAATTATCAACATTAAGAATACAATTTAATAAGGTTACAAAACATGTACCTACGCTAGTATGAAACGGAACGTGAAATATGGCATCTACGATTTTGTTTGTCGCCTGTCATAGTTGTCATTGTCAGTACCATTAGAATTTAACAAAATACTCGACAATCCGAATTTTCCGCATATATGTTGTTAACTAAAAAATCATTATTTTTCTATGCTTCATCGTTCAAGCGAGGTTTCGATCGAGTCTACCGTACCCCGTCACGAAATTATTAATATAGATATTCATTCAATATTTTAATATAATTAACATATTTTATAGCGTGCATTAAAAAATAAAATACAAAAAGAACTCTTTCGAACCGGATTTAAACTAGCGAACTATGGGTCCACAGTCGACCGCTATACCAACTGAGCTATCGAAGGCTGAGAATAGGAGTTGAAATTCTGATAAACTTTCTGCAACGTAATTGGTTTGCTGGGAATGGGACGCCTAAAATCGAACTCATCAACTGTCATTGTGGTAACGGCAAATTACGTCATCATTTTTTGTCCATGCACGCGGCTTCATCGAATTATAAGACGTTGTCACGTCAAAAAACATTAAGTAGGCTAATTACACATGATTATCGGGGGGCACGGCAGTGCCCCCACCAAGTCGAGCGCAAAGCAAGCACTACCGTACCATCCTTTACAGGAACCATTTCGCGGCATTTTCAGGCCCCTATTTGAGAACCTCTGGATAATACTAGGACGCTGAAATTGTCGTCATCTAGTGAGCTATAACCACATACTTAAAATCCAAAATTTCAAGTCTGTAACTAATTCAGTTCCGAAGTTAAGCGAAAGCAAAGTTTCGAATTTTCGACACTCACTCACTCACTCATGATCATCAAAATAGAACTGGTACTTCCCGTAAACTCAGAGAGCTGAAATTTGGTACATAGTTAGGGATTAACGACTACATAAAGGGAAAAATGTAAAAACTAGGATAATCGAAGATCTGGAGTACCTGGTGAAAACACTAGAGCCCAACCAAACTACTATAGAGATCGACACACTTCTTTTACAAAAAATATTCAACTTAGTGGGTCGCTTCATTTGATGTCAAAAATCTGAGGTCTGAAGTATCTGATGAAGACCCTGAGCTGCTCTGGTACATAAAAAAATCGACTGTAATTGCAAATATCCAGCGTAGAGAGACACATCTTCTAATTTAAGGATCGCGAATGGGGAATACAAAAACTGAACTGTTTCTACTGTACGAGATCAAAACCGGAAAAAAGAAAAGAAAGATAATTTGCAAAAATAAGTAAATGTGTAAAATAAGAAAATCTAACATAATTAATGAATATGCTCACGTTTCTACAAAAATAAGTGAAATCCCATCAAAAACATTCTGTAAAAAAACTACCCAAGTCTCGTTGAAGCTGCTTGTTTATCTCTAAAAAGTAATGAAATCTAGACATAGTTGTGCCAAGTCTAAGGTTCCTTACTGCGATTTCTTTATTATTATAGTTAATGTTGTGTGACTTGGCCGTTGAACACTTTATACCAATTACCCATACCAGTATGGGCTATTATCTCGCGTAACAAACAAGGTAGTTGTAACATTACACGTTAACAAAATTGACTTGTACCGACTAACGTATAAAAATGTTCAACGGCCAAGGCACACGACTTTAACTATAATAATAAAGAAATCGCAGTAAGGAACCTTAGACTTGGCACAACTATGTCTAGATTTCATTACTTTTTAGAGATAAACAAGCAGCTTCAACGAGACTTGGGTAGTTTTTTTACAGAATGTTTTTGATGGGATGATTTTAACAGCTAACATCTAAGTCCTTAACACGTGTAATTAATTAACTCTAATAATAATAATTTACCTTGTTTCCTATTGCAACAGAGCGTGGCTAATACTTAAATATCATCGCAAATTCAGAACAGATTAGTCGGTCGACTAGTTAGTCGTCCAAATCCTGCGATCAACAATAGCGCGAGATATTTGCTTTATTTAAGACATTTGCATGCCATCGTATTTGGTTGGACATGTCACCGTACAAGACAATATCTTTAAGAACATGTACTTTTTCTTTTCAGACCGCCCCCGACGCGAGCTCTTATTTGGATTAGCCCTTTCCTCAAAACCATAAGCTTTTGAGGGTATTTAGCTTTCGAGTGATAGTCTAGACTTGTTTCCTATCAACCAGTACGTCTTCCTCAGTTTGGCATCAAGTTGCTCCCGCTTGGTCCAGATGTGCTTTTGCCAGGTAAGTTGACGATCCAGGTGCATGCCCTAATATTTGGCAGATTCCGCTTGAGGAATTTCCTTGTCGGACAGCTTGATCTATGGATATGTTTGCTTTCGTAGTGTGAAGGCTACATGTACAGATTTATCTTGGTTGGCTTTTATTCGCCATGTGTCCAGCCATTTTTGAATCATCTCATCATCAGATGCAGAGTCCGCCGTCTTATCTACAGACAATATTGCTGTGTCATCCGCATAGGTGGCAGTTGTATTTTACTGTAGGAACGAGGGCAAGTCAGCTGTAAAAATCAAATAGAGGACTGGTCTCAAGTTGCGCCCCTGTGGCACTCCAGATTGCATTCTGAAAAGCTGTGACGACTTTAATGTGTTTAATCTCAAGACATCTCATGGATAAGAATGATTTCAGTAACAAGTAGAATGAATGTGGCAGCATAGTTTTTAATTTTAGCAGTAGTTCCATACGCCAAACCTTATCAAAATCCTGAATATTCCAACTTTAGTATATGTACTGCTAAAGCAAGTAAATGAGCCACTAAATAATATTAATTCCTGCACCATAACACATCACGACTTGTTCTGTCCTGAATGTGTTAGCATGTGCCTGGACAACGTCTGTTTCCGTCCGAAGCTTCTGCCACAAGCATCGCAACAATATGATCGCTCACCACTGTGAATCCGTTCATGCAAAGTCAAATCACCTGCAGTTCTAAACCGTTTGTGGCATACATCACAGCTGTATTGCTCCTCACCTGTGTGTATCCTTTTATGTCTAATCAAGCTACTTGATTCAGAAAAGTGTTTGTTGCATGTATCACAGCGGTATGGCTTCTCACCTGTGTGTATCCTTTTATGTGTAATCAAGTGACTTGATTGAGAAAAGTGTTTGTTGCATGTATCACAGTTGTACGGCTTCTTACCTGTATGTATCCGTTTATGTCTAATCAAGCTACTTGAATGAGAAAAGTGTTTGTTGCATGTATCACAGCGGTATGGCTTCTCATCTGTGTGTATCCGTTTATGTGTAATCAAGTGACTTGATTGAGAAAAGTGTTTATTGCATGTATCACAGCGGTATGGCTTCTCATCTGTGTGTATCCGTTTATGTGTAATCAAGTCACTTGATTGAGAAAAGTGTTTGTTGCATGTATTACAGCTGTACGGCTTCTCACCTGAGTGTATCCTCATATGTACCTACAGTCAACCATGATGACCGTGTGAACCGTTTATTGCATATATCACAGCAATGTGGCTTCTGATCAGTGTGCATTAGTGACCCGTTACCATCTGATTTCTGTTTTATACTACTTAGCTTGTGACTAGTTAAATTAAGCTTCAACTTCCCTGTACAGAAGCTGCAAGAAAATGAGTCAGAGTTTGTATGCTGCAGAGTTGACTGAGACGGATATGTGGTTGTTTGTTTGCAGTCAACACAGGTATAACTTTTCTTGTTCGAGTGGGTGGCTATATGTCTTCTTAAACGTCTTTTCTGGTCATATTGTCGTCCACATACATCACAGTAATATATTTTCTTAACACTAACACTTCCAGAACTTATTTCACAATTAAATGTGGAATTATTTGCAGTATGTCCATGGCGGTGACTGCTGAGACTTAATTCACTGTCAAATGTTAAGCCACAAGTGAGGCACATGTGCAGCGCTCCCGGCGGCGAGTTCTCTTCCGCGACGCTCGGCACTTCTGAAAAAAAAAGGGTGTTATCTAAAATCTTAATTGAAATTGACTAGGATAGAAAATGACTTGAGCAGAACATGACTAGGGTAGAAAATGACTAGGGTAGATCATGACTAGGATAGAACATGACTAGGTTAGAACATGACCAAACCAGAATATGACAAAACCAGAACATGACTAAAGCAGATTATGACTAAAGCCGAACATGACAACCACCTAACAACCCATTATAATTACAGAAGCAAAAAAAAATAGGAATTAGTTTTTTACCTATGTGACACGCAGAAACAGGTTTGTTGTCTAATAGTTTCTGAAAACTGCTGTAAGTGTAGGAAAAGTCTTCTTTGCTGAAATCATCAGAAAAATGTGGGAATAGTTTTTCTTCACCATGATTGATATTGTGTGTAGCAAGATGCCTTATTATATGCCCTTTACTGGAAAAGTCTTTGCCACAAATATCACATTCAAATCTTTCTTTAGGAGCTTCATTGCAAACTTTGCCAACACTGTATTCCTCAACAGAATCGGTGCAGCTGTGGTTGCTCAGACATACCACATCATCAAAGGTCACGAGACAAGTCTCACAAGTGTGCGAG
>BHDV01052651.1:36269-53757 GCA_005406045.1 Adoxophyes honmai | reverse complement strand
GGCCACGTGCGGGAGGAAGGCCCCGAGCCAGACGCAGCTCGCCACATCTACGCTCACTCGGACGGGGCTCAGCTGGACGAAGAGCTTTGGTGGCGGGACTGGAGAGAAGATAAAGATTTAAGTGCGTTCGATTCCCAAACAAAGCATGTAGCTTTAAATAAAATGCAGTATTACTAAGTTAAATAAAAAAGGCCTACTATTTATTTCCAAAGTACTCCCCATTCATATCCCATAATCTTGATATGCACTGTATAAACAAAAAGGTGATGTCGATTACATCGACATACAACCCCTATATCTTTAGCATTTTAAAACAGCAAACTCACGCGGAAAGTCCACGTCCCCGGGATAGTAAAAGTGCGTCAACTCTGCGTGCAGTAATCCCGCGTCACCGGGCAGCGTAGTCTTCTCCGCGCAAACTAGAGGGCGCGGCGTCTCGCGAGATTTCGTGGACACCTGAAAATAGACGTTCATACGATGTTAATTCAAACGAAAGAGCAATTATCTAGAGCAGTATTTATCAACGTGTGAGTTACGAACCCTATGGGAATCGTACACTAGTGAGAGGGTCATTTCGTTAGCACGATGTAGAACACTTTGACAGTTGACGAAGTTTGTGGAAGAAGTTCTACAACAGGACGACTGGTGGCGCTAGGGTCGCTACAGAGTTATAAAGCGAGTTCTTGGGAAAGTTGTTGGGTTATGTTACAATTTCAACTACTTTGCTACGGTAAATACCTTGTAGACGGTAAAGTCGTCTATCCTGAGGACCAGACAGGTCGTCATTAATTTGCCTAGTTGCTGCAGTATTCTCGTTCTGGTTGGTGAAGCTGGAACAACAAAATACATAAGAGATTATACAGGGTGTAAAAGAGCTCCGGCAATAATCCACAAAGTGTCTTAAGTTCCCAATCCGCACTGGGCAACTATAGCCCAAGTCCTGACATATAGCCCAAATACTGACAGCAGCGGTGGGACATAATTAGACTGATATTGATTTTTTTTAATGTTTAATGTTAATAATAAGGCTGGATTAGTATATTATTATTATACCTTGAGAGGTAGTATTGGCGGACGGAGCGGCGGAAGCAGTGGTATGACTGGCCGGCGCAGTCTTGTGGCCGATGCCGTTTGACACAGGCTCGTCTTGCTTGTCAGTATAACTTGGCTGTAAAAAGAATCGAACATAAAACTACTGTGGGACTCGCCCGTGTTTAAACTACTATTGTTTGTTATAATGATTTTAATACAAACGCCGTCATAATTACGGCGATATCTTGGATTTACTTATAAATAAAAGGATTTGACCGTCTTCTTAAAATAAACAGAGTATACAAGGTGCAGGTTTCCTAATGTAGGCAGGCCATTTGCATATGGCTCTCAACGTATAATAGGCACATTATAACATGGATGTGGTACAAATAATGTTACCTTATTACTAGGCGTGAGCGGTCTAGGGTCTAACAGCTCCAGAAGCGATGCGCAGAACGACGACAAGGCTTGCGACATCCATTGACTGTGAGGCGTGGCCGCTTCTCTGTATAAGGTTATTTTTATTAGATCATGAGCTATAAGTTTAACCCTTTCTGACTTGGTTAAGCAGAGTTCTCAAGTCCAAATGATAAGGTTGCTGTTTGAGATAAATTGACGCGTAATAACCGCAAAATTGTATAGATCAAGTGTGAAAGGGCTACGGGCGGTATCAATCAACCAATACTCTCTAGTAGTTTTAAATATATGATTTTTACTGTTAAACAAACACAAAAGAATAGACGTACTTATTTTTTGAATGAAAATGGCTTAAGTTAGCGAAAACCTGCCTACGTGAAATGAAAGAGCTGTTTCCGTTACGAGCTTGGTTATGCTTACCGCATAGCTGACAAGCTAAAAGATCGACTTACAACCATGATGTAGGTAAATGCATAACAAGAGACCGACTCAAAGTAGTGTCTTATCAATAATTTTAAACAAAAAAAACCGACTTCTTTGGGCTATACTGAAAGCATTTGTCTAATGAGGGTGACCTTCCATCACCAGCAGAGTCATATTTTTTTTACTGCCAGACGTAAATACTGGTGTAGCTTTGAAAAATGTACTAAAAACATTACCTGTGCCTATAAAATTTGAGGTTGCCCTCGATTTCCCTCATATTCCATCATCAGGTCAAGATATGCTGATAATGGGACCACCTGGAAACTATACCCTTTCAAACAATAAAAGAATTTTCCAAATCGGTCCAGGCGTCTTCGAGTAATCAGCGAACACACATAAAAAAAAAAGATCCCGACGAATTGAGAACCTCCTCCTTTTTTTGAAGTCGGTTAAAAATAATAATAATTAATTACGAATACATCCTTTATTTAAGGTTTTCCCTTACCTGTACCCTCTCCAATGCCTGCGGTCGTTGGAAGCCCGGTGGTAAGGAAACAGATCGGCCTGCATACTGACTAGAGTGACCTGCAGCGCGCCTCCGTTGGAAAGGGACGGCTTCTCCGAACGGCCCACTGGAGTGAAAGGGATGGAGTGAGCACCCGTTAAGATTGAATTAAGACTAGTTTTTAACGCATTCACTGCCACCGACGCATATACGCGATTTAGTGACTTTCGCCCTGCTCTGCTGTCAAAGAAAAGATTTGTAGGCGACACAATCACGTCCTTATTCCTAAATGGGATAGGCAGAGCACACGTTACATAAACAAAATCATGACTATTTCACGCTTCGCGGCCATTTCTAGCGTAATTTTAGGTTTAAAATAGATAGAAGTGGTATACTATACCTTATCGGTTTAGGTAGTTAAAACAATGTAAACAATCTTGACGTGTCTTTTTATTTAAACGTACACTTTATAAATCGAAATCTTTACATTTTACAATTTAGGTATGAAAAAATCATTTACTTTCATAAACGATTTTCATTTTTAGACTGTGTAAGTGTGTATTTCAACAAAAAGACATGTCAAGATTGTTTATGTTGTTTTAACTACCTAAACCGATAAGGTATAATGACTGGTTGCTAGCAAAATACCTACATCTATTTCCTTCGTCGCCTCTCAACATCCGTAGAAGAAATAGAGAGGTGTCATTCTATCCCGACATCACACAGGAAAGCAGCTGCTTTTAACTTTTTCGCAATTCATTATTAGCGTACAACATACAATCACGCCTGTATTCCCAAACGGGGTAGGCAGAGCACACAAAACGCTACATAGACAAAACAATGACTATTTCACGTTTTGTGGCCACTTCTAGCACAGTATTATTTAGGTTTTGAGGTGGCAGGTACAATAGTGACAGGTTGCTAGCCTGTCGCCTAAAGTATACCTTAACCTATGTCCTTATTCGCCTCTTACGACTTATTAGCGTGTAATGTTTAATCTTAAGTTTTCAATATTTTTTTATAAGTTGCCTTCCCTTTTGGGTATTTTGCAGTGTCCAACAGGGTCCACAATTTAATTTAATTTTATTGTTAACCAATCAACTTAAGTTTACCTAAGTACAAATAGTGTAAACAAATTATGGAATGCATTAAATGATTCGAGTATTGAGCGTTGCCGTTTGCCAGTGACAGTGGTACTCACGGCCGGGATCGTCGCACAAATGCAGGTCTATCCGGGGCGCGAGCAGATGGTACGACGTCTCGCGAACGTCGTGCTTGGCGAACATTCGCGCCAGAATGTCGTGCTCGCTCGACGACGAGCGGCTGTGTATCTGCTCGAGGGGCTCTTCCACCTAGAAAAGGATTACGTTTGTGCAAGGGTAATCTGTAACTAGTAACACTGTTTACTCTTGATGCCCTAGTCTTGTAGTATCAAACCAAGTATCACAATATTGTATCTTCTAAGAAATTAAATAGCAAACGAAATGAGAGCGCCTTGTTAGAAGTGCTCCATCAGCATTGTTTCTGTCTAAAGGAGAAAAATACTTCCGCAAAATACCACCTAAAGAACACAGAAAATTTTGCTATAAAGACTAACGAATGGTTGTAACGAAGTGGCTATTTATGTATCTCTCACTCAGGGAGTTTGTTCAGGGGGTTCTTTGGAATTGGAACATAACTTGGCAGATTTCAACCGTGTTCTGCGAGTCCATATAAAACGTATGAAAACTACAGGCAGTAGCGGCGTTTAAGTAAAAGGGGTGCCACATGAACCCCTTTTATAGCCTATCGCTCTTAGTTGAGGGGCACCATAGGAATCTCGTCGCCCAGGGCTCTGGTAGTGTTAAAACCGGCCCTGACCACACGAAACATGCCGGTGACGGCGTTTAGTGTTCGTGGCCGGTGGCCCGTAGTGTTCCCTCAGGCTTCTTTCGGATGAACTGCAAGTTTTGAACGGCAGAGGCTACTTCAGCCGTTGCTACATGTCGACGGCAGCCGGCAGGGTGAAGTAGCCTCTGCTCACAACTTGCCTGTCTGCAAAGGCTTACCTTCCTAGCGGCTTTGGCACGAATGGCGGCGGCAGCAGTCAATACATCGACATGCGGCGACGGGTGAAGTAGCCTAAGCTCACAACTTGCCTGTCTGCAAAGGCTTACCTTCCTGGCGGCCTTGGCGCGAATGGCGGCGGCAGCAGACAATACATCGACATGTGGCGACGGGTGAAGTAGCCTCTGCCCAAAACTCGCCTGTCTGTAAGGGCCTACCTTCCTGGCAGCCTTGGCGCGCGTGGCGGCGGCGGTGGCGCGGCGCACGGGCTCGGCGAGCGCGGCGGCGCGTAGCTGCCCGTCCATTCAGTACCCACGCCACCAGCTCCGGACGTCCGTCCGTCTGCCGTAACGTCCGAAACGACGTCATTGCCCGGGATCGAGAGCTTGCCTGACTGCCGGTTAGAAGGTCGCTCGCTGGACCTCCCTCCCATCCGTCAGGCTTGACCTCACCGGCGAGAAGACGCAGCTCATGAAGACCAAGAGACTAGTCTCACCACAGCGACCCGGCCACTATGGCCGGCGGTAGACCTTGCTGAAAACGGCACAGCCCTGAACAGCTCCCCTTGTACGGCGTATTCTGTAAGGGCTTACCTTCCTGGCGTCGACGGCTGCCGTCGACATGTGGCGACAGCTGAAGTAGCCTCTGCCCACAACTTTCTTATCTGTAAGGGCCTACCTCCCCGGCAGCTTTAGCGCGCGTGGCGGCGGCAGTTGTCAATACGTCGCCAGCTGCCGACATGTGGCAACTGGTGAAGCAGGCTCTGCTATCTTGTAGTCCATCTCTAAAGACCTACCTTCCTAGCAGCTTTAGCCCTTGTAGCGGCGGCGGTGGCGCGGCGCACGGGCTCGGCGAGCGCGGCGGCGCAGGCCAGCGCGGCGCGCAGCTGCCCGTCCGTCAGCGCCCACGCCACCGGCTCCGGCCGGATGGCCAGCCGGGACCCCAGCACGGCGCAGTCTGTCGACACAAACCACCATTGGAACATGGGGATCCCACAAGCAAAGCAGTTCAATATCAAAGAAACTGAGAATTCATGGAACTGCGATTTTTTACAAACGGCGTAGTCAGTTTATAATCGCTCACGGTTTTACAAAACGCCGACGGCAAAATGTATATCGCCTCGTCATTTTGTATTATGCCGAAACACTTCACTAACCATTCAATCACTAAATTACATAATGATAAGGCAAATTGTACAATCTAGTTCTATTTCTATGGATAAAGGTCGTGCGGTGAGTTAAGATCGCTCGGCAAAAGTAAAAGAGGTATGCGCAGTAATTGAGTTTAGGTCTCTTCAATATGCGAGAAGGGAGGGAAGTGGATGGCGACACGTTATTGTTAGATTAGTCGCATTTGACCTCCGAGCGTGCGCCGATTATCCCCTTTAAAGCACTGCGCGACTTACACACTGTTTGATACTTAAATACATTGTACTAAGTGTTTTACTGAGCTACAAAATGGTATCGATTAACGTGTATTGCAAGCAATCGACCAAGAAACAATATTATCATCTCTCGCTGTTATATCTCACCCGACAGCCGCTTCTTTATGACGATGCGGCAGTGCGTGTTGCCTAGCAACAGCCTCAACGGCGGCAAATTAGCGGCTGCGGCGCCGTGCGCACGCGCCTCTATCCTGGCGCTTTGCCATTCTAATTCCTGTAAAAAATATCTAATTTGAAAAAAAAACAGGCGAGTATGGAAACTGATAGCTAAATTTTGAGTTGAAATTGTGCTGGCTGGTGATACGAAAAAGTTAGAAAAAAATATTATTTAAGCTGTAGTTTCTAACAAAAACGGCTTAATTTGTATAAAATTGAACTTGGCGAAGTAAATCATCATTACATTTGTTGTCACTAGCATTATACATTATTCGTTTGGGTTGGTAACACACTTTATTACAACTATAAAGTGTAAATTGGCTAAATAATGTATCTACACAACAATAGATAATCAAACATGTACACAATTCAATTCACACAAAAGTATAGTTCCCAGCAAATAACTCTGCAAGATTTTTCGTAGTGTTGCGTACCTTAAATATGAGTAGTTGGCCAGTGTCAGGGTTTTTGATTCTAGTCAGTCTTAAGTCCCCCTTTCGCCCTTCAGGCGTTCGCGACTCTACAGTCACCCGCGATATCTGTAAAAACACAAAAAAATATATATAAATATTAAAAAGAATCTAAGAACTTTTCACGAATAGCTGGATTGATTTTAACCTGTACGCTTAGCACAGATATACAGATAGGATACCTGCCATTATCTGAGGTTTCTAGTTAGCCAGTGACAGGAATACTCTGTCTCGCTCGCATCTCTACTCACACCTTGCTGTGCTAAGCCGGTACAACATATAGCATATTCTAGAGCCAGCCTAATAGCGCTAATCGGCGTCTGCGCAGACGTTTATCGCATTTACCTGCACATTACTGGTGAACGCGTCGCACGAGAAGTCTACTTGGACCTGGTTCACAACCACTGAGATGCCGTCTATTACCTGGAACACAAATTAAATTACAACACAAAATTGTGGGATTTTTTCCCCGAGGGGGTAAAAAAGTAGTATGGAGCTTTGACGTTTTTTACGTTATTCGAATGGAGGTTAAATGTCTTGAAAAACATATAAAATATTTTTCGAAAATCATTCCATGAGGAGGTAAAAGGGGGAATTGCCTTGCCTGCAATTCAATATTTGCACAGATGAAGTCGTGGGCAAGAGGTAGTCTATTATACCTGCAGAAACCAAAGTCATACAGGTGGGTGGCGCTAGGGATCGATACAGTAAGATTTTTTACAAAAAGTATACTAGAAGCTTGACTTGGTTTTAAATTTGTTAACGCCATGATACCTCATGGCTTACCTTATGTATATAGCTATACTTCCCCGCCGCGGGCATCGCACCCGCCGCCCCGGGGTTCACAACGCGCGGCTCTGTGCATACTTCCAGCGCTATTCGGACCTCGTCTAGTTTCTGCAACAAGTATAAAGCAAAAGTCAACTTAATGTAACCCTAAAATATGATGCGCACGCCTATACAGCGTAACAATTTGACACATCGAAAACAATCTGGCTTTATAATCGCCATTTATTTCACGATTTTAACCCATTTTATTTTACACCCAGGCGCGTTTGAAGCCAATTATTGAACGAATTACAAAAAAATCGTATCGCGTAAGCAAAGCAGACGAGGATTGTTTATTCACGAAAGCACAAGAATGACAGGTCTTGATATGACTTCACTAAGCCCTTTTTTTACGATTCAATGGAATAGGGGTGACACTGAGCGATGAGCAAGAAAATTGTGATTGCTAGCAATTCGACTTCGCAGAAAGATTGACATCTCGTTCCAGCAAAATATACATACAGACATCACGCCTTTATTCCTAAATGGGGTAGGCAGAGCACACGAAACGCTACATAGACAAAACTATGACTATTTCACGTTTGGTAGCCACTTCTAGAATGTTTTTTTAGGTTTTGGGTTGGCAGGTATAGTGACAGGTTGCTATATTCCTTATCCTATTTCCTTTGTCGCATCTCTTACGCCATGGAAGAAAAGGAAAGGTTTTATTCTACATCCGACATCACACGGAAACAAGCAGAATATGCGTAGGTATAATGCGTTAATATTTCCACGGTAAGACATGACATGACTGACATAATTACTCCATAAACACAGCAGGCACTGGCTTTTATATCTATTGTTCGTTGGAAAGGTTAAATGTTTTGCGGTCGAGGGCCATTTATGTTGTCAGCGTTATCGTGTGTGATGCCCTTATTTCGGATGTCACAGTACATAACATATAAGTATACATACATATATACATACACATACATACATACATACATAACGCCTGATTTCTCAAACGGTTTCGGCTAAATACACGAAGCGACCAAATTAGTACCACTTTTAGTATTATTTTCAGGTTTTACGTTAGATAAAAGTAAATGTAATAGTGATAGGTTAGGTACTAGCCGGTCGCCTAAAGCATGCCTACACCTATTTCATTACCCGCCACTTTCGACAACCACAGAAGAAACTGAGGGTCATTTATTCTAACCCGACGTCACACAGTATACCACGTACACGTATGTAGGTAGACCTTAATCTTCCCAGTTAATTTCATATTAAGTAATTAAGGTAAGGTTATACGTAATACCGCTCGTCGCAGTTTTAACTGGTCTTGGGGGAAATTAAGAAGGACGTTACCTTTGCATTCTAGAGGGCGCACTCGGGTGTCGTCGGGTGTCCGTAAGGGTTTCCGGACCGTCCACACAAATAGCCAAGAAGGAACGTGGCTTTTAGAGGGATGTCCATAAGAATAGGCTAGATGACTAGAAAAAACTATTTAGTGTCAGATAGACCACGAAAAAATATTGTACCCATATTTTTTTCTTTTATTTGACAGACGAAAAATGTCGGTAATAAAGAGCTTAAATGTTTCGCGTGACGTCACGTTTGAGTAAAAATTGTTGAGTGTAAATTGTGTTTTTGTTATTACAAAAATGTCATGCTGTGCCAAACAGCGCTAAAAGGCCCGCGCTCAGCATGATGTAGCGGCGACCCGACAGCGCTGGTTTTCAGTGCGTAGCCTACCTACCTAGAAACTTAACTAGAAGAAAAAGTTAAAAATGAAATTTGCATGCAGTTACAAACCGTTTAACATAGGTACATGACGTCACGAACGCACAGTAAGAACGAAAAACAAAATAAACAACATCACGTGCATAACTTCCGAGCTACAGCACCAAATTGAATAAGTGACTGTCTTCGTGTTTGTTATTTTTAGGGCAAGGTTTGTGTAAGTTTAATGAAATATAGATTTTTTTCATTAAAATCAGTTTTAGTACCTATGATATTCAATAAGTAGCGTTTCGTATGCTTTGGCGTGATGTACTTATGTAGGTACGTCTAATAAACAGCAGCACGCGAATGCAAATGATGTTCAGTTGTTCAGCCGACGAATGTTAACATCCAACAGACATTTTGTTTCCTCTTTTTCCCAGAACGTAAAAGGCGGTACAAAGCTCGCCGGGTCAACTAGTACAATAACAAAAATAAGAAAAACAGTAGTCTGCTGGAAGCGGTTGTTATAAGGCGGGGGCGGATCGTATAATACCGTGAAAACAATAAGGCAGTAATTCTTGCACTAGCGAAACAAACGACGAAAGAAACATTATCGGTTCAAGGTTGTTACCGTATTGTGTTCAACCAGTTGAGATATTACGGTGCATTAGTCAGTTTTAACAACCCGACGCAGGAGATACGATTCAGAAGCATAATTCCTTACAGTTGCGAAGTACACAAAACACTGGCTAGGTTATTTCCGTCTGGGCCTTGGGTTTTTCAGACATGCCGGTCCGAAACGGCTATTTCTAGGAATGTTTGGCGTATTTACTCCTTTAATGTTTAGATTCAGAGCAATGCTCTCTTAAATGTTAGTTTGAAGGAAATCGTCAGTGAATTACAATTGTTTTCGGACTCATTAAGCTAATATGCGAATAAAAAAGACACGTTATTACCATGCTGGCACATGCTTTAACTTACTTAAATGCTTTATCTCTACAAGTTGTACGCTCTGTTTTTTCATCATCTTTTTAACAAACTTTTCTGCGGATTTCGTAAGAAGTAACTAAGGTAAACAGGTCGAGGTATATTGCAAGCGACAGGCTAGGAACCTGTTACTACGACATCCAGGGAAGAAATAGAGTGCATTTATTCTAAACCCGACGTAATACGGGTAACATAAAGTATACTTTACTACTTACTGCCAATATTGTCCAAACTGGGATCTGGGTAAATGAGATGCATAATTGCATACAGACAAACCAGGCAGGTAATTACTACTTATAACCTAGCTGCGGCATGTTTATATTTGAAACTATTATCGTAGTCACAATGGGCATCGGAGTCATGCAAACCATTTAATAGCTTAGCTACTGATACCGGCCGGTCGTGACTTATTTATCTGAACAGTGCTGTGGCATATGGCGCGTTTTTGTTTACAATTTGGCTTGTATTCTTTAACCTCAAGGGTTTTACCTACTACATAGACGAAAACAAATTTGTATGCGACCACAAGAAAGAGCGTCACAGGGGAAGATGACTAGAAAATACGTGTAGTAGGTAGTTACAATGTTTAATAAAATGTACATGATTCTTTTTGTTTGTTAAGCCAAAACCGAAACATGTAGAGACAATATCGGCGATGGCATGGGCGTAGCCAGGGGGGGTTTTGGGGGTTCAAACCCCCCCCGAAAAGTTCAGGCTCCCATACAACAATCGTGATTTTTTTTGTATCCGACTCGCACTTGGCCGATTTTTTTTGGTCAAACCCCCCCCCGAAACTAAATCCTGGCTACGCCCGTGGGCGATGGTATAATATTAGTGCCATTATGCCAAACTGTTAAATAAATAAAGCATTATAAATACACATTTTGCATGATTATCACATCGTTACACAGCGCACGTTCGCAACGAGACGAACTTCATTTCGATGTAAATTTTATGATAAAACACCACGCCTCCCTCAAGTGTTCGCAAACTCAAATTAACTCGTTTAGGTTGGAGTTAGTTAAATATTACGGTTTATACAAGTGTAACGTCAAGTTAAAAGTTAGGTACATTCGGCGAGTCTTCATAAGTATTTTACAGACATCCTTCTAATTCCTAAAAATTACAAATTCTATTTCGAAGAATTACTTCAAATAAGGCATAGGAAACTGTATTTGTAATTATTTTCAAAATATAAAATATCACGGCATGTAAATAATATATTATTCATGAACGGACGGACGTAAGAGCTAAACGTGCAAATTGAGTCCTTTCGGTCTATACGGTTATATTCTTATATTCTAGTAATCTCAGTTTGATTTAAGAACGCCCATGAAATCGCTTTAATGAATGTGGATGAAACAAAAGAGGTCTGTCAGGATCGTAGCAAGTGCAACAGAGTAGTCTATGCCTTCAATGGGAAAGAGGCGTAATAGGGCGTAAAGGTATGTGGTAACGTCAGCAGTAATGACTCGTATTTCTAAGGAATAGTCATTATCATTAATTTTAAAACAATTAATTCAGAACCAAAAAAATAAATCTAAATAACTATAAATTAAAAATAGCTCATTTTTAAATTGCAAAGCAATCGGGTCAAAATTAACTAAAAGCATTCTAAATTTCAGGTAAGTTGTTTTAATAGTGCCGTGTAGTGCCGGGTTAGAATAGCACCTCCCCCTTTCATCCCGTGGGTGTCGTAAGAGTCGACTCTGGGAAAGGGTTAGTGTATTGTGGGCGATGGGCTAGCAACCTGTCACTGCAATAACACGTTTAACATCTGGTTACCCTGAAACTGCTAAACGTGGCACAGAATTTTTGAATTCGTGTGCTCTGCCTACCCCTCTTGGGAATACAGGCGTGAGAATATGTATGTATGTATGTTTTAATAACTAACAGCGAAGGACAGAGAGACGAACTTAGCCACGCTATAAGGCTTCCTTTTCAACATTTCGGTCCGGAATCCTAAAAACACGCCGCAGAACTTAAATATAAAATATCTTGACATTTATCCCGTTCGCCGAGGGCAGCGCGACAAATCTGTGCCCTACCATGATTTACCATCTTAAACCGCATTTACTTTACTACAGTCGATAATTCGATATCGAATAAACGTGTTTCGAAGTTTTCGATCCAACTAATCAATGGCATGTGTCATACATATTTGTGACTCATGTCATGGTCTACGATAAACGATAACGCAGTCGCTTTTGATTCGATAAGTAATTTTTTAAAATTAGACTCATACTACCGAAGTTTATTTTTACCAGTGCCAGCGGCAGTGTAAAATACTTCATACAAATAGTTTCAGTAATCAATATTTAATCTTTATTAGACAATCATGTACCTACTAGCTTAATATACAAGGATTCTCTTAGGGAATATCCACAAAAACAGCTAAGTCTTATGACACCAGTCTAATTTAATATTACACGGTCACTTAATACTTCTTATGCAATAATTTAGGTTTCTATTTATGGCACAACTATCGTAATATTAAACAACATTTTTGTTTTATTTATAATAAAAATTAAGTTCTTGTAACTGTAACTTACTTTATTATAACCTTAGCATTTTTCCATAAATTCTGCTAGCGTTTAGTAGGTATAGTATTCGGCAATAAAAGCGATATGCAGACTTACGTCCCCCACTCAAAATCTAGCCAAGTGCATTGCCGACCAATTAACACTTGTCTAGAATTATAACGTATAAATAATTTATCACTTTCTATTACTTTTAAGGTTGTCGGGAATTTATTATGTACATTTATCGACCTGTAACATGGACTGTTTTTGTTTACGCCGTCGCTATCGAGAACGCTCACCGTGAACTCATGGTAAGGGTACTAAGACATAATCTACGTGACCTTCCCACGGGAGCTGTACAGATCAGCCTTTGCGTAAAGAGGCGTAAAAGGTCCAGAGATGGGCGTCTGTACATACATCAGTCTCCGGTTCACTGGCCCGTTATCAGATATTTATTTAGTGCGACAAAATCTGCGATATCATTCCGCTTTAATTTACCTGGCGAGGATCGGTTTAAAAGTGTTTGCTCTGTAGATAAGCTTTATTGGATAGTGTTTTTTTGGGAGGTTATTTTTGTAACAACTTAATCTGTGCAATGTGGGAACACAGCTGGGATAGTTATTTCTGTCGGGTGTAGAAGTACCCCTTAATTTTTTCCTCGGATGCCGTAAAAGGCAACTAAGGTAGGTATATTTTAAGCCACAGGCTACCAACCTGTCACTATTATACCTGGAAACACAAAATCTAAAAAAATATGCTAGAACTGGCCACGAAACGTGAAATAGTCTTGGTTTTGTCTACGAAGCGTTTCGAGTGACCTGCCTACCTATCTCGTTTAAAAATACAGGCGTGATATATGTATGTTCTCCAAGACTATTGTAGTGTCGAAGTGTCAAAATAAGCGTAATTTTAGAGAATAAGAACTCAGAAAAGTGAGTTAGATTAGACATTGCACAGCTTTTAAACAATATCGTCACGCCTGTGTTCCCAAATGGTGTAGGCAGAGTACACGAAACGTGACTTGCGTGACACAGACAAAACCTAGACATAACGTAGACATGACTTTAGGTTTTAAACAGACGGAAGTAGTACAATAATGTAAAGTTGTTAGCCTGTCGCCTAAAGCATTCTACTCATTTCCTTAGTCACCTCTAACATCCACGGAAGAAATGAAGAGCTGTTATTCAAAACCGACACCACGCATAAACAAGGCAATGAGCTAGACAAAACGAAAATTCCGAAGCCATTTGATAGGTAATTTGAGAGCGTATGCAGTTGAGTTCTTCAAATGTAGGTCGCACTGAGATGGCTATTTATTTCGACGGAAAAACTATTCAAACAAATTCACGAACTTTTTTCTATAGAACCTCGTCTCAAGTACATCTTCCCTTAGCAATAGACCCTCGGCCCACATTGTGAAAGGGCAGCCGTATCAGGTAGCCTACCCTTTAGATTTTGGGGTCGATTTGCAACCCCAGTTTCTTGTAACGTATCGCGTATCTTGAACTATATACCGATTATTAAGTGGTAGCTACCTACTTCAGATGCCTTAATATATACAAAAACGATTGGTATTCTCTTCAAACAATAAGCCCGCGTCGCGCTTAGAATAACATCTTTGCGTTTCTTCCATGGATGTCGTAAGAGGCGACGATAGATGGAGGCTAATGTATGTTTAGGCGACATGCGAGGAACCTGTCACTATTATCCCTACTAATCCCTACTAATATTTTAAATGCGAAAGTAACTGTCTGTCTGTTACGCATTCCCGCCTAAACCCCTCAACCGATTTTGATGAAATTTGACACAGACAATCTTTAGACCCTGAGAAAGGACATAGGGTACCTTTTATTGGGAAAAAAAGGTAATGCCCAAAATAAGTATTCCACGCGGACGAAGTCGCGGGCACAGCTAGTACCTTATAAACTTTATTGTACGAAACTAGCAACTCCAATCAAGAACAACGTAAAAGGCGAACATATCCCATAATATATTAATTAGAAACCGTTTTTCCTAGCAATGATAATGGCTAATCTTTATTATGAAGCGACGAAAACAATCCATATTATCACTGATTCTGTGTAAAGTAAAGATACGCAATTATCTTAAATCCGATTCTAATATGCGTCATTTTAAATATTATGTTTTGAGACACAAATTACTAATGTAATTAAATTACATATGATAGGTATGGGAAGATTTTTCAAGCCACAGCACTTATTCAATTCACAACATAGGTATAGAAAAAATATTTCACTTTCATGTAGAACAGCGGTTCTTAACCTTTTTGCCTGGCGACCCACAATTCAAAAATATTAGACGCCCGCGACCCGATTAGAAATGAAGAACAAATGAAATGCGCGATGGTGGTTTGTTTTTTCAAAAAGTCCCACGGGTCCTTTTTTTTTTGTAGGAAGAAATACTTTACGTATACGCCCGGGCATGGGTAGTGCCCGGGGTTATGTTGGACTCTTTCCCCCGTCCTCTTCCCGAGTGGAAGGGGAGGGGGAACATACCCACTAAAACCTCTCCGGTGTTGTCGACTCCACTCCGGTGTTGTTGACTAAGTCCTAAGGGTCCATCTCGATATGGCCGAGGTTAAGAAACGATGATGTAGAGTGTCTTACTGCATGCGTAAATTTTTTCATCGTTTGGTAGTGCATCCCTAGTCCGTAGTCGACTAAACAATATTTTTAAATCACTTTGTACAAAGCTGAATAGTCTGAATACTAATCAAGTAAGATTCCATGATGCTTTGTTTTCAGACCTACTGATTCATTCTTGCCGGACCATTAAAATTATTCAAATAAGACGTAATAAAATCGTTTTATAACCACTCTAAATCTAATGAACAATAAACAGGGCGAAGTTTGAATTCTTAATGCTGAATGCTGATATTTGAATGGCTGAACTGCAAGATGGGAAGTCACGAGTTTATGCATCAAGAAAATATGATGAACGTTTTTTAAGATTTCTAAATCATAATTTTTTTTTTCAACTTGAAATACATCCATTTTGGTGACTTTTTAGTAGATCAGTATATACTTAGGAGGTTAGTTAGCTGGTGACTTATTTCAGATACTCTACACTACAGGAAAAAAAACCATGTAGACCACTTACATTGCAATTAATTATTCTGTCTCATAAGTCTAGCCTCCTAAGGCCCAGCTCCAAATTTTTATCGTTTGAATTTGAAGCTTAGTATCATTCATGTAAAATTAAAACTTATTATGACATTAGTCCTACATGTGGGAACATGGGCCTTAGGAGGCTAGAGACGGCTGTGATAGAGTTGCTTTGAAAATGGTTGTAATATAGGTCCTATTTTATGCTGACTGGACATAATCACCTTCCAAATCCCAACACCAAATAGTTGATTGACTCTTATGATAGTAGAAAAATAGGTTGGGAGGATATTTTTGCAGCTGATTATGTAGTCCTCAGGTTTCAAACTTTGCAAGGTTGTAATGGTGTTAAGTTCCCACATTGCTTTACCAAGGAAAAACTGGTGCGCAAACTTAGCCCCACTACTTAAATCGTTGCCAAGATAGCTGCCGAGAACTGTAACTACCATAACTATAACCTAGAAAATAGTAATCAAGCACTCACCAACACAATAGGCACAGTCTTCAGCTTCGTCCATTGTATCCTGAATGTGGCTTTGTTGCAGCTGGCAGACGTCAACCGCAGCCAGCCAGGCAGTTCCAGGAGATCTGTCAGCAGGTCCTCATCCAACGTCAGGTCCTGGAGCTCCCCAGAGCCCCGTAATGCTGACAGGGAGATCTGCTCCGGTGACAGATTTTTCGTAAACCTGTTATTTGTGGACGGAGTAACATGTAATGTTATTGGTGCAATAAACTAAATGTTGTTACGTGGAAGCTTTTATTTCTTTCCAGAAAGTATGAAAGGCATTTAAAAAAGAAATTAGTGCTTGAAATTGATATTTTTCATGTAAGTAGTTATTAGTGCAATTTAACAATCCTAAATAACTAAAATGACATAATAATAATCTTTATTATTATGACCTAGGAAACAACTATTGTTAGACATTGGTATTATTCAAAGAATACCATTCAACAGTGGCGTAGCTAGCATGGGTGACACCCGGGGCGGATAAGGGTAGGGCGCACCTACAAAGGTGTCACCCCCCCCCTCCCCCAGAATTCGATAGAAACGGTTAAGATAAAAAATAATTATGATTCATGTTTATTTACCGACAGCGTGGCCACATGTTTTTTTTTACCTTTTATAATTTTTCATTGACGGGTGCCCCATCCGCCCCCCCTAGCTACGCCACTGCCATTCAATCATTAAAAACAAAGGTTTTCCACACTAATATTATAAAGAGGAAAACTTTGTTTGTTTGTTTGTTTGTAGTATATAAAATTAACACTTGTTATAAAAAATACAATATAGATGATTACATCAACTGTTCTTGTTCCAAAACCTTCAGATTTGGATATCTAAATATCCACAGATGGTTAAATACATTGTGCTTTTGGATACAATGGCTTAGTGAGACTGTCAAGTGGATACAGTGGTTGGCAATAAATTTGGCAACATTTTAAGTGGTAGGGTAAGTTTGTGCATCATCATCCAGGTTAAAGCAATGCATGATGCACCTTCACCATTTGAAATCTTGCTAAGTTTGTTGCCAAACACTATAACTATGTTAAAAGAATTAAATAAACCCACAACTGAACCCAAGGTTTGGTTAGTCAAATACATTACATCCTCTCTATGAAATTGGCCAAACACACTAGAATGTGTAGCATTTTATTTTGTTACAACTTTTATCTTCATGCAATGACAGGAAAAAAATAGTAGGTTTTTGAACTTTGTGCAGGTAAAACCATACTAACAAACAAAACCATAATGGTTGTGGCATAAATTTATTGTACTCAATTATTAAATTATAGGACAATCGGCGAGACATGATCCCTGACATGAGCCATGACAGTTCACGTTAGTGATGGGGCGTGTCGATGGAACT
>BHDV01052651.1:0-35458 GCA_005406045.1 Adoxophyes honmai | reverse complement strand
GGTGACGCCGCTACAAGGTTGTATCGTGATTATTATTGTCAGTGTCCCAGGGATCATTACTCGTCGATTGTTCTATAGTACAAAACACTTAGTGATTAACATATGTCATTTCCACTGTTGTGAAAAAAGTTTTTAAGATTATTGTATGCATTTATACTGAAAAAAAAAATTACCATATTTTAAACAGAAAGTAGACAGAGTAAAGCTTTTTAAAATAATTTATTTTTTAATTATTTCTATGACTAGTGGCACCAGAGCCAAAAAATACAAAGTAAATATTGTTTTCACACCGTGACTTATTGTTGTTATTTTCAGACAGACCGACGCACGACGGGGTTTTCCAAAACAGTTTTATAGTTTATAGAATAGATAGATATGTTCCTATGTTGTACAGGTGGAGACTGTAGCGGAATGTCAATGGAAAGAAGCTTAATTCTAGATGTATCGTTAACTTAAAGATTATTCCAGTTAATTATTGAACAACAGCTTAATTATCAGTTGAGCAAATATACTACATTGATACCACCGATACGTTCTAATTCAATTATTATGATCGATGTTTCGACCGATTTTAATATGCAAACTGTGAATATTTACCTGGAGAGATGTTTCAGCAGCTGATTCTTTATAATAGTAACCATTTCTGCAGTTAATTTGTTTTAATCTAACTAATTCCCAAAGGAAATTAACAAAAAATCATTATTACTCGAACAAAACTCCGACCTTTTCTTTTGTGTGTAATGTCAATGTCAAAAAGCTTTGAAACGTTTTTTGACAGATTTCTTGCTTTTTTTGTTCCAGAGGTGTTTTTACATGATAAATCTATTACATAAATGTAATCAAAATAATAAAAACCAGAAAATACGAATTCTTTATCACAAATCGGGTTGGTGTTTACGTTTCCCATGCGATTTCTGCCATTAATGTTTCATTAGCGTTAAAAGTTTTGATCGGTAATGAAAGAACGTAAAACGAACCGCATATGTCATTTTTATTTTTTCCCAAACAAACCGCGCGAGTTTTGTTTGGCTGTCGTCAAGTGTAATTATTGATTTTTCGCCTACAAACATTTATAACAATTTTAAAAGTGTACCATAATTGATAGACAAATAACAAAGGGATTATTTTGTGTATTGGAAGTGGTTACAACTGTACTGGCCGGATCATAACCAGAGAGAATAAATCTGTAAGATTTCGAAAATGAAAAAAATATTAATTGACAATTACGTTGGCATATTTGGAGATAATCTACTCTTTTATAATATTTAACTGTTATTTATTGTGCTTACTTATCTTTGTTACGTACTTAATTCATTCACACTTCAGCTTTGTCGTATTATTAATTATATAGTTCAGTAATTCTATTAGCTATTGTGTGCTAAATTTCTTCGAGTAAGTAAAATGTTAATCTTCTAGAGTATTATAACTTCGGTAGTAATACAAGTACTTTTATTTCTAATCTTCTCACTTCTTATTACTCAAATAAGTATGTAGGCATTTGAGCAAAACTTTTAGCAAGCCAAGATTTTTATTTAAGTGTAAAGTGTAAATAGTAACTTTTTACTTTTCTTTAGACATTGGCCAATAATTGCACGCTTCGCACCCTAGTCTCGAGCACAGATGGAAAAGACCAAACGCAGTGAGTACATAGACACGGATTACTCTCACGGTGATTCTAAAATGATGACATCCAAACAGAAATACACTGAGGAGAACAACAACGAGGTGGATGAGTTATCAAAGAACTTTGCCGAGATGGGTTGTATTGTGGACCCGGCGCAACGGCCTTCGAATATATGCATAGAGACCTGCGTTTACGAGGAATCGGAGGATGAGGATAACCAGAATGAGAATGATGAAGCTGATGCTTACTCTGATGAGTTTGAGGAAGACAAAAGTGAGGAAGAGGAGCTGAAGTTGGAGCCTGTGACCCCAAAGAGTGAGAGTGCCACTAATTTGAGCCGGAACATTAGCCAGCCTAACGTTAAGCTAACAAACAGCCAGTCTTCAATGTCTCATCGGGCCCCAGCATCTGTGTCTGGACGATCTACCGGAATCAGGTAAATTTTGACAACTTTGCCAAAAAATAATTATGAATATATCATTTTTCTAGAACATGTTATTTCCAACTGGTAAAATAAAATGTGTTCCAACATTGCCTAAACTGGTGGGCAAAGTATGTACCACTGTCTAATAAAACAACTTTTAACCCGGAATAGGTATGTGGGAAGTGAAAAATGTCACTACGTTGTAGTATTATTTTGTTTTAATGACTGCAAATTATGGTGTATAGAATTTATATGTATGTTCTAAATTTCAAAGGTAATTTTTAAATGTGCTAGTATACCTACTTTGGGAACCACTGCACTAGTTTTTTTCTTAAGATATGAGACATTGTGCTGTGGTTGGAAAGTAACACTACCATAAGACTCTAGCATGAAACTGATACACTCACGTCTTTACATCGGGATTAGCTCGACATGCTTCGGTCCAATTCGTGGCCCATCATCGCTAGCAACGCGCCACAGCCGCTGAGGCTAATCGCGCACTGAATTGGCCCAAAACATATCGAGCTAATCTTAATATAAAGATGTGAGTATAAGTATATATCCGTTTTATTTCACTATGGTTTGGTTATAATTGTTAAACAGTAACTAAATAACCGCCATGAAATAATATGGTCCAGCCAAATAGGGTGTTGCGACCCTAACGCCACCTATCGTCCAGTAGTAGAACTCCTTCCAGAAACATCATCAACTGTCAAAGTGTTCTACTTCTCTCTCCAGGCAGATGTTATGCCTGGGGACACAAGTCCGCAGAGAGGAAGTTGGAATTTGTATTTATGCGACCGAACGTCGAAACTTCGTTAGCGTGATGTAGGATTGTTATTGATAGTTGGGTATACCTTGGTTGTTTTGTAGTAGTAGTTCGGCTATTCGACGATAGGTGGGGCAAGGGCGCTACAGTTGCATAAAAACAATGAAAAAAAATAATTAAACGACTTATTCGTGATCGCATTCCAGTTCATCATGCCCCACAACCCGCCGCGTGAACATGTCGTTCACCAACGAACGCCTTCGCGAAATAGAACGGCACAACCACATACTACTGAACAAGATACTAACAGCCCGCAACGCTAAGAAGTCTTCCATACCGCCCCGGGAGCCCCAGAAGAGGCCGGTGCCCCCCGCTGCTGTGCTGAGGAAGCAGCAGCAGAAGAAAATCGACCACGACAATATGGTATGTATACGATGTGATACATGATGGGTATGAGCACTTGTCGGTGGGCCACATGTGATACATGACTCGCACCTTTAGAATGCAACAGAAGCAATCCGAAATTTGATACTAATAAAAATAACCCTTGATTTTTATGTTGGAAAGACTCCAATCGAGAAATCTCTCTCCAGGCAGATGTTATGCCTGGCGACCGAAGTCCACAGAGAGAAAGTTGGAAGTTGTATTCATGGAACCGATCTTCGAACTTCATTCATTGGACCGATGTGTTAAGTTCGGCTATTCGACGACAGGTGGCGCTAGGGTGCTACAAATACCTGATTTATTTTTGCGACGTGTCGTACTTCGGTTCGGGTCTGTTTTATTCTAAAGATGCGCTTGTCCGTGTGTCACATACGGGACACGCCATTTTCTGTTACGCTGTAGACTAGGTGTTAACCATAGCAACACTAGTAAGTCTTTCACTACACCTCCCCAAAGAAGCCGGCTTCTCCTGCCGCTGTGCTAAGTTAATATCAGGTTTATAGGCTATTGAGTTTTTTTAAAAGAAAGATTGTCCTTGATAAAAAACATTTATTGTTCATTACGTCTAATGTGACTACAATGGAGTGCAGCAGACCTAAAACTTGCGGCGCGCTCCCGCCGCCAAGTCCATGGTTTAAAAAACGTTTGTTGTGTGAACCTCATATACGGTGTCGAAAAATATGTCTGGCCCTGCCGGGAAGATGTCTTAAATCCTTAAGTTAGGTAATTTTGCTAGGAGACTGCTGTAGCAACCCCTAGTGCCACCTTTCGTCGAGTAGTTGAAGTTCTACTACTAATGTCGTCAACTGTCAAAGTTTCTACTTCGTGCTAGCGAAGTTTCGAAGATCAGTTGGATAAATATTACTTTCTTCTTTATATCTGTGGGCTTCGATCCCCAGGCATAGCATCTGCCTGGAGAGAGATCTATCTTGGAGACTCACATTTTCAACACTTCCATTACATATTTAAAAAAAAGAAACGAACTACGAGTATCTTGAGGTGTTTAAAGTAGTTTCCCTTCAGGGCCCTCTTTTTTCCACACGGTATCATTTTATGATCTGACTACACTTACTGTGTCTATTCTATAGAGAAACAACTGCAAAAAAAACAACAATTACGTTAGTTATTATTTTATTACATTAATATAGGTACAGTCGACAAATGCCAAATATGTAAACTTTTGCACCTTATTGTCAATGTCATAAGGGTGTACAGATATTTTTGAACCCTCAGTTTCGCTCATATATTAATGAACTCGACTGTACCTAACTCATGTGGCACATGACAAGTAAAAACAACGGTCAAGGTTTGGAGATACTTAATTAAAATAAAACACCGACGCCTGCTGATTTTCCACTGTGGGTGTTTACGAGACTTTGCTCAGTGGAAATTCCATGGCGTTTTTGAGTTGTTTACGAATTTTCATTAATAGTTGTCACCACATTCGTATTACTACATACATACACATACATATTCTCACGCCTGTATTCCCAAGAGGGGTAGGCAGAGCACATGAATTAAAAAATCCAGTGCCTCGTGTAGCAATTTCAGGGCAATCAGACGGTCAAACCTGATATTGCCGTGACAGGTTGCTAGCCCATCGCCCACAATACACTAACCCTTTCCCAGAGTCGACTCTTACGACACCCACGGGAAGAAAGGGGGAGGTGCTATTCTATCCCGGCACCACACGGGATTCGCATTACTATTAGGTGATAATACATTTACTATCACTGACGCATAAATGCGGTTTGTTACTTTCGCCCAGTGCCGCTCTCAATTCGCAGGCGTTTGAACATGGTTCGTCTTAAGATGGCAATAAGAGACTTCTGCTTGAATTAAAAGATTTACAAGCTTCAAGTGTTTGACCACCCTTGTGGTGTCGGGTTTAAAATAAGACCTCTTTATTCCTTCCCTGGATGTCTAAAGACGCGACCAAGGAATTATGTCAGGGTATATTTTAGGCGTCAGGCTAGCAACCTGTCACTATTATACCTAAAAAATATGCTGCAAGTTGCCATGAAACGTGAAATAGTCATGGTGTTGTCTGTTTAACGTTCCGTGTGCTCTGCCTACCCCATTTGGGAACACAGGCGTGATCTAAGTGTTTCATAAATATGGCCCAGGTGTTCAATACACTCAGTAAAAAATGTCCGGTACAAAAACAAAAAGGTCTTAATCTTAAATTCAGATTCAAAATATTTACTACATACATACATATTCTCACGCCTGTATTCCCAAGAGGGGTAGGCAGATCACATGAATTCAAAAATCCAGTGCCTCGTTTAGCAATTTCAGGGTAACCAGATGGTTAAACGTGATATTGCAGTGACAGGTTGCTAGCCCATCGCCCACAATACACTCACCCTTTCCCAGAGTCGACTCTTACGACACCCATGGGAAGAAAGGGGGAGGTGCTATTCTAACCCGGCACCACACGGGAATATTTACTTCAGATAATTATCCATAGAATAAAGTAAGTATACAGGGTGGCCCATCTAAAACGGTCAGTATGGGGAAGTCCGAAACTATACGAGATACGAAGATCTCTTCTTAGGAACCATGACATCGATTTTAATAAAAAGAAAAACTGCATTCATACATTTAAAAAAAAATTTTACTCAGTCCGGGAATCGAACCCGGTTGTTTTGAAAAAAAAAAACTAAGTATTTCTATTTAGATATCGATTGCGTGGGTCTTAAGCAGTAAATATGTGTGTATAACATGATTTCTAAAAATAATAAAATGTATGTTTTTACATGATTTGATTTATTTTAGTAGGTGTTCGAAGTGACCACCGCCTTTCTCAATACCTACTACGTTTGTAACTGTGATCACTATGAACACCTACTAAAATAAATGAAAGCACTTAAAAACAATGCATTTTATTCATTTTAGAAATCATGTTTCTTGCACATATTTACTGCTTAAGACCTACACAATCGAAATCTAAATAGAAATAGAAATTTTTTATTTTTTTTCAAAACAACCGGGTTCGATTCCCGGACTGAGTACACATTTTTTTTTAAATGTATGAATGCAGTTTTTCTTTTTATTAAAATCGATGTCATGGTTCCTAAGAAGAGATCTTCGTATCTCATATAGTTTCGGACTTCCCCATACTGACCGTTTTAGATGGGCCACCCTGTATAGTACAAATCCGTACCAATGTTTGTTTGTCCGTCTTTCACGGCTAAACGGAGCGATAGATTGACGTGATTTTTTAGGTAGAGATAGTTTAGGGCACGGAGAGTGACATAGGCTACTTTTTATCCCGGAAAAAATGATGTTCCCGAGGGAAAACAAAACTATAGTTTGCTTGATAGATCGATATAGATCGATAACCGATCGATAGATGATAGATTGATGTCGCTGTGTGTCGTTTAAAACGAGAAGTTTTCTTATAGTTGTGCTTTATACCGCAATATAACCGAGTTCCACGCGGGCGAAGCCGCGGGCGGAAAGCTAGTAATCCATAGTTTAAGACAAGTGTTGTCCTCAGATCCTGCTCAAGAAGATCCAGCGCGCCAAGTCGTCCGCGCACGGCGCGCGCCGTTGATGGCGGCGCGGGCGCCGGCCGCCCCGCTCAATATACCCGCCTATGTTTATACTGACACCTTGTTTTATTTCAACCCGTTCGTACAGAGTCTTTTTTAGGGTTCCGTACCCAAAGGGTAAAAACGGGACCCTATTACTGAGACTTCGCTGTCTATCCGTCTGTCGGTCCGTCTGTCACCAGGCTGTATCTCACAAACCGTGACAGCTAGAGAGTTGAAATTTTCACAGATGATGTATTTCTGTTGCCGCTACAACAACAAATACTAAAAACAATAAAATATAAAAATAAGGGAAGCTCCGATACAAAAAACATGTTTTTTTTTTTGCTGTTTTTGGTACGGAACCCTTCGTGCGCGAGTCCGACTCGCACTTGGCTGGTTTTTATTTTTATCTGGGATACCTAGGTACAGTCAAGGACTTTAATTCATAAGACACCATAGAATCAATTCACAGTAAAGCGTCATAGTGACATCCCTTAACTACCTATCAACAGAAATCGTAATGAGTTTTTCTTTGAAAAGGCTCTATGGTGGCTCATGAATTAAAGCCCTTGACCGTACTAGATTGATAACTATAGTCCCCAAGGAAGTTAGTGTAAAGACTCCGATAGAGAGATCTCTCTCCAGGCAGATGTTATGCCTGGGGACTAAGTCCACAGAGAGGAAGTTGGAAGTCTCAGACGAATAAATGAGTATTTATCAGAGTTGGAAGTTGTATTTATGCAACTGAACGTCGTAACTTCATTTAAAGTAGGATTTTTTAGTTCAGCCATTCGACGATAGATGGCGCTGGGGCGCTACATGACCTAAAGCCAAAGATACATTTGTCGAGCGATGTAGCGCGACGTCTTCGGACATCGCTCGTCATGTCGCGCGACACGTGTATATACGCGGATATACGACCGATGTCCGGCGACGTCGCGCTACATCGCTCGACATGTCGCACGACAAAATGTCGCCTAATGTATCTTTGGCTTTAACCAAACCCTTCGTCTGAGATAGGGATAAGTCCTACTAAGATAAACGTCCCTGTGCTCGACACTGACCTAATACTTGGCACTTGCAACCTGATGTCATAGTAAGACAGATGGGTGTCATCTACTGGGCGTTGAGGCGTCGAGCATTGGTACTTTTACCTTACATTGACTAGTACAGTCCCCGGCATTTTACTTAGTAGGTATAGCAAGATTTTAAGTGGTGTGGGAATTTCGCGCATCGCTTTTTCCGGGCACTTAAAATCTTGCCAAGAAAGATTCCGGGAATTGTACAAATTTTAGTAGATGAGTTAAAAAAAAGAATACAATAGTAATTTCTCAGTTTGACTTCGCCTATTGCATAAAAATAGGATATTAGTTTCAGAAAAACTAAGTCTGTAAGTACCTACAAAAATTACCTACAGAGTTAGCTGATGCAATATTTACCTATACACGAGCACACCTACCAGTTGTTTTACATTTGCGTCAGCGTGGCGAACTGAAATTACGGGATGACGAATCTTGACTCGTTAATGCGTATAAATGCTTGGAAAAAGTTAAAAACATGAGGAGTAGGTGTAGATAATCTCGAAATTAGTTTCAAGCAGGTAGTAGGTGTGTATGAAGTTCTACTATGGTAATTTTTTTAATCACAGATACTAAATTGACAAGAGCAAATGTCAAAACAAAATAACAATAATAATAAAGTGGAATAGGACTTCTTAACTACCAAAATATCGCAGCTCAAATTTATAAAAAAACCTATTACTTACCTACTAAGACAAAACACCTGCGATAAGAAACGTAAAATTGCTGCAAACACTGGCTACTTAGATGGCACGATTTTAGAGACAGAAAGAGAGCGAGTAAGTTCGTGTTGCGCTTTTTCCAGGTAAAAGCTATTTACACTCTAAAATCGTCTAACTCACCGGGAACTATAAAGATCAGCTGATTCCCGAGTTTCCTGCGTCATGGTACAAAAATGAGCATGCCATTTTGAGTAACAAGAAAAAATTTAAAGCTCAAACTGAGCTAAATAGCTCAGAATTATCATCAAGAGGGTTTGTTACACTCCTTAGGGTGAATATACTAATTTAAATATCGGCCTCGCTTTTGCACTCCGGTGTTAACGTTAAGCGCCAGTGAAATTATTAAAATTATTACAATAACAGCGTCTATTATCACATGCGTGGGTAAGTATACTATTTTTACTCATAACTATCATATCACTCGCGGGAGGCAACACAAGGTCATAGTTCAGAGATGACTGTTTTCATCCGATTACTTGATACTATGCAACATACATGTAGTTCATTGACAATATTTTATTATAATTATTTGTTATTCGTCGAGATTACAGTATCTTAACGAGTTTTCCATTGACCTTAGGCTTTGTTTTTAACGTGAGACTGCGGAAAAGTACTGATCTAAATACTTAAGTAAGTTACTATTTAATTCCTAATAGGTAGATACGTATTCCTGTATACCGATATAGGTACAAGATGGTCAGAAATTAACCGTGAATATTGTAACCAGTACGTGTATACGTATCTGCAAACCCCCGAAAAGTTTTTTCCCTGAATTTTCATGTAAAAAAATTACGAAAATATTGCTCAGTCTTTTGTACTTTGGATCTAAGTCAACCGCGCAGCATCACTATGTCGAACAATTGCAGGTGCATAGGTACGTGCCAACTAACGGGACTTACGCACGGGACGTAAGACAGGTAAAACTTAGGGTGCAATGACCTGAAAAGCGATGAAACATTTATCTCCATTAAGACAATAACGAACATTATCAGGAAATATTTACCACTGGTTAAAATATTTACGGTCAATCTCCGGCCAGCGTAGTTTGAAACAAGTGCGGCAAAAGGTGAAAGACTCAGCAACGCAACTGTAATACGAAAGTTCAGCCAACTTGCAGTTGGTGTGCGGTTGACAGGACTGAATTTCCAATGAGTTTGCAGTTTTGATACAGTTGGAACTGCATCAGAGCTGCCCAGGAACTGCCACTTTGCAGCTGGGCTGCAGTTGAAATGCTATTGGGTAAATATTCGGGCGTTTGAACCGCTGTCATTATTCTCAACACTTTTTCTATCAGATACTGTTGGAAATGTGTATATAATAGTCTAGTATGTACCTATTTGCAAGACATAGACACTATATGACATACTTATTATACCAATTTCTAAATAAATGTAACAAAAAAAGTGTTGAGAATAATAACAGCGGTTCAAACGCCCGAATATTTACCCTATTCGTCGGTACCGGCCCTTATAGCGACACGTGTTGTTATTCCCGGCTACCCCTGCAGTCCCCGCTGACTGCGCCCTGTGCCAGCTTTCAAAACTGCGCCCTTGAAGATACTGGTCTGATCTTTTCTGCGCCCCTCTGCGTGAGCACCGCTGGCACCGCTCTAGTCGCGGCACTGGTACCTCGTCTCACTGCAGCGTCTCATTCCGAGGAACAACTAAGTACATAATAGGATCATAAAACTTCTGTAAGTACGTAGGTACCTACCTATTGTTTCATTTTTTGGATTCGGGCAAACACACGTCATCATATCGCATGCGGCTCGATGAATCACCCATTGGGAACATCAAGATGATTCACACTCATTAATATTAAGTAACGTGTGTTGTGCAAACCGTGTTACAAAAGAATAATGTTTTGAGATAAATTTCAGACAATATTTACGCGCGATCATGTTTTACTAACTGCAGCGTGACTTCACAAGCGCTTAAAATAAGTCGTGTAACGATAGATGATGAATATTTATATTCTTATGTCAGTACTGATATTAAAAGAAACTGATGAGCCTTACTTTTGCTCACGCGACTTCTAGAACAATAACTTAATGCGGCACTTACAGTAAGTCGTTTACCTAACGCGATCGCCATACTGGTTCCAAACTACATCAGTCAGACTAGGTACCATCGCGAACCGGGATTGTTGAGCCACTTACCTATGTTTGTAACTTGGTCGTGTAATACTAATCCAATAGCTAACATCTAGTCGGTCACATCGGTCATTGATTACACGTCTAAATTGCGAACAGTGGCAAGTGGCTCAACAATCCCGGTTCATGACTGTGTTCTTTACACCAGATTGTCTGGCACCTAGTCGGGCTGTGACAGCTGTAGCTCGCCGAATGCAGCCGACTACCATGTTCTTTTTGCGATCACCGCAAGCTGTGTGTGTCGGGCGACATACTCATATCATTATAATTAGTCGTTCTCTCTATTTGTTGATACCCAATCTATTTGCTCCTCTCTACTCTCTACCACCATTAGTCAATACCCAATCTATTGCTCCTCTCTAGTCTCTACCACCATTAGTCAATACCCAATCTATTGCTCCTCTCTACTCTCTACCACTATTTGTCGATACGCAATCTATTGCTCCTCTCTACTTTCTATCACTATTTGTCGATACCCAATCTATTGCTCCTCTCTACTTTCTACCACTATTTGTCAACATCCAATCTACTGTCTCCTCTCTATTCTCTACCATACCACTATTTGTCAATATCCAAACTACTGTCACCTCTCTAGTGTCTAACACTATTTGTCGATACTCAATCTATTGCTCCTCTCTACTGTCTACCACTCAAATGAACGGCAGATATCTCTTGGAGAATAAACCAGCCTCTGTAGGTTTGATTTTATTTTTGTACAATCAAAAGTTATCATTCTAGAATGTAGAGTCTTCCCCGTATTCAACTAATTCAATTAAGTTGCAGGGAAGATTCCAATAGAGAGATATCTCTCTAGGCAGATGTCACGCCTTGAAGTTTACAGAAGGAAAGTTGGAAGTTGTATTTATGCGATGTAGGACAATCACGTTAACTAGTTGGCTTTAAATCCTTACTAATATTGTGTTTATAAATGTTTGTTTGTTTGTTTGTTTGTTCCGCTTTCACGCCGTAACTACGGAACCGATTGCTTTGAAATTTTGCACACGTAAAGATAGAAGTGCGGATTAAACAATAGGGTACTTTTTATCCTGGAAAAATTGATGTTCCCGAGGGAATGTTTGCTTTATACCGCAATATACGCGAAATCCACGAGGGCGAAGCCGCGGGCGGAAAGCTAGGTAAACAAATAAATAAAATAAAAACTGTTTATTTTCAGGCAACTTGGTCCATAAAAATTCTTCCAAGAGATTACATGTATCCTATCCTATCCTTCTGTGCCAATTAAGTTATCAATGTTTCAGCGATGCTCGGCAAATCTCTGGAAAAAGAAAAATAGCATACAATCTAGTTAACAGCGTCTATAAATATTGTCAGTCTATTTGAACTCGTAATGGGTCAAGGCGAAGCTGTTTAGCTAAAAATATTGAGCCGAAATTACGTCCATTTATCTTTAAATACCCAGCAATCTTGCTAAACAGAGCAACCATTTATTTTGAAAACATAAAACAAACTTCAGTCTACACATACTCGTATCTTCATAATTCATTTTCAATTGCATACCATTTATTTTTCCGTGTAAATAGACGGGAAAATAGAATGACGTTGGATATTAGACTAAACGATTTTGGTTTGCATAAGTAAGTAATACTTATGTATATTTTATGCCGAAAGAAGTTTCTAGATGCGTCTTTTTCATTATTATTACGTCCTGTCACCATGTGTTTTTAAGTTTAGAATAAAACCTCTTCATTTCTTCCGTGGATGTCTTTGGGGGCGGCTAAAGGTAAATAGTTTCAGATATGCCCATTGACTTAAAATCTAGAAGTGGCTGCGAAACGTGATGTGGGTAGACATTATTTTGACTATGTAACGGTTTGTATGATCTGCCTACCGCCCTACAGGCGTGATGTATGTATGTATGTATGTATGCGTCTCGGAATAACGTTAGATTGTCAGCTAAGTATGATATTATTCAATACTAGGTTAAACTGACTGACTGAACCAATTAACTTTGTATACGTATACCTAACGTTAAAGTTTGTGTCGATAAGCAGACCTTTTCTGACCCCAAGCGACCTTCATAATCTTAACACATTTTCCACTCATTAACTACTCCCTTCATTGCTCAGTTTCTAGCTGACAGAACAGGATGTGAAAACATCTCCTTCATTGTTTTAAATGTCGCAAAATTTGGAGTAATAACTGAAGCCATTTTTTACTTAAATGTTAAGAAAATGTCAAGCATTTGCTCCACTTGCTTATCTATAATCGTTGTTTCGTATGTATATTGAAACAATTAACTTCTGACCCGTCGCAGAACGATGTTATAATAAACGTAACAAAGATTTCCTTGGTAGAGCAACGCAATGTCATAAAATAGTTTCTACGGTCAGGAGTCATTTGCTGATAACTTTTTCAAAGCCAACCGTTAGAATTGTGTTCTATAACCACACATACATCACGCCTTCCCAAATGGGGTAGGCAGAGCACACGAAACGCTACATGATCATGACAAAACCAAGACCGCTTAACGTTTCAGGGGCACTACTCGCATATTTATTTTTTTAGGTTTTGAGTTGGCAGGACAACAGTGACGAAAGACGTGGCGGTATGCGCAAAGCATTTTCCCACCGCCCAAAAAAAAAAAAGGACAACAGTGACAGGTTGCTAGCTTTTCACAAAAAATATACCTACTTATCCTTAGCGCCTCTTACGACATCCACAAAGAAATGGAGAAGTATTATTCTAAATCTAACACCACACGGACGACCATCAATAACCATCTCATAACTAATAGTTCTCTGCGTTTATCATCTATGATCGTAAATATTAGCCGTGAATGAATGTAATTTTCCATGCTACGTTATCATAATAGAAACTCCATTTGTAATTGAACGAACTCAAAATTTTCCACCGTATAAAATAAATAAACATTAAAACAATGGTATTAATGATGTACTTAACCTATCTTTTGGTCAAGGTCACGTAATGTCGTAGGTTTTAAGTAAACATTATGGTTATAAGTATAAGTACAATTCTCAAAGAACACCTATGCAAATAAAGACAAAATGGTGCCTTTAGCGAAGCGGAGAGGTTTTGGATTAAACGGTATCTCCATTAGCGTAAATTTAACGGTAATTATTGAAATAAGTACGTTTCTAAAAGATAGATGTCTAAAAGAGTACGAGGCAGGTGACTACGCCGTGTTAAATTGTGTTTCGACACGTGATACTTCTTGATCTTCTGTTTAGTTCAGTTGTTAACCGAGGTTAGGCGAATACAAGTGTAGAATATAGATAGAGGCACTTCGTCTTAGGTACTTCATACATAATCACGCCTCTATGTTCCCAATTGGGGTAGGCAGACACATTTTATGCTACCAATCTTCGAAACTTAGTCAGCGCGATGTAGAACACTTTGATAATTGATGACGTTTGGGGAAGAAGTTCTGCTACTTGACAATAGGTGGCGTTAGGGTCGTTGCATCTACCATACAACCATTTTCTACAGTAAACCTTGATTATTGACATTGCAACGACGAAATAAATCATTTATCACGTTTATTGTGACAACGTCCTGCGGAGGGTAAGGAATCAATTGGTTTAACTGTACTCTGCAGGTGAGAGGGTGAGACTTTTGGTTATGCCTTGATCGCACGTACCGAGTAGAGTGGCGAGAGAGTGTTCTCGGCCGAGTACTCGGTTCGTGTGTTCTATGAAAACAATAGTACACACGAACCGAGTACTCGGCCGAGAACACTCTTTCGCCACTCTACTCGGTACGTGTAACGAACCCATTAGCATTGTTAATTGTTTAAGTATTTGATTATCACTCATTGTTACAGTATTTTTGAAGATCAATAAACATATCCATATGTCTCGTCTTCCGGGAGCTGTTTCATAAAATGTGAATCTCTGAACGAAGAAACGAATTATTTTACATGATATACATGGAGCCTGTGTTCTAAAATGGGGTAGGCAGAGCACACGAAACGCTACAGAGACAAAACCATGACTGTTTCACGGTCCGTGGCCGCTTTTAGTATATTTGTAAGGTTTTAATTTGGTTCGAATAATAGTGTCGCCTAAAACACACCGTAACGCACTTTCTTTAGTCGCCTCATTCAAAATCCACAGGGGAAATGGAGTGGTGTTATTCTAAACCCGACACCATACGGAATACTTTTTTCATTGTAATAAGTATTGTATAATATATGTATTTACACTTCATCATGTAAGCAATCAATTCAATTTATTCTTCTTGAAAAATAACTTATGACTAACTTACTAACTTATGACTTTTTTAGTCTACAGAACTAATTAACAACATGTGATAAGGTTTAACTGTAGGGAAATTTAGCTACACAAGCGTGATAGCAAGCGTGAAATCTAAGTTCTGATATCCAATTTTAACGAAACAAACGAGTGATACAGTGTACCATCGAACCAATTGATTCCTGTGACCAACCATAGAACCTGTTCACAGTGACCGTCATAGTGACATTGCATTGCTTGACGAAGGAAATATTTATGACGTTTATTGTGACAACGTTCTGCCACTATCGAACCAACTGATTCCTGACCCATCGCAGAACTTTGTCGCGATAAACGTTATTGAGATTTCGCCTGTCGAGCAATGCAGTGTCACTATGACGTTTAATGTGAGTAGGTTCTATAATGGGTCAGGAATCAATTGGTTCGATAGTACATACATACATCACGCCTCTATCTTCAAATGAGGTTGGCCGATCACACGAATGCTACATAGACAAAATCCATGACTTTTATTTCATGTTTTGTAGCCAATTCAAGCTTATTTATAGGTTTCAAGTTAGAGGTTACTTAGTGACATGTTGCTAGCCTGTCGCCTTATACCTTAACTTAGTCGCCTCTTACGACATTTACGAAAAACATAGAAGGTAACAAATGGGTGGATCAATTATTACAATTCGATATGCATTCACCTTTTTTATCCAATGAAATAGCAATAAGATACAGCTAAAGTATAAACCCGTGTGGTGCAGGGTTAGAATAGCACCTCCCCTTTTCTTCCCATGGGTGTCGTAAGAGTTGACTCTGGGAAAGGGTTAGTGTAATTGTGGCAATGGGCTAGCAACCTGTCACTGCAATATCACGTTTAACCTTCTTGTTACCCTGAAATTGCTAAACGTGGCACTGAATTTTTGAATTCATGTGCCTTGCCTACCCCTCTTGGCAATAAAGACGTGAGAATACATATGTATGTATGTAGGTATGTAAAGTATAAAAAATTACACAAGCATCTGATTACCTTCAAAATTCCGAAACTTGTCAACTTTGTAATTGGATTTCGAACTGCGCACCAGACGTAGACAGGTCAAGGTGAGGGGAACACGCACATTTTATTGCGTGGCACGCTGTTCACTGATGTCACTGTAAATCTACTACAGCAACCAAAATACGTCATTGAATAGAAGAACTCTATCGAATGCGCGATGGACTTAAACTTTCAATGCAATTTTTTGTGATTTTGTTCCGTTTTTTTAGTCAATGTTTTACGTTTAAAAATACAGCTAATCTAAAAATTTAACTTATATGTAGAAATCTAAAAATTTAACTTATATAATGATAATGCGTCGAGCGAGGAAGCTGCTAGCTCTTCGGTTTCTAGTTACATGTATCCGAGTTCACGCTAAGATAAATAAACCCTTGGAAGTCTTGAAGATTGTGAAATTTAAGTTCTTTTAACTCTATTAATTAAATTTTTAAAATGTACGCGAGTACACAGGCAACGTAGGTAGGTACCTATTAATGGTGTAGGTAATATTTTACCCTCTATTCTACTTCTCGGAGTTGGATTTAGAATTAAATTGATGTTTTTTTCCGTGCATGTCGGTTTAGTTGTCACTTAACGCAACTAAAGAAATAGGTCTGTTTTAGGTGACACGCCAGCAAGCTGTCACTATTTTCCTCTTAACGTAAAACTATGTAGTAGTAATTAAGTAACTAGTAGTGTTTCGTGTGTTTGTGCTCTGCCTACGCCGTTTGGGAATGCAGGCGTGATGTATGTAAATATTCTGCTTCTCTACAGAAACAATTTGCGAGTAGAGAAATAACAACTCAACTCATACGCACATATTGTAGCTATGACGGAGTACCTACAATTAATCCAAGCAAAGCTAAAATCACGAGTGTACGTAAACGGCTATGATAGGCGTAGAGTTAAATACGTAAATATCGTTAAAAAGCGTAAAAATTGTTGATTAGATACGCGACGCACGCGCAGCTAATCATCGTGTCGTTTGACGTCGCGTCGCAACATAATTTATTTAGGCTGATAACACTGTAGAGTCACGTGTCGACGACACCTTTTTAAAACCGCGTACATTGACTCATTGTCATGAAAATTTCGTCTATAATCAGCTACGAGTAAAAATATACATACATTATGCCTGTATTCCCAAGGGTAGGCAGAGCACGCGAAGCATTACATTGTCAAGACCATGACGCTACTACTTCTAGCATTTTAGGTTTGCAATTATTTAAAAAAGGTATATCAACTGTCAGGTTGTGCTAGCCTGATGACTAAGACATACCTTTACCCTTTAGCCTTAGTCGTCTCTTCCGACATACACGGAAGAATGGAGAGGTGTTATTCTAACCCCGACACCAGACGGAGAAAAGGGCAAGCCTTGTCAAGATGAAAAACCAATTGCCTAGAAAAAACATATTTTTGTTCCACAAACACTAGCTGAAAGATGTTTCACTTAGATTCCAAGTAAATAGCCTTTACGAAATTGGATTCCTACCAAATGAAATACAAATACCAATCGAGTGACCTTTCTGATAGGTCCTACACTTGAAGACCGTCCAGAAACTGCAAACATTATAATGGCGTCAAACACTGAAATAGACAAAATGTCACATTTTTAAAGGTCAACCCACAATAATATTCTAATCAGTATAAAACACGCCACTACAAGTTTCTTGTTTCACAATTTTTGCCTCTTATCTGTTCTTTCATAATCATGGCGTAATTCGTAATCGGGTATTAGGTATAATAAAATAAACGTTTTGCTTGAATTCAACAGCCATTATGGGAATTTTATTGAGTTGAAATGGCGACGCCTTTTGTATTATATCTACCTTAATAGTAGCAATTTAAGAATAGTAAGAATGCTGAAATCTGAGCTAAGTTTAGGTACCTAAACATACATACATACATATTCTCACGCCTGTATTCCCAAGAGGGGTAGGCAGAGCACATGAATTCAAAAATCCAGTGCCACGTTTAGCATTTTCAGGGTAATCAGATGGTTAAACGTGATATTGCAGTGACAGGTTGCTAGCCCATCGCCCACAATACACTAACCCTTTCCCAGAGTCGACTCTTACGACACCCACGGGAAGAAAGGGGGAGGTGCTATTCTAACCCGGCACCACACGGGGACCTAAATTACCTAAATTACCTAAATTAGGTTTAAAATACAACTAGAGAGTTATAAAATAATTATAAAACAGTACCAGTAATACATTTTATTACGCTTTCGATTTTGTCTTAGATATTCACAAAAAAAATTAGGGATTAAAGAGGAATATTTACATTTATAGTAAATGTACCGTTGTGCAACATGGAGAATCACTGATAATTACATACATACATACAATCACGCCTATGTTCCCAAATGGGTTAGGCAGATTGTACGAGACGTGACATAGACAAATCCATGATTATGATTTTTCGCTTTTCATGGTTCGCAGTCACTTCTAGCTTCATTTTAGGTTTGAAAACAGATGGAACAGGTTAGTATAATAGTGACAGGTTGCTAGCCTGTCGTTCTGAAATGGAGAGGCGCAATTCAATACCTTACACCACACCATATAGTTAGATAATATGGCGTAACATCAACGACGGGTTTAATCCCATTAAGCATATCTATTAACATAATTAATCCAGTTAAAACGCGTGACGCCATTGAAATGATAAACTGTTGTGAAACTTCAGTCCAGCATAGTTTTAAACATGTGCCTGTATTCCCAAATGGGAAAGACAGGGACAACTATGACTGTTCACGTTTCGCAGCCACTTCTGGTATTCAAAAATTCAAAATTCACAACTCAAAACTTTATTTATGTACTTAAATATGCTCCTAAGAGCACTTTTACACGTCATTTTCGAGTCTACCAGCGCTTCGGAAAGACCATAATTTGCCAAGAAGAATGCCCCGCAAAAAACTTAGCAAAACGTCATTTTTTCAAAGTTTAAGTTTCATTCAAAGTTTTTTAGAGAAGAGGTACATAGTAAAAAGTTGCTAAAACTTTCCTATCGTTAAAAACCATACCTGAACCTATGTATTATCGAACCGCGATTAGAAAGGGATTCGAGAGTACCGTTAGCACAATTGTACTTATTAAAAGATTAAATATAATTATAAACCAATATTTGAGATCTTCATAAGTGCAGACCCTTCTAGATAATAGAATTAATAGCTGAATATGATTTGCATATTTAAACTCTATCCTCGGTAAATACTGTAATTTTTTTAATAAAAAATTGTAATATCATATCTGACAAATCTGTCACTAACCACATTATTTCGCTTTATCAAATTGCCGTAGCTGTTCAAAAATACATAAATAAAAAAATATTTAAAATACTTTTAAAATGCTACAGGTTTAAGAAAGTAACTCTATTTGATCTGAAATATTATCTCTTAATGCTATCGGAAATCATTAGAAAAACGCTACATGATTTGATATTTTTTCCATGCTTTAGAAATTCATTGTACCAAAATAACAATTTAATTTATCTGCGTACTCTACCACTGACAATGTCATATCATGCATTTAGTTCAAAAATGACATATGTGCTCAATCCCTTTCTAATCGCGGTTTGATAATATCCTTAGTCACCTCTTACGACATTCACGGAAGATAGGGAGAGGTATAATTCTATGTCCGACACCACACGGTTATTCAATTAATGAGGGAGTCATTTATTTAGTTGTATAAAAAACATATATCCCGTGTGGTGCCGGGTTAGATCCCGTGTGGTGCCGGGTTAGAATAGCACCTCCCCCTTTCTTCCCGTGGGTGTTGTAAGAGTCGACTCTGGGAAAGGGTTGGTGTATTGTGGGCGATGGGCTAGCAACCTGTCACCACAATATCACGTTTGACCATCTGGTTACCCTCAAGTTGCTAAACGTGGCACTGAATTTTTGAATTCATGTGCTCTGCCTACCCCTCTTGGGAATACAGGCGTGAGAATATGTATGTATGTATGTATGTATGTATAAAAAACATTTCACACGCGGTTATTGGTATTTAAATTATTTCACCCCTTCAATACACGGTTGCCGACTTCTACAGAACATACCATCACGCCTGTATTCCCAAATGGGGTAGGCAGAGCAGACGAAACGCTACATAGACAAAACTATGACTACTTAGCGTTTCGCAGCCACGTGTTTCATATTTTTTTAGGTTTTTAATTAAGAGGTATAAATAGTGACAGATTGGTAGCCTGTCGCCAAAAACCATACCTAAACTCATTTTGTCCTTAGTCGCCTCTCTGACAACATTCACAGAAGAAAGAGAGAGGTGTTAGTTTACACCCGACACCACACGGTTATTGGTATGGAATGTAATGCAGGAGTAATGTGGGAGCGTAGTGATAGAACAAGTGTTGCTTTATGACTCTCTTTAATTACACTAAGTGGGCCCTATATACAGGGTGGAAAAATCGAATGCCACATGGATGGCAACTACCTTAAATATTGTAAACATCGCATTTGGTGTAAGGGAGACTTTCCTTTGTTTAAAAAAAAAATAATTTCTGCATTTAAGGATTTATGAAAAATCGCTTGCCTCAGTCGGGACTCGAACCGGTCAAATGTGACAAAAAATAAACGTGCCGTATTTTATGATGCAGATAGAAAGAGTTACTGATAAGGTTCATTTTTCTCTAAATAACTAATACAATCAGAATAACGGAAGGCCATGAAAATTTAGAACTAAAAATTAAAAAACACATAATAAAATAATATTCATATAAAATACTTAGTAAATTTTAGCGATTTTTTAAAAATCCTTAAATGCAGAATTTATTGTTTTTAAAAATAAAAGAAAGTCTCTCTTTCACAAAATGTGCTATTTACAATATTTAAGGTAGTTGCCATCCATGTGGCATTCAATTTTTCCACCCGGTATACCTAGATACATTAGTGGGAGTGTGCGCGTGTGTGTGGCGTAGCACACACTACAGGAACCTTCTATAGAAAAATAGTACATTTTGAAAATGAATCACGCGCACTTAATTCTCGGCAGTCCCGCGTTCTTGGTGCTTCATTTGAATAAATTACCATTTCTTCCGCTAACTGCGCAGATAAATGTACACCCAGATAGCTGAGCGTAATGGAATCTGTTTTGAGGATATTTATATTACCATTGTTAGGGGAAAGAACAACAACTACGCAACGAGCCTTCGAGATGACGTGCGATCGACGCGTTATGGCTTCATCACCATTAGTTTACACTTTACAGTGAGTCAGTGACAGAACTCGCTATTGACGGAGTAAACGACTTATATCGAGAATTTTACAGCACAATTTGTTCCTTCAGGGAACGCCTAAAGAAGACGTGGCACACACCAGCTCCATACATCACGCCTGTATTCCTAAATGGGGTAGGCAGAGCCAAAACAAAGACTATTTCGCGATTCGGAGCCACTTCTAGATATTGGGCTTTCAGTTAAAAGGTACAATCGTGACAGGATGCTACCGTGTGTGTGGGATTGTACTGTGTGGTTTTGGGTTTAGAATTACACCTCTCCATTTCTTCCGTGGAAGTCGTAAGAAAGAAAGTAAGGAAATAGGTAGGTATGCTTAAGGTAGGCTAGCAACCTGTCCCGATTATACATATCTCTTTCATCTATGTAAAAGAAACGTGAAATAATTTCGACTATGTAAAGTTTCGTTTTACTTTTTTACTTTTTCCTGCGATGCATCGAAGCCTTATACAAATATCTAATTAGTATAAAATACAGAATTACGAGTACAAAATGTATTTACTGTGTGTATGAATTATGTTATGTGTAGTCGCCACTTATCCTGATTGTGTACACGCGTCAAACTTAAACTGTATAAGTAATTTGGAATTTGGATCGAATTTGTAAAGGCAATGAACTTTACTCGTCAGCAACCGTGTTGTGTTGTGTTTGGCGGGCTTGAAGACGTAGAACTGCGTTGTTTTGGTATAATGAGTTAATGACACACGGCACGAAACGCAAATTGGAAACGAAAACAGCAGTTTCGGAAAAAGTTTCGTGAAAATCTAAATTGTAATTTACCCGTCCCTTCTGTCTGGCCCAGTTCTATTTTTATCTAAGTACCTAAGTTTGTATCTAAGCATAAATACGAACCACTTTTTATTGGTCTCATTTTTGTACCTGTCGTGTGGAGTCAGGTTAGAATAACAGCTCTCCATTTCTTCCATGGACATTGCAAGAGGTGACTAAGGATATTTTAAGGTTAAGGTATATTTCAAGCGACAGACTAGCAACCTGTCAATGTTGTATCTCTGAACTTAAAACCTGAAAAATATGCTAGGACTGGGAACGAAACGTGAAATAATCTTTTGTGGTGATGCTACAAGACGTTCAAGTTATGATGATTTGTAAGTTCATCGTCGTAACATACTTTTATGCTTCCCCTAGTAAAACATTGCGTAGTAGGGTAACCATCTACTCAAAATACTGAGAAAAAAAGTTTTAACAAATGCATGAGAGAATGGCTCTACGTGACTCTAGACCCGCACGCGATATAGACATAGACAACCTGTCACTTTTTGACGTGAGTTAGACAGTGAGAGATAGTCCACTCGCGTGCGATTCAACTAGCGCCATGACTTTTTCCCATTTAGTGTGAAAACAGATGAAAGAGGTACGAGTATAATAGGACGTCTACCATGTTCAAATGTTATCCATATTACATGCAAACTATTTTTAGTCTTTAGCCGCGTCCTCACTGACCGAATCTCCATGCAAGGCAGCCATTTTTGAGTGAGTATGAGCCTGGGGAACAATAGCATACCTCGTGCGCTTACCTCGCGAGATAACTCAGTTAGTCAGTACGGGGCTACTGATAATACTCGTATTCTAAAAATAACTCCAAATACAGACTTAAGGGGCTATTACACTGACTCGTTCTTCTAATGCCGCATGTGTTCCAAACCACGTCGGTCACCGAACGTCGCCTTTACGTTAGACTGTCGGTCGAATGCAGTCGTCTTACCAGGCTTGGCACAGCAAGGGACGAGTAGAGAAGCACGGGAGATAGACTATACTTGTAAGCTTAGCACAACAACACGCATCAAACGACACGCGCGCGGGATAGTACCTGTTATGTTCTGACGTCTTTAGTTAGACAGTGACGGTTATGGTAACTGGCATGCATCTCCACTCAAACTTTGTTGTGCTAAGCCAGCTGTCCTTAAACTGACTAACTAGAGACGTCAGAAAGTGACAAACAGTCTATTCCGTGTAGCTCTGCTAAGGTGAGGCACAGGCGCACTCTACGGCGCACAAAAAGTCTGCGTGGATTGTATGCATTGTGCGCCGGACTTTTTGCGTGTCGTGTGCGCTACTGCATATAATTCCATAGGTTCTATTTTCACAGACTAAAAAGTCCATCGCGGATAGTCTGTCGTCTGCGCAGAGCCTAAGTCTACAGTGACAGCTATCGCTTACCGCACGTGACCCGCTACTGTAACATTCACTTGAGTCGCCGCAAGCAGCAATCGGCGAACGAATCAATGTAGTTGCGGCTTTAGTGACAATGTTTCAGGATAGTTACTAGACAGGGTGAAAAAAGTCATTATACTTACTCGCATATAATTTTACTTGCAGATTTCGGCCAGGCGATTATTCCGATATTTATATTTGCATACTTTGACGTCATTGCAATTACACATTTGATGTTTGGTTGTTACCCATAATCTACGTCACACGGTGAAAATATACACTTAAGTTATAAATAAGCTTTGTTTTTAAAAACAAGGCGTATACCGTCAAAACATGCCTCAAATCGCAGATGTGAATTTAACGTTATTGTTAACAAAGTGAGGCGGAATAGCAGCGTACAGCGTACGTTACACACACATTCTCAAATGGGGATGTCATGATGGGGAATCTTGACCTGTCGTGTTAAGCCAGCTATTTGAGGTAGTCAAGAGATACCTACTGGTCTTTTTAAATATTATTATGTAGGTAACGTTTAAAATTATTTCACACTTAAAGTGCTCGCCGCATCGCTTCCGGCTGCTGCCATTCCGGTATGAATCGGCCCTAACACTTAAAAGAAAAACAGATTTTATCTCACAAATAATTCAAGGAACTCTTAAAATGTCTCACCAATTACAGTTTCAGTGAGACATCCTGTCACGCGCAAATGAGCTGATTAATCAGCATCCTTTCGTGAGACATTGTTTGTTCAACTATCTTAATAGTCCGTCACCGTAATTACAGGCATCTAGAGTGTGCTCCTCTAAACCGGATCAATCCAGTTTTTTCCGGCCACTTTTACCATTAGTTTCAATAAGGCAACGATCGCGTGGCCATACACGCAAAATTTTATGATTGTAGGATTTGTAGGTCATTGGTAAGTATCCTATAAGGTTATGAGCCCTTTTTGAAATATGACCAATAATTTTTGATGTCGTAAATTTAGATACTCAATTTTTTGACAGCATTAAGGGACCGCAGACCTTAGTATTTGGTATCTATTTCCATGTTAGGTATATCTTCATGCGTTTCTGAGAAAAAACGGTCTTGACAGACAGACAGACAGGTCTCTGGATTAGTAAAGTAAAGTAAAAAACTCTTTATTGTACAAAAAAGAAATAAAAGACTACAGATTGGTAAAAAAAAAACCACAAAGTACAAAGGCGGACTTATCCCAAAAGGGATCTCTTCCAGTCAACCCTTGAGCAGTAGAGAGGAGCAGCAATTTAGGTAACAACATTTTTGTAGCAAATTTTGATTGTAACATAATTATTTTAGTATGACATGACAGCACATAGAAACAACTACACACACTAACTAACACATATAACCTTACATATACAATAAGTAATTACATAACTCTCACATTAATATTTTACATATCTGTGATCCACATCCTCTTCAAGTTGTATTTGAAGGAGCCTATAGAGATGGATGGATTAGCATCTGAAACCCGTCTGGTAAGGCAGAGGCCTATCGGCTATGTTGGTAACTTACCATCTCATCACCACTGGCTTGTTTGATTTTTTTTATAGTCAGAAAAAAAGTGGAAAGCTTCAAAATTCAAAACTTTATTTACCTACGCAAAGGTTCTTAAGAGCACTTTTACACATCATTTTCGAGTCTAACATTGCTTCGGAAAGACCATCATTGTCAAAAATAACAACAATTACAGATAATTATACAATTTACAATTCCTGTCACAAAGTGCCTATATATGATGACAGACAGTAAATATAGGCCAGGTAACCACATATTGTGGCTTGGTGTATCTCCGTACCAATATGTTTCGAATGACATGATAGTATGGAATATTTTTGGCAGATAGTACGAGTATATTTTTAAACCAAAATAACTGCAGACTGATAAGAAATGTAGGTAAGTATACAGATAAGTCGTGCAGTGTTAGGTATAGTATACTTCAGCTACTATGTATTTTTTAATTAAATAAGTAATTTTAACAAGTATTTTGTCGCGCTGTAGGTTAAATACATGGTGCTCGTGAGCATTGCGAGAGATTTCAACCACGAATTCCAGAGGCTATAAGAAGTAATAAATGTTATACGAACTTAGGTCGAAACACGATTTTTTTACTATTATTAAGGCACGTTTATACGACATTAGCAATTATTATGTATGAAAATTATAAAAAAAATCGTGTTTCGACCTAAGTTCATATAACATTTATTACTTCTTATAGCCTCTGGAATTCGTGGTTGAAATCTCTCGCAATGCTCACGAGCACCATGTATAAAGACGTGGGTAGTTACCATGTATACGTATGTATGTGTATATCACGCCTGTACTCCTAATGCGGTAGGTAAAGCACATGAATCGCTACATAGTCAAAACCATTAACACTTTAAGCTTCGCAGCCTAATTTCAGGTTCGTAAAACAACAACTTACGACATTCACGGAAGGAATGGAGAGGTGTTATCCTAAGGGTCAATTCACACCGAGACGAGACGCGACGAGACGCGGCGCGACGATGCATGAAGCGGCCAGTGGTTTCGCGCTGCGCAGCGCGGCGCCGCGCTACGTCTCGAGGCATAGAGCGACGTACCTGAATGCTCATAAAGAAATGTAAACTTTATCGCGTAGTGAATAAAGTATATTTTGAGTTGGCAGCGCTACGCGCGCAGCAGCGCTCCCGCACACCGCGCGGGGGGCAGCGTTGTGCGACGTAGCGCTACGCCGCGCGGCGCTGCGCTACGTCTCGAGGCGCAGCGCTACGCCGCGCTACGTATTCTATATACTGTAAATGAAATCGTCGTATCCTACGAAAAGGGGCGTAACTACAAAAAGTTGATTTTACAGGAGACGCTTTAAACTGTTTAAAAAAATCAGCGTAAAACCTAGTAATCTAAAATCAAAAAGTAAGAATACTTGACACCCTACAATTTTTATGGTTAAATATATTTTGTATTTTGTATGTAATTTATGTAAAATATGTCGGTTAATTCTTTTTACCACGATAGTTTAAAATAAAACATTTTTTTTTCACGAGGAAAAAAGGCGTAAAGTAGTTAATGCCTTAGAAAATGGTGTCGTAAACACGTTATCTCCATGGAAAAGGGGCGTAAAGGTTATAACGACACCGTCCTAGGCCAGTACATGCGCAAACGCTCCGCATGTAAAAGGGCGTAATGGCGAACGCGGCCGACGGTTTCCCCTCCCGCAGACTCCCCGCGCTTCACTTCTCCGCGAAAACAGCTTCTTACGGCTATAGTGGCGTTATTCGACGGAAGAAATAGAGCTATTGCAATTGTGGCTCATCTGAAAAACTTGAATAACTTTTCGAAATGAAATGACTTTGTTATATTTTTAAGACTAGTAGATGTAGAAAAAAATACAGAATTCGATTATCAAAGAAGAGGAAAAAGGCATTAATGGTAATTACGCCCCTATTCGTAGGATACGACGAAATATGAACCTTATCTAGTAACAAATAAAGTATATTTTGAGTTGTTTGAAATTTTCGTGCAGCGCCGCGTCGCGTCTCGTCTCGGTGTGAATTTGACCCTAACTCAACACCACACGGAGAACTTATACAACCTTTTGAAAAAGGTGACTATAAGTAAATAGGGTTAAAACTGTTGCGAAATCAATTACCTACTTAGATTTAGATTTTAAGATGTTTAAATCCTCAGAAACACATGTAGTCATCATGCATTCGAGCCAATAACAGTTTAACTAAAAAAAATAATTCTGTCTGTTATTCGACACGGAATTTTTAAACGGCCGATGTTATTCACCAGAATTGCGTCGAACGCATTGTACCATCGATCGGTTCGGCCGTGACCTGTCTGTCCGTCTGTTCAAACTTAACAATAACGTCTGAGATACTTTTTTCCACTTTATCATGGTTTTAGTTTTAAATGGGTTTAGTTTTAAGCCATCCGTATCGAATGTGTTCTAAGAACTCAACGACGTAGATTTTCCACGAAATTCTGAAACAATTTTAAGGCTTTACGGCGAGTTTTCTTAGGCAGTGATGTTTATCAGTATATTCTGTATTTAAATTTGGTTTCAATAATAACCTTTTTTATATTAGGTAATTAGGTACATATAATGTTTCGTGTGCTCATTGTTTCATGTGACTAGTAATATTGGATATGTGTTATTGTAATAAATAATGTGTAACATTAGCAAATATAATAAAACAATTCGTCATCTCAATCGAGTGCACTCTGACCATTGCAGTTCACTTTAAAATGTAAAATTATTCACCTCCATTGTCACCCTTATGTTAATATTAGTCTGTGTGGTGTCTGTCGGATTAGAATATCACCTTTCAATGTCGTCAAAGGCGACTAAGGACATTTTGGTATGTCTTAGACGACAGTTTAGCAACCTGTCACTATTATACCTCTGTCATCTGTTTTCAATCTGAAATCATGCTGGAAGTGTCTGTAGAACGTGAAACAGCCATTGTTTACGTTTTTGCGCTCTGCCCACTCTATTTGGGAATACAGGCGCGATTATATTTATTAGTCAGGATCGCCACGTCATATCTGATGATATATGTTATAAGGTAATACTTGGTTACGTGCCTCCTTGGATATAAGTACAAAGATATACACAAACAATATACCTATCGATTCCAACGTTACATAAAGTGTCTATCCGCCGTATAAAGTAGTAAAGTATACCATAAACTTGGCAGCCATTTCGCTAGATTATAGACTGTTAAAGTCTCGTCGTTACGCAATGTAACATTAACTTTATCAATGCCTAAGGCTTGTCTAGTATCTGGAACGGTTTGTGTCCGTATTGTGATAGTAGGACCTATCCGGTACCTACCGGATCTAATCTAGCTGCGGCCGTGAATTTGCCGATTCTGTGTCAAGGATACTTTAAGTAAATGTGATGTTAATTGGTAAGGCGATAGAAAATGGTAAAATTATTTGTTAGATTCTTGGTAAATATCTAATTAAAATAAAAGAGTAGGTACACTCGGTCCAATTGATTCTTGACCCACCATAGAACCATTACATTTAACGTCAAAGTGATATTGCATTTGTAACAATGTACCGCGGCGGGTCAGGAATCAATCGGATAGACCATACATTAAATTAGAGAGGTACATGTACAGAAAATGTTTCAGTTAACGTAATCTAAGATTCTTGCTAAGAAAGCTCTTAAACGCCCACCTGAATGAGTAAAATTTACGATTTCCTCCAAGAAGATAATGCAAACATTTTGTATTCGTTTAAAACGCTTCCTGTTAGCGCTCTCATATTCACTCCGCGCAAACACAGGAAGTTTTTTCTTCTACGCATTTACACACTCATTTGTAAATAAAGCCCTTTTCCTTTAAAATTAACTCGAATACATCACTAATAAGCTGAGCTGTTCCGCGGTAACCTCTATTTGGCCAACCGCCAAAGCCAAGACCGATTCATTTTGAAAACTTCCTATCTCCCGCAATTTTGCAGTTGCGAATGCTACCTTAACTCAAGTACAGAAAGCTGGTTTAGGAAATCGATGGAGGGTTTTAATACGAGTGTATGATAATTCAAAGATGTAGGTGAGATCCGTGTTTTCCTTGGAAAAGCGATTTTCCGAGTAAATCGCGCTTGACGGGCGACGCGGGCGCATAAATCTTAATTTTTAACGAGATGTTGGCGGTTATTTTATTTCTCAAGGATTTCGTTTGATTTGTACGTGACAGTTCTTCGGAACGGAGTCAGTCCGTCTGTAATGAGTTGATTTTGAGCACAGAAGAATGATGGCTAATAAATAATTTTGATTTTAAAGACTGTCGTAAATCGGGGGTTTTTTGAATGAGAACTTGGACGAGTACCAAATTATTCTCATGGTGACACGATGAATTGGAAAGCGATTGTGCTATCGAAGATATAAAAAGTGATTTGAGTTCTTATCATGGGTAGCCATGTGCGTCACAAATAAAAACTAAGTACGTACATATAAGATCTAAACAATTGGTTCCTACCGTTGCAGCACTGTAGTAAAGATTTCCTTTGTCGAACAATGCAATGTCACAAGACGTTTACTGTAAACAGGTTCTATGGTGGGTAAGGAATCAATTGCTTCTGTACTACATACATTTTTACAATTAGCCAGATTGGTTTTAGGGTTTTACAAGTACGCAGGGTTTCCAAAACTTTAAAGAAAACCGTCGAGCATGTATAGTTACTACGAAGATAGGGATGAATGTAAATGAAACGAGAGAAAGAATAAGAAGCGTATGGCGCTCTGTTGGTTTTGCCTACCTCGGCATGGGGCGTGGTGTTAACGTGTTTTTATGTATCCCAATTCGCACCAAATGTATACAAAACAACAAAATTCGATGAATAGTTAGTACCTATATTTTCTTCTGGTTAGTAATCGGCGCAACAACATAAACACATTAAAAATTATCAGGAACCAAATATTTGTTTTTACCAAATAAGCCAATCGACAAACATAAACTTTAGTATTTATTCCCAGCTATTTGCATCAAAACAATAACAATTTGGGGCATTCCAACTGCGTTGTATTCGCTATCGCGATAATTAATTATTAATTATGGGCTCACAAATAACAAACATCTGTTCCGATCGATACAGTAACACGTAGTTTTGATACGAGAATGTCAGATAGAGCGAGGAGATAATCTTGATCAATGACCTGATTACATTGCCAAATACAGTAGAACCCGTTTAAGACGATCACGTTTAATACGATTTCTCGCTTAATACGCCACTTTACGCCAGTCCCTGCAACTTGAGACATATTTTCATACATTTCTTAACGCTTAATACGATTCGTCATCCCGTTTAATACGCCGGGGCCCGAGCAGAGATGCCCGTATTGTCAGTCTCGAGAGATGCTATTCGAGGCATTCGCCCCCTTCAGCGGGGTCTTCCCGCTACCGAGTGGGCCCTCAGGCTTCGTTGGTAGTCTTCTGTGCTACGTCAGACTTCTGGTCCACCATTCAGTGACGTCGCAACCCGGTTTTTAAAGGCGTAAGGCCGGTGGTGTTCACTCCAGGCGTGCAGAGTGGCTAGCCGTTCCAAAAGAAATGCCACTGGGTGCTGGCCGGCTTGGATCTCCTGAATGAACAGGATCAGCTCCTCTGTCGGCACTCTTTCGCCTTCTTAAGTGTCCGAGCTTCGCTCCTTCTTCTCCTTTCCGGGGGCGGACGGTGGCCGCTTGGCTCAGCCCGGCTGTAGGTGCGGGCTGACCTCGGCGGAGGCTGCCCTCTTGGCGTTTTTGCCTCCGCGCTTACGCCTTCTTTATTAACAGGAACAGCTCCCATCGTTGGGTTGACATGAGTATACATACCAAAATTAAAACATGTAGTATGTTCTATTTTCCCTTTCCCGCATAATACGCTTTCTCGCTTAAGACGCGTTTTTGTTAGGGTCCCTGAGAAATCGTCTTAAGCGGGTTCTACTGTAATGTGTTTTTGTTTGAAAGGCTGAAGGTAAGATGCGGTAACGAAAACTATAATTTGATCCTTTAGGGCATTTTTGGTCTCATGCGGATTTGCTCACGCGCACGGGAATGGCCCGCATAAACTTTCACGCTGCGGATCATACGCAGGTTTCAGTTTCAGTTTTCTAGGGCTTGCTTAATGTTATAGACGTGTTCAAAAATGATCAATGTCAGAAGAATAGGTGGGTGTCGTCGCTTGCGAACTTTATAATCTCATACCTACGCTTATATTCTCATTTAGTTAAATCGGCCCTAAATAATTTAAATCCAATTTACATGATTTTAGACAATACACAGGTTGGAAACTTAGTATTTGAATAGTAGAGTATCTAATTATCTTCCTTGGGGCAAACTGTCCTAACTTCAAATTGCTGCACGTATCTAATCGTATTTTCAAGCATTATAATGTCAAACCACCTTCAAAATATGAATTGGCACACAACAAAAGTCGTACTACGCACCAATATGGCACGAGTCTAAATAAACGGCAGAATTAGATACTAAAACGTTTAACTAAAGTACTCATTGTTACGGGCAAATAGGTCACCATCTTGTTTATGACTCCAATGTATTAAACAGCCTCACTTTACTACACCCTTAGAATACCCTGATGTCTATTCGTTTTTATCGGCCACTCGATAAAACTTAATACGATTTGTGCGGGTTTTCCTTCGTGATAATGATAAGGGAAAAGATTGTCTGGACAGTGACAGCTTTTAGACTGAGCAAACTGAACTAAAATGTTTATCTTATATCACATGAGGATGAATCTTTACTTAAGATTATGAGGCTGCCTAGAAACAGAGGACATGTCTGTAGTTCTGTATATAATTTGATTAGTTTTTTTTAACCTTTTTAGTTTTTTTGAGATTAATGAATATGGATGAATAAAAGGTATAAAACTACCACGAGACTCACTCATAGTGAAAAAAATGACGGAATTACTCACGTTGTCAGTGCGCGTCTGTCCGCTGCCGTGGCGCGTAGCTCCAGATGATGGGTCACGGATTGATCCGAAACATGTCGAGCTAATCTCGGTGTAAACAACGTGAGTAATTCCGTTATTTTTCACTATGAACAAAAGGTATCTCAGGATTGAAGCCAGTGGAGGGCTACCCCTGTGAAGAGAAGCGTGGCGGTATGGTTTGTCACAATGACTTGATTAGTTTATGGTTGGTCATTATGACTTTATGGCTATTTTACTCAACCGACAAGAGTGTGGCATTTAAATGTAAGAAGAAGAAATTAATAAAGAAGTTCATGGGTAAAATTAATAAAAAAAGAACCCATAATTAAACATACCGAAATTATGAGTCTACTTTTCGTTGTTATTTAAGTTATCAAAGACTTCTTAATTACGCTTAACTGTGACAGATTGATCTTCCTTATGATTTCATCAATCATTAATTAAGTTCAAAGAAATAATTAAAATATAAGAATGAAGCGATTCGTTTTAGACGACGTGATCAGTTTAAAAGTAATTAGTTATCAGCGCATCGCCGCAGAATCTAACCTACAAATAGTTTTTAAGTTAGTTGTATATAATTTTAATTGTTTTTGTTTTGTACATATTTGTTCTATAAATAAATAGTAACCAGCCGATTCCCAGTTAAGCATGTACGAAAATAGATGTAGTAGGGTAAGTAAAGTGGCTTAACACAAATGATTTGACGCTCATACTCCTAATCCCAAGTGGGATAGGCAAAGCACGCGAAACGATACATAGTCAAAATAATAGAAACTTTACGTTGCTCTACCATCTAAAGCACAATTTCATGTTAAAACATAAAGAGGAATACCTAATAGTAACAGACTGCTAACTAGTATAACTGTCGTCTAAAGCATACCTAAACCTACTTCCTCATTCGCCTCTAACGAAATCCACGGAAAAAATGGAGGTGGAAAGGATGGATGCAAATGGAATATTGATTCTTATTACGACGTAAATCTTATGTCAATTACACAAGATTTATGTAACTACGTAAATTGAGAATGAATAGAGCATTGTGTACGTGGTACGATAATTAAATTATTATGTAAATTTATAACGATATCTATTATTGATCTGATCTCTGAGTATTCAATCAAAAATCAACTGATTAAGATAAAATATGTGTTCGTACGAACTGTCTTACATGGGATTTGGATTTCTAGTCATGAATTTGATGTTCACAGTCCTTTAGGAGAGGTCTGTCTAGTGGACATAAAATAATGCCTTAGTTAGATCATCGCTTCTAAACCTTGGGTCGCGGGCTATATCGAGACGGGTCGCAGGACACGCGGGACTTTTTGAAAAAAAAACGAACCGCAATAACTGCATCTTTTCTGACTCTAAATACGCACCGCGCCGGGGTGCGGGAGCCCATTCGCGCAGCAATGCAAAATTCAGAAAATACATGTTTTTCATTTATAATCGGTTCGCGAGCTTCTAATGTTTTTTTGAACTGTGGCTCGCCAGGCAAAAAGCTTAAGATTCGCTTTAGATTCTAAGGCTCAGAATTCTTATGATTTGTTTGAAGGGCTATTTAATATCTGGGGAAGCGTACGAAATACACTGTCCTACTACATTTATTGGCTTTAAACCCAGAAGAGATGCGGACTAACATTTGTGTACACCCAATTCCATGTTTATTCCTCCGAGTGGGTATAATATATCCACAAGGCCCACAATATCCGGGGTCTGACATGTGAACCAGGAAAAAAGGAAATGAAGCGAAGGGGAGCGGGCTGCCCTCCGGCACCCTCACGACAAATGAAATGCGAAATACAAAATGCTAAAAACCTCGGGGGTTCTGGTTTACATATTTTTACATGCTCTCATAAAGTAAATGTTCGTCTGTCCGCAATCGTGTCTTTCTGCAAGCCCGCGTAGAGAGGTATAGAGATAGGTATAGTGACAGGTATAGAGGGTGAAATCTTAAGTCATGTATAGAAATGAGTTCCTTACTGTCTAACTTTAGTTAAAACGTGTAAATGTAGTAACGACAAAAAAAAAATATTTTAATCAGTTAATTAAAAATGGTTCAAATTTATACAGTTTCATGGTCACCCTTATTGTTACGTTAAACTGTCGTCATAGACCCTACTAAAATTACACATTCAATCTCTTAGTATTAGCTGGTAAGAACAGTAAGACAAATTCAAAAATTATTTTGTTTTCTTCCAGTGTTAGTGCAATGCATTTTCCTTAAAATACTACTTAATATGGAAATATTTCTCTTCATAAATGTTTCACTCTTTATAGTCCATCTCGCGTAACTCCACGGCAACTACTGCAAAACACGTCAATACATCACTTGTGACGCGAATCTTGATTAGCTATAAGAAATTGATTCGTTAAACCTTGATTTTCCTCGATCTTTTTGAACCTTTAGCGATTAAAAGGCAAAGGCAAAGGAAACCTTTTGTCGCAAATTCACATAAGTACTTCAAGAAGTTAATTTGATGTAATTAGAAATCTCTGAGAGAAGCGTGTGAAAAACGGTTTTCAGCCTATCTGATAACAAAAACGGCGTATCTTTAGATACTTAAAGTCCAGCATTTACGTCTGTCTTGTTTGAAGGGATGTGGGACGGCGTGGGCAGATTAGATTGATTGGTCAGATCGTTCTTAATGTCCCTAAGTATTGTAAAAATATTTATGGCGTAGCTTATATTACTATCTCGTGGGTGGCGCGCCGATTTATCAAGGATAGGTCATAGGTCGCCCCGGTCTCCTAACGTTAAGATTAATTTGATGGTATTTCGTATTATTTATGTTGAACATACATAACGCCTGTATTAGTGGCTCAACGAGCTATGGAGACCTCTGAATTTTTCGGAATTTATGTGCGATATCGAATTTGATATTTATCACGAGCTATTCGGTGAAGGAAAACATCGTGAGGAAACCTACACACAGCGACGAAGTAATTCAACGTCGTGTGTGAAGTTCCCAATCCGCACTGGGCCCGCGTGGGAACTATCGCCCAAGCCCTCTCATACTGAGAGGAGGCCTGTGCCCTGCAGTGGGACGTATATAGGCTGATGATGAGCTATGGAGAGGGCTATGCTTGGGGTGTCTCTACTTGATCGCATCAGGAGATCCGTAGACAAACTAATTTCTCCGATATAGCCCATTGGAGTATCAAGTTTAAGTGGCAAGTGGCAGGCCAGAGTTGGGGTCGAAAAGTGCTCGAGTGGAAACCATGGACTAGCTAGCGCAACGTAGGTCGTCAACTACAAGGTGGACAGACGTAAAGGTCGCTGGAAGACGCTAGACGCAGGTAGCTTCCACCCGGTATGGAAGTCCAAAGGGAAGGCCTATGTTCAACAGTGGACGTCTTATGATGTTTGCCAAAAGGTGTAGGCGAGTTACGTAGAGAAAGCCCTGACGCCTCACGCTTTGTAGCAATAGTCCAGTCAGTCAAGACAATCAATTCACTATAATTCCAAAAGTTTTCAAACTTCGGTCTAGTAATGGTACATTGAGACAACGATAAATCTCATTTTGCAACCTTGTCCGTAGTCCGGAACATTGTTAAAATTGCAATTTAATTAATTTTTGCT
>BHDV01052574.1:0-11688 GCA_005406045.1 Adoxophyes honmai | reverse complement strand
GACCCCCTCCCCCCCTAAAACACTTCACGTAATATATGGACGCCCCCTAAGTCCAACCTCACATTATCAAGTTTTTCTTCTTCCCATTTGGTGTCGAGCTTAGAACAACTGAAACGAAAACGCGGGCTACCTAATCTTGATTCCATTAAAGAATTCCTCCGTAGGTACCACCAAAAATATGTAGGTATGTCGATCCTTTTGTGAATTGCTTTTACGTGACATTACTCATTTATTTATTTCGAATGATTTATTATTATTTATGTATATTTATTAAAATCCTAAGCTAGGTTCTTACAATTATTAGATCAATCAATACCTTAGCATAAGAACCATTAAAACCAGCACCAGTTGAATGACTTCTGTATATTTCTTTTTAAAATTAATTAATAACTCCTTTTTAAACACTGCTCGTCCGTCCGTTACTAACACTCGAATGTTGCCACCCCGAACCTCAAGGTGTTGCCATGTTAAAAAAGACTAATTATAGGTAGAATTTTGGCTCATGCTAACACAATATTTATATGTATAAATGTAAGTAATAAAATAAATTCCAGAATGCATCAAGATTTATTCTCGATTTGCATGTGGCCTAAGTGTATTTTAATCGTCTTGTCTCGCAGCTGCGCATTGCTTCTGGGAGGACGGAGTCGGCCTCCAGTCGCACACCAAATACGCCGTGGCCCTCGGCAAGATCTACAGGCCCTGGGACAACAGGCGCGACACCGGCGCACACAAATCTGACGTGAGTGATCCTCAAACTCCGACCTGATGGGCGCAAACCGTACCAGAGCTAGAGCTATATCTCATTCACGGAAACAAGTTAATATAACACTCTCTCTGTCACGTAATCACATACAAAATGACAAAGACAAAAAGTCTACGACGTTTGACAATCTCCAAAAACATGTTCACACCGGTTTTCCGGGAGTTTTGAAAATTGGAAAAATGACGCGTAAAAACAGTTTTTTGACAATATCTCCTGTCTGACTCATTTTACGATAAAAGAGTTTTTATTTTACAACAATCAATTCACAATAAAAAACAACAACAAACAACTTAAACTAATTAAATTAAACTAAAACTACTTATAAAACATACAATACATCATCAAAAGACGAGACTGGCATCGTCCCCAAGATGCTGGCGGCATTACCCCGCTGCACAGCTATCCCTAGCCTTTGAGCGAGGTAAGCGCCAGCTCTGGGGTCACCTGATGCCTGAACTAGCCTTTCGCACAGGTCTTTCATGAAATTTTTAGTATCATGGGACCACGGTCCCATCGTTTCAAAAGCAAGCGTCGCAAATTCATAGTAGTTGGTTAAACCACTATATTTGCGGCGCTTGCTTATTTGTGCCTGCTCGGCAGCCGCCCCTGCTTTCTGAGCTGTGCCTTGGATATGAGACGCGGCTAGCGTATCTACGAAAGTCGCGTACCAAGAGTTTTACACAAAGTAAAACTTTGCAATTCAATTTTGTGTGTAAGTATGATTAAAATGTCCATGATGATCAGGTCAGCGACATCAGAGTCCCAGTCCGCTTCATGGGTGAAGAAGGCCACTTCCAGGACGACATCGCGCTGGTCATCATGACGACGCCCGTCGTCTACGTCACGTACATTAGACCCGTCTGCCTTAACTTCGACATCGACTTTGACAACCGGCAACTGCAGGAATCAAACCTGGGAAAGGTGAGGTGGAAAAGCTAGGGCCAAGGGACACTGAGTGTGAATAGAGGCTTCATGTATGTTAGGGTCAATTCACACCGAGACGAGACACGACGCGGCGCTGCACGATAATGTTTAATAGAACAACTCAAAATATACTTTAGTTGTTACAAAATAAGGTTCATATTTCATTGTCAGTATACATAATACGTAGCGCGGCGTAGTGCTGCGCCTCGAGACGTAGCGCAGCGCCGCGCGGTGTAGCGCTGCGTCGCGCTCCGCCGTCCCCCGCGCGGTGTGCGGGAGCGGTGCAACGCGCGTAGCGCTGCCAACTCAAAATATACTTTATTCGCTACGCGATAAGGTTCACATTTCATTGTGAGCATACAGGTACATCGCGGTACGCACTGGCCGCTTTATGCATCGTCGCGCCGCGTCTCGTCGCGTCTCGTCTCGGTGTGAGTTGACCCTTATTCTAAATCCGATACCACATGGAAAGCTGTACCTATACCTACCTATATTGTAAGTTGAATATATCCAGGTGGCGGGCTGGGGGCTGACGGAGGAGGACGGCTCTCACGGCTCCCCGGTGCTGCGGACGGCGCAGTTGCCGTATGTGGCCGTCAAGCGGTGCATTGCCGATCTGCCAATCAGCTTCCGCTCGCATATCACCTCTGATAAGATCTGTGCCGGCACAATGAATGGCAAGCGTCTTTATTAGTAAACTAGCTTTCCACCCGCGGCTTCGCCCGCGTGGAACTCGGTTATATTACGTTATAAAGCACAACTATAAGAAAACTTCACGTTTCAAACGACACACAGCGCCATCGATCTATCATCTATGGATCGGTCATCGATCGATATCGATCTATCAAGCAAACTATATTTTTGTTTTACCTCGGGAACATCAATTTATCATCATAAATACCATATTTACTTTCGTATTTCGCAGCGATATGCTTCCAACCCTCACATACACCACTTAGCGTACGTATTCGGGGCGAAATTAACTACCACTGTTAATATAATTTTAAACAAAAAAACCGACTTCAAATTTGGATAAATACAGAAAGCATTTGTCTAATAATGAGGGTGATCTTCCATCACCAGCAGGCCTGACCATTACTGAAATTATAATTTCCAGTGTGCAGGTGCATACAGTATTGAAAGAATTATCCTTTAACTCCTAAACATTAAGGAGTTGACCTTCCGTCATCATCTCAATTATATTTTTTTACTGCCAAACGTAAATACTGGTGCAGTTTTGAAAAATGTACTAAAAACATTACCTGTGCCTATAAAATTTGAGGGTTGCCCTCGATTTCCCTCATATTCCATCATCAGATCAAGATATGCTGACAATGGGACTACCTGAAAACTATATCCTTTCAGACAAAAAAAGAATTTTCCAAATCGGTCCAGGCGTCTTCGAGTAATCAGCGAACACACATAAAAAAAAACATAAAACAAAGATCCCGAAGAATTGAGAACCTCCTCCTTTTTTGAAGTCGGTTCAAAATTTAATAATGTTTGGATCCTTGAATTTGAGCTCAATACAGTTCAGTTGTTTAAACTTTCAGCTTTTTCAGCCCCTTTCCCATAAGTACCTGCAACGAAAAGTGAATTTTTAAAAAACTATTGGGATAATCTCAACGTGTGGGGTATCGTCTTTTAAAATGCAACAAAAACTAATTTGAGACTATGTACATGTTCGGCGCAAATAAAACATGTAACAAAATTATTTTAATGAACTATATTTTAACATACGTTTAAGTGGTTCAATAACACGTGACCGCTCGAATCGGCCTACAGCGTGCAACTGACTAAACGTCATACAACAATACTCTATGTTGGTCTCGAACAGTAGATCAAACCCCTAGTCTTGAGATAATCTAAAAAAAAGTTAAAATTCAAGGTGTCCCCCACCGTAACATTTAAAATATTTACTAGAATAATTCAGAGAAATGTGGTATCAAAGCACGGGCGTAGCTAGGATTTAGTTTCGGGGAGGGGGGNNCTGGCTACGCCTCTGTATCAAAGTAAGTACCTACTTTCAATTAAAATTATAGCGGACTCGGTATTATAGATACATATACATATTCTGATACAACTTGAGCATCGTATGTAGTCATTCATAGTCGTCCGAACAAAATGTATAGAATCAACCACAAAATGGAATTAATTTGGACTTACTTCAAAGTGTGGTGTATCGTATAAAAGATCTTTTAAAATGCAACAAAAATTGCGTTGATGCTTATATGTATAGATCATAGTACCACCAGTCTTGAGATAATCTAAGAAAACAAAATTAAAAAATTTGAGGTGTCCCCCCACCGTAACTTTTCAAATAATGACTAAAATAATTCGGAAAAAAATGTGGTAAGTATATACCTGAAAGTAAGTATGTACTTTAAATTAAAACTTAGCGAACTCGGTATCATAGGCAGTTATTTTTATACAACTCTAGCAACCTATGTAGTTACAGTCGTCCGTACAAAATGTATGGAGTCAATCACAAAATGAAAGCTAGCTACAGAACCCTTTCATGAGCGTGCCCGACACACTCTTGCCCGGATTAATTACATTGATTAATTACTATCCCACGACATACATATACGTATAGGTACTATCGAACCAACTGATTCGTGACCCACCGCAGAACGTTGTCGCAATAAACGTCATAAACATTTCCTTTGTCAATCAATGCAATGTCACTATGACGTTCACTGTGAATAGGTTCTATGGTGGGTCAGTAATCAATTGGTTCGATGGTACATAGGTACGGTAGACCAAGGAAGTGGCCTACCACTTTTGACAAAATTTTCTGTGAGATCAAAATTTTCACAAGGTTGACATTGTCACTGTCATAATATTATGGCGAGGGGAAATCGACCTTGTTGTTTCATGAGCTTCAAATGAATATCGATCTTGAGGGGGTAGACCAATTTCTTGGTTGACTGTACCTACGAGGTGGCACATAGCTGACCGTGAATATTTTAACCAGTAGTGACGCGTATACGCGTCTGAAAACTTCTGCAATACTTACTTACTTACCTTGTGGGAAAGTGTTTCACTGTTGTTCAGTTTCTAAGTGACAGCGTTGCGTAGGTATACATAATTCATGTATACATTACACCTGTATTCCCAAATGGAAGAAGATCACACGAAAACCTACTTAGACAAAAGACCATTCACGTTTCGTAGGTACTTCAAGCATATTTTGATCCCCGGTGGTACAGTCAGCGTCTGATACATGGTTACACTTTGGTACTTTGTCACTGTGATCGCAGTGACAATTTCATACTAGAGTTCAAATATGAGGTTAATTAGAAAAGGTACTAAAGTGTATACTGTATCAGACGCTGACTGTACAAAGGACGTGGCAATTATCTGGAAAAAACCTTCACTGAGGTTTTCAGATGCGTCTTCCCGACCATTAGTTAAAATATTTACGGTCATTGAATGCCATCTTCTTTAAGAAAATGTAATTGAAAATAAAAATCGAAAGTTAATCATTAAACTACCGTGAGACTCATTATTTCACAGTGCCAAGTATTGGGTGAGTGTCGAGCACAGGGACGTATACCTTACATAATTTTTTATTTCATCCGCTCATGTTCATTCATACATTACAGTCATAATGATGGAAATGTTTACAGGCACGACGAATCTGTGCAAAGGCGACAGTGGGGGAGGGCTTGTTTTCCCTGACATGGAACTGGGGGTCCAGCGGTACTACCTGCGGGGGGTGGCGTCCACGGCACCCGTGACCGACCACAGCTGCAGCCTCTACACCTACGCCAGCTTCACGCACGTCTGGAAACACGCGCCATTTATTCAAGGTGAGTGTTAGGCCGCAAAACAGACTGATGCAGAGATCAATTAACATTCGAAGAGCGCTCTGGAAATGCACGAACAGACCAGTGTTGTTATGGATATCCATATCCGTAACCGAAACTATCGGATATCCGAAATAAAAAAATATCCATAACCGTAATCGAATCCGAAAAGAAAAGTTTCGGATAGTTTCGGATAGGGCGGAGTCAATATTACAACTCGTACGAATCAGGGATGTTATGGATATTATAATTTCGGATCCGGATATGGATATGGATAATGGTAAAATATAATATCGGTTTCGGTTACGGTTATGGATATTAAAATAATTTCGGATATCCGATAGTTTCGGATAATTTCGGTTACGGATATAAGATTTTTTAGGAACTGTAAAATGAAATACAAGAAAGATTATATTCGACTTTAATTTGTACCTTGTAGGTTTCGCAATCTGTTATACAAGTAATTCTTTCTTTGAAGTGTTATATAGGTAACTAATTAAATAAAACATCAAAATTAACGTTCGTAATTTGCTATAATGAATGAAAATTAATTGACTCCGCCCTACCAGAAACTATCCGAAACTTTTCTTTTCGGATTCGGTTACGGTTATGGATATTTTTTTATTTCGGATATCCGATAGTTTCGGTTACGGATATGGATATCCATAACAACACTGGTACGAATTAAATGTGCACTCCGCTAGAATGCGACTCCACTCCCGGTACCTACTGACGTCACAGCGCGAGGTGCACAGCTAATTCGTACGGGTTATACCTACTATGACACGTCGTGACAAGTTTAGAGTTCCTTAAAAATCTTATATCCGTAACCGAAATTATCCGAAACTATCGGATATCCGAAATTATTTTAATATCCATAAACGTAACCGAAACCGATATTATATTTTACCATTATCCATATCCATATCCGGATCCGAAATTATAATAATATATCCATAACATCCCTGGAACAGACTCTGTTGACGGACACTGTTGCCGTCCGCTAGAGACGCGCGTCAATGTGCGATTATGCCACTTTTTCAAGGGTTGAATTGTTAAATTCTAAGAAGTAACTTAATTTTTAGTCTTGTAAGTATTCCCAGAGCTTACCAAAAGGTTAAGGGGATGGTGATTATTTTCCCAAAATCGTTTTTTTTTTCTAACAGCAATTTTTCCATTCGCATTTTTTCCCAAATGACTTTTTACCCAGTTTCGTTTTTTACTAAAGCTTATTTTCAAAGTAGCATTTTTTCCCAGTTAGAATAGCACCTCCCCCTTTCTTCCCGTGGGTGTCGTAAGAGTATTATGGGTGATTGGTTATTGTATTGTGGGTGATGAGCTAGCAACCTGTCACTGCAATATCACGTTTAACCATCTGCGTTATCCTGAAATCGCTAAACGTGGCACTGGATTTTTGAATTCATGTGCTCTGCCTACCCCTCTTGGGAATACAGGCGTGAGGATATGTATGTGTATATGTATGTAGAATCGACACTAAAACGTAGGTAGGTTTAGGTTATGTTAAGTTTTCATCGGCCCGGAGGGCCAAAATAACGTAGGAATAGGAGCTCCGCGCTAGCGGAGCTCCGTCGACACTGTTTCTGTGTCGATTCTAACTAAGAAAAAATGCTACTTTGAAAATAAGCTTTAGTTAAAAACGAAACTGGGTAAAAAGTAATTTGGGAAAAAATGCGAAGGGAAAAAATTATATTAGAAAAATCGATTTTGGGAAAATAAACACCATCCCCGAATAACCCGAAAATGACAAACTGACAAGCAGACAAAAAATCTAAAAATCACCAAAATGTGTTCAGTTGGCGATTCTAAAGCCCTTTAAATCGTTTTTTCGAAAAAAAATCTATGTACAGACACTTTCGACCCTCTCTTGCTTTATTGAAAGAAGAAAATAGAAATTTAAAAATACCATAAACCCTTAGCGCACGAGTCCAACTCGCACTTGCCCGATATCTTGCTGTATTCTTGTGCAACCACATTTCTTTGAACCAGATAACGGACTGGGAGCCGATGGGCGCCGATCGAACTCTCTCGTAGCTCTCGGGCAGAGCGGGCCGAGTGGACAGACCAACCAGGAAACAAAAATCAACCAGGATACCGAATTCGACAAGCAACCAACTGGTACTTACAAATTTACTGCTGATAAGGCTTCTAAAGTGATTGGCGATGGTACGGGCAGCGGCAGAGAAAAGTAGCCCCCTAGTAACGCAACATTGTATGGAAGGGGGGTTACTTTTCTCTGCAGCTGACTGTACTTGCAAAGTGACTGGCGACGAGACTTGTAAAGTGAATGACGGTGGTACTTTCAAAGTGACTGACGATGAGACTTGTAAAGTGAATGAGGGTGGTACTTGCGAAGTGACTGACGATGAGACTTATAAAATTAATGACGGTGGTACTTGCAACGTGACTGGTGACGAGACGTGTAAAGTGAATGACGGTGGTACTTGCAAAGTGACTGGTGACGAGACGTGTAAAAATGACGGTGGTACTTGCAAAGTGACTGGTGACGAGACGTGTAAAGTGAATGACGGTGGTACTTGCAAAGTGACTGGTGACGAGAGGTGTAAAGTGAATGACGGTGGTACTTGCAAAGTGACTGGTGACGAGACGTGTAAAGTGAATGACGGTGGTACTTGCAAAGTGACTGGCAATGACACTTGTAAAGTGAATGACGGTGGTACCTACTTGCAAAGTGACTGACGATGACACTTGTAAAGTGAATGACGGTGGTACTTGCAAAGTGACTGACGATGACACTTGTAAAGTGAATGGCGACTAAATTCGTGAGGTGAATGAAGTTGGTAAGTATGTACCAATAGTACAGAGTGACTGTTTGATGATGATGAGACAACATAGGCTGGATGATGGTGAAGATGACCACACGAAACCAAGTTGTTTAACAATATGCTCATCCTCAGATTGTGGAACAACAACTGCAAAAGACAGCAGTATGACCAAGAACGGGACGCTGCTCGAGCACGGGGAACTGCCATGGCACGCCGGGATATATTCCAAGCACTACCATTTTACCCCATACTTGCAAATCTGCGGCGGATCTCTGGTCTCCACTACGGTCATTATATCTGGCAAGTAGTAAATGTGATAGGATGGGTTGCGATAGGATGAGTGTGAAGTACGCAGGAACTGGCCACCCTGCGTGCCACCAGGGTGCCACCATTCGCTACCAAAGGAGGAGGCACAAGGCCGAGGAGGGTGAGCGCCTTTTGGGTGTAATGCGCGCGGCCGAAAAGGCGCTCGCTGACGCGATCAGGGCGGCTAAGAACTTCCCACACAGCCTAGAAACTCCACCGGTAGCGGGGGATGAATTTGAAATACATATTTAAGTATAAGTACTTCACACATATTTAAGTATACCTACCCAAGGCGTCACAGCAAATGGTGAAACTGTTTGTACTTATTGAGAAAGTAATAAGTGTTATTCCAATAACGATTTCCAGTTTTACTTTTCTGGATTTCTAAGAATAATTCATTTTTTTCCGTTAAATGTCTAATCTTTAACTGAACTGAGTATAGTTGAACTATCAGTAGATAAAGTGGGGTGAGATGGGATGTGATGAGACGAAATAAGATTAAAGATGCAACGGTAAAAGATGACGATGATGATAACTCGAGTACAATTTCATGTCCACTGTCTCCTCAGCGGCCCAATGCTTCTGGAGCGAGGATGAGGGCAAGCTGCACCCAGCGAGCAATTACGCAGTGGCCCTCGGCAAGACCTTCAGGGACTGGAACAACTCCAACGACATCGATGCTCACAAGTCTGACGTAAGCGTAGCTCAACTTACAATTACATACATACACACAATCACGCCTATGTTCCTAATTGGGGTAGGCAGAGCACACGAAATAAAATAGACAAAAGCATAATGAAAACTGTTTCACACTTCGCAGCCACTTCTAGCATATTTTTTTAGGCTTGAAAACAGATTATCTTATTAAATCAGTATTCGTAAGTATCCCATTTCATGTTCCAGGTCAGAGATATCAAGATACCGCCCTCTTACTTACACGAACAGGGCCACTACCAAGAAGACATTGCTCTGGTGTTCATGACCACTCCCGTGGTGTACGTGGCCTTCATCAAGCCTGTCTGCCTTGACTTCAGCGAAGAATTGGACAGGATGCGGATGCAGCCTCCGGCAAAGGGCAAGGTCTGAGTCCGGAGTCTAGGTACACTTTCATCCCGATATCGTCTACAGGTAGCCTCCAAATTTTCGCAGCTATGGATGGATTTCATAGTACTCGCGATTCGAAAATTCTAACGACATAGTCACTCGCACAATTCGCGTTCATGTATCGTACGAACGGGGTGAGTAGGGAACGCGTGCGCAACCATTCGCTTCGACCATCCGCTCGCGACTTAATTTTTCATACCTACCCTCGGCGGTTGTTTAAGGGTCGTGGAACTCAGATGCAAATGCAAAACTACCCTACTTTAAAATTGAATTTAAACAAACGTAAACAGCTTTACACCGCGGTTTGTAGTATGCCCACATTCAATATTTTTTTGGGAATTTCCCGATGAAAAAAAAAGAAGAAAAAAGTGTTTTTTTTTATTTTACCATCGTATTGTCCTAGTGATTCTGAGTATCAGGATTTTTTTTCGTTACGGGTTTCATTTTCACACCTGGATTCCCAAGAGGGGTAAGCAGAGCACATGAATTCGAAAATCCAGTGCCACGTCTAGCAATTTCAGGGTAACCAGATGGTTAACGCTTTCCCAGAGTCGACTCTTACAACACCCACGGGAAGAAAGGGGGAGGTGCTATTCTAACCCGGCATCACACGGGACGTGTCGATTCTAACTGGGAAAAAATGCTACTTTGAAAATAAGCTTTAGTAAAAAACGAAACTGGGTAAAAAGTCAATTGGAAAAAAATGCGAATGGAAAAATGCGATTGGTTCGTTGTTTACCTCCCGCACCGCGTTGTGCACCTGTACATTTTGGCCAAGTTCAGCCAAGTTCCGAGCACTGAAATGAGCAACGGTTTGTGCGCGTTGCCTCTTAGGCGCAGCACAGACGACAGGCCTTTTGTGCGTTCGAATCTGCGGCGCACAAAAAGTCTGCGTGGATTGTATGCATTGTGCGCTGGACTTTTTGCGCGTCGTGTGCGTTACTGCATATACATATAATTACAAGCTTCTATTTTCACAGACTAAAAAGTCCGTCGCGGATATTCTGCGCAGGGCCTTATTTGGGAATACAGGCTTGATGTATTTTTTCTTCCACTCAGTCTACTGGCTGGGGACTATCTTCAGAAGATGGGGAGCCCTCGCAGCAGCTGAAGTCCATGGAGCTGACCTTCGTCGACGTAGAAACCTGTATGGCCAACTCGCCGGCCGAGATCAGACCTTACATCACTCACAATAAGATCTGCATCAGCCCTGCTAAAGGCAAGTGTACACCATTGCCACGAGTTATCTGGTAAAGAAGTCAATCTTCATATCGACGACTTCTGTATGGTCTCAATATGCACGTCTAGCATGACAACGCGCGAGATAGACTATCCCAAGATTTGTTCCTGATTCGTCATATTCCTGATTGGTCATATTCCTTATTTCAAAAGGAATAGGGAGTATGACGAACAGTGGCGGATTTACCAATAGGCTACGTAGGCCTAGGGCGGCAGATTTAGAGGGGCGGCAAAAAAACCAACAAAAAAAAATTATGAAACATCTGAAGAAGTTTTTACTATGTCTGCAAATGAATCTTTCAGGGTTAACACGTTCTTCGTCCTCATAGATAAGACTCGTATTCGAGTTAGAGAAACGGTAAAAGACCTACCGCGAATTTAACGAGAACTTTTAATTTTTAACCAAAATGGCTGAGTTGTTACCAATGAACCTGACGGAAAAAGCCATTTCGTTGGAAAAATTTACTCTAATGATCTAGAAACTGATTTGGTTCAGGAATGCGTGCACTTTCAATACCACCTTTCTTCTCAAAGAATAGGGAATGGATGTTTTTTTTAGATATGCTTGATTATTTTTCTAATGATAGGAATAACCTTCCTTAATCACGGGACAAAGTATTAGATTTTTCCGATGCGCGATGTATTTTATAAAAATAAAAACATTTTACTAGGTCCCGTTTTGGACCAGCGACGCCTGATAAGATATATTTCACAAGTCCGGTTCTTTAAAAAA
>BHDV01052451.1:154946-181513 GCA_005406045.1 Adoxophyes honmai | reverse complement strand
TTAGTATAGAATTGAAGTCGGTTTTTTTTTGTTTAAAATTATTGTTAACACTTATAATATCAACATGACCCTTTTTTGCACTGTAAACAGCTTCCATAATCTCGATTAGGTTTATCTCAAATAGCGTAAACAACGTTGGCCCGGTTTGCGTGCGCTCGATTATCAGATTTACGAGCAAAATATATTCCAGACTTGTCAAACAGCCGATCGCCTAAAACGTAATACCTAAATCTATGTCATGTATGTTATATTGAATATTAAACTACCGTGAGACACACTCATGTTGAAAATTTTACGGATAACTCACGTTCATTAAATCATGTTTGTTATGTCCAAAATAAAGCCGTACCTATAATGAATAAAGCCATACACAGCGTTGACCCTCTGCGATCGATGACCCCGTCTGCGTGTTTATAACTTCAATCCAACCCGGGAGCTGAGCATTTCCGGGATAGAAAGTAGCCTATGTGTTAATCCAAGATGTCAGCTCTTTGCGTACCAAATTTCATCAATATTGATCCCGCCGTTCGAGATTGAAGAGGTTATGAACACACACACACACACACACAGAGAGAGAGAGAGAGTGAGAGTGAGGGCAGAAGGGGCAAAGCAAACGGGAGAGGGGGAGGTAGAGTGAGGAGTAAGGGAGAGAGAGAGGTCAATAATGTGAAAATAGGTAATTATAAAGCGGCACGGTTTGGACCGCTAGCAATTTAATATTCTTTTGAGTATAGATGTTTACTAATGTGGTACCATTGTCCGCAGCTGGTGCAGGAAGAGAAGGTGATGTGGCAAGCTGCCGACGTCAACGGCGACGGCAAACTCGATCTGAGTGAATTTGAGGTGAGTTTTGTTTCACTGTTTCTGGAGATAGAAGGCATCTATTTGATCAAATAAAAATGTATGAACCTTTCGTGATTCTCACTCATATTTATTACTCAGTACACGAGTTGACTACTCGAGACTTCGGTCGCTGGGACATGGCCGAATTTAAATCCCGTTGAGTGATAAATATAAGCACAAAAAGAACCAGTGTAATATCGATAGGAAAGTGTTGCCAATCAACTTTATTGGCCTGCGCCTGCGGTACCTTAGCTTATACGCACAAACAACGTGTGACTGATTTCCCAAGTGAATGTGATTATAAATTGAAACCGCTATGTAAAGTCCCTCTTTGAGGTGCGGAATCTCTCAGAAACTAAATTGTTACACTAAATTTCTAGTCTTGTTACTCTTGTTAATGATGTCAGTAAATAAATGATAAGTAAGAGTTTATTTAGTTGTCTAACCTAACTAGACAAATTACTGTCCAGACAAATCCTAGAAAATCGTAGTTTTCCAACCAGGGATATAAAATAGTGATTCAGCCCTTAAATCAAGAAATGTAAATAAAATAATATTAAAGCGAAAAATATTGTAACTCCTTACCTTATCCTTATGGGCAATTTAACTCCCTTTCTCTTTTACTCGTATTTTTGTAACACGTTGTATAATGTGTACATCTGTGTCCGGCAGGTGTTCTCGAACCCCGAGGAGCACGAGCAGATGCACGGGTTCCTCCTGAACCAGACGCTGCGCGAGAAGGACCAGAACCAGGACGGCTTCGTCGACTTCAACGAATTCATTGGCGAGAGGGGTGAGCGCTGCACACAGATATTACCCTAACACATTTTTTTAGTGTTGTCATTCTGTCCCGTACGTCAGGAGACGGCTGTGAAATATTTGCTTAGAAAAAGTTCGTAATATAGGTTCTGTTTTATGGTCAGAAAGTAAGCCCTAAAGAAATGTGTTTATGACTGTCAAAATCTCGTAACTTATGGCGAAGTATTCTAGAAAATCATAACTTTACTGGGTGACTCAAGAGGCGTCACTATGGCAACCAGGGACGTGGATTTTTTATTTATTTCACTAGCTTTAGGTACACTTAGTTGATTAACCATATAGCTAAAGTAGTAACTGTTTACTTGAGGTCATGTTAGACTAAAACAAATGAAAAACTCACTTCCATATGGTAGATTAAAACATGTGGAATGAATTCAACATTTACCGTGAGCCACTCTTTAGATAGCCCGGCATCGTTTGGTTTACTAATAACCATACCCCGGCCGGCGAGAGCAAAAATGCTTCTGCTCCTAGTGCTTAATTAAATATCGACTATTCTATCGACATATGGATGTCGATAGAATAGTCGACATTTAATTAAGCACAAATATTATTTTTAAGCTCTTAAACTATTTCATTCAATTTATTAATTATAATCAATTTATCATACTCACGGGAATGTTCGTAATAAATAAGAGTGAGTGACAGTAGTAAATAGATACTTTTCACATTGTAATAGATTTATAATGGTCCTTAAGTGGGATGAAATGGATTTTATCGCCAAGGCGAAGGAATTTAAAATCAGAAAATTTTGAAAAAATGCTAATTGTATGTTACGAAAATTACATAAAATACTGAATAAATACAAACGCTTGGTTTTAATTTTGTTAACAACAATAATTACTGCTTCTGCATATCATAACGGTGGTCCAGCACATCGTGTTGTTTTTATCGACATCAACCAAAGTGTGTGTCCTCGCACTATTAGTCAACGCATTTTTGCTCCCGCTGGCCGGGGTAGGTATGCTAATAACGGACTATAATCTATTCACACAAGCTTAACAGCGATATAGAGAAATCTCCAGTCTAATTTATTCCGAAGCATCCCTCTTTTGTCCTGTGACTTATTCATATACTTCATACACAATGAAGTCTTTGTCACAGAGCAGGCCATAAACCTTTATCATACAAATTGAAGGTGTAGTCAAGGAGTTTAATTCATGAGCCACCATGGAATCAATTCATAGTAAACGTCATAGTGACATCCCATTAATTATCAATGGAAATCGTAATAAGTATCTATGGTGACTCATGAATTGACCGTATCTCATATAGTCTCGCCGCCGTCGACTGCATCTTGAACGTTAATTGCTCTATTCTCAATTGAATGTGAATATATTAATACAAATGTAAATGGTGTCTGGTATAATATTGCATTGTTTATTAACTAACTTAATATAATATTGAATTCCGAGTATATGTGGCCCCCTTAAAACTGGTAATCAGTATTACAAGAACACTTATTACTGTTATAATGTTCTCGATACAAACGGTATCAACATTTGCGGCCCCGCGTTATTTAAAAATGTGTGAGGATTTCACCACACATCTATACCTTGTTTGTTTAGGTAGTCAAAACAATATAAACAATCTTGACGTGTCTTTTTATTTAAACGTACACTTTATAAATCGAAATCTTTACATTTTAGGTATGAAAAAATATTTAGTTTCATAATTGAATTGTATAGTGTAATGATTTTCATTTTTAGACCGTGTATTTCAACAAAAAGACATGTCATGATTGTTTACATTGTTTTAACTACCTAAACAGTTAAGGTTTAATGTTATATGAAGTAGGCACATGTCCGTAACACGCTCCTCGGTTCTCAGGCCTTCAGCAAGACCAAGCGTGGATGATAGCGGAGCGCGACAAGTTCGAGCACGAGCTGGACGCGGACCGCGACGGCCGCCTCGACGCCGCCGAGCTGCGGCGCTGGGTGCTGCCCGACAACGAGTGAGTTGTTTCAAACTTTTATGATTTCATATTTATAGGTAACCGGGAATTTGTCACGTTTGAATTGAACCCATCGATGTTTCGGCCGCGTTACAGCGACCGTGGCCACTGAGTTATCTACTCGTACAAATAAATATAAACGAGTGAATGTACACAGTACACCACACCACCACCACCAGACCGTTTAATGTAATGATTCGGTCAAAACACGTCGATTTCGTTTGTGAATCAACGCTAACAATTGTATGGAAACTGAGACAGCGCCTCCAAGCGGCACGTTTGCACAACTGCCGCGGTCGACACAGTTTCCATATAATAGGTATAGGTATTTTTAACCCAGTTGCTAATATACAAGTGTGACTCTTGTTCGTCTCACAACTGAACTGAAGTCAATAGAACATTTTAACTAACTACGTCTTAATGCAGGTGCAACTTTTTGATCCTCGCCCTTATGCCGAATTTCGGTTCCTAGCTCCAATGGTAATAAGACAACACGTTAATAAGAAAACATGTTAAATAAACACTTAATCAAATTCTAGGAATTGTAGCGACTTCAAGGTATGCACATAATAAGTACTTATTAAATAATACTTTATATTATAGTCAGCATATCGATGCTGTTAATTTTGGAACAATAAAAGCGTGCAAACTGCCAAAAACGCCAAATGTACCTGCGTGCACGCAGCGTGTGGCATCCATTGACGAGGCACCACGCGTACAAGGCGGCGCAGTGCAAAGGGCTCGTTTCTAAACGAATCCAATACATCATCATCATTGTCAACCGACAGACGTCCACTGCTGGACATAGGCCTCCCCCAAGGATCTCCACAATGACCGGTCCCGCGCTGCCCACATCCAGCGGCTTCCCGCGACTTGCACCAAGTCATCGGTCCACCTTGCGGGGGGCCTACCCAATACATACATTTGCTGTTTAATCATAAATCATAATTAAAGACTCCATTTCTTCCGTGGATGTCGTAAGAGGCGACTAAGGAAATGGGTTTAGGTATTCTTTAGGCGACAGGCTAGCAACCTGTCACTATTATACTACCTCTTTTACATCTGTTTTCAAACCCAAAATGATGCTAGAAGTGGCTGCGAAGCGTGAAATAGTCATAATCATGGTTATGCCTATTTCACATTTCGTGCGCTCTGCCTACCCCATTTGGGAACACAGGCGTGATTTTATGTATGTATGTATGTATGTATAATTAAAGTAGGTGAATTTACCTACGCATTGTCTGACATTCAACTTCCCTGTCCCCAGCGAAATAGCCTCCGAGGAGGTGGAGCACCTCTTCGCCTCAGCAGACGACGACGCGGACGGGCGGCTGGCGTTCGAGGAGATCCTCCGGCACCACCAGCAGTTCGTCGGCTCCGAGGCCACCGACTACGGCCAGGACCTGATGGGAGACCACTTTGACGACGAGCTCTGAGCCCCCCGGACGCCCGGCGAGCCCTGTCGGGGCACGTGTAGCGTGGTCTATAGCGGATGGAGAGTTGGAAGTCGGTAGATGGACTTGATGCGTGATGAGCTGTATAAATTTTACTTTTGAGTTTTTGTCTGTTAGGTACTTGTATTAGCTAGTCGCCGGTATCTGAGTCGTTTTGAAGATTGTACGTGAGTTAAGCGTAATGAAAACAAAATTACGTATAAAAATGTATCACAAAGAAATCGATTAACTTTTGTTTTTATTGAAACCCTTCTATGTAATTTTTTTTTAAAACGACCCGTCTCACTTGGCAGGATTTTAAGTAGTGGGGGTAAATTCACGCATCGCTTTACCAACGGAAAAGCGGTGTGCGAACTAACCCCCACTACTTAGAACCTTGCCAGGATACCGGTGACTGTACTATTTGATCTATAGTAAAAGAACTACCCTTTCTTTTTCACGTCAATTCTTCTCTTCCGTGTCTATTCGCTAATCTAAACTCATTGAACAATATTTCCAATTGTTGAAAGAGAAAGGTCAATAACAACTTTTTTCTGGTCACACACAGCTCTCGCTGACTCGCCATAGAATAATAGATAAGTGTCTACTTATGCCAAAGTTACTTAAAGCAGATTTATGACTAAATGACTATATGTAGGATAATATCACCCCACACAATGTATTTGGCTTTTACCTTTCTCGGTATACAGGCCTCTATCGAATATTCGGTACTAAATAATATAGTAATTGTATTGTTCTTTGGAATGTAACGATTTCCAACAGCCTTAGTTCGCTAGCTAATTTATCACTTATCACGGAAAGCAAGGCGCGAGTAGAGATGCGCGCGAGATAGACTACCTGTCACTGTCTAACTAGAGACGCCAGAAAATGACAGGTACTCCTCGCGTGTGTTGCTGTGCTAAGCCTTCTACGTCTTTCTTTAACACATTCAGAACCAAGGACCCGGCTCCCGGGTTCTTCAAAACATTCGCGAGATACCGAGAACCCGGTAGCCGGGTTCATTTTGTACTAGCTATAGACTACTCGGTTCCGCGCAGATGTTTTGATTTTAGGCTTGGTCGTGAATGTGTTAAGTAGAAAGAAAATAACGCTCTGGGTTATAAGTGATAAAATGTAGCTCGCTGTGGCCTCAGAAACAGCAGTTGCAGCCATAATATTGTGATCTGTGTCCGTTTGAATATTATGACGTTTATGTTGAAAATACTGTAATAACACAAGATAGGAATGTTTTTAACTGTGTAAATTTTTATTTGTTTGTTTCTAATCAAGATTCGTTTCTCAATTTCGCTTTTAGATAGTAATTAGGTAAGCCTCATTTAATGTAAATTGTATATTCTAGTTTATTTACACTCGAGTCAGCAGCAAAATGTATACCACTGTCACAATTTTATTTATTATCCACCTTTAGTGAATCAAACTGGAGACCTTATAAATTGGGTACAGCCATTATTTTTATGTACAATAAGTACCAACAAAACCCAATTTTGAGAGAGTTCGCCAGACTGTACGTCCTTTTTTGATTTCATCATGAAAAAGGGGTGTACAGTCAGCTGGAAAGATATCGAGTCGAGAGTCAAAAATATGTGTATACACGCTCTTATTGTGTCAAGAGTTGCTGACTGTACTGAACAGAGAGAAGATACTTTCTCGTTCTGCCTTTAAGCACGGCAAAAGTTGGCATTTTTTACTGAAAATCTTACAAATACTATGTTGTTCATTGGTGCCTACTGCCTAGATAAAATGGTGGTCAAATATCATGTTGGGGTTAGAGTTGGGGTATGTGAGTAAATTAGGGTTCTATTCTTCAACTCCTTGCGTAGGAAAGAGAAAAACTTAGTAACAGACCTTAAGTGCAAATGTTCACAAACAGCAATAAGCTGACTAGTCATAGCTTGAAATAGCTAACCTAAAATTGAGTTTTGTTTTTTCAAATTAATTAACAAACGCTGTGCTAACCGACTATTATTTATATTTAAATTTGACGAAATGTAATTATAATTATTATTCGAGTTTTTTTTTTTAATAGAATGACGCAAAATACTAGCTCGGCCTGCTCGATTGTCGATTTGGTTTTTTTTTCAATACGCAGATATTATTGTGTTTAGACTATTCTATAAAAATCTCTTGTGACAGTATTTTAGTTATTGGGCATTAATAGTGTAATGTAAATAAATGTTTTATAAGATTGTATTTTATTTAGTGCCATTAGCTGCGTTGTTTGTACTTATGCCGCTATATTTACCGTTGTGAGAGTCCTTGGATAAAGAATAAATTCGTATTTATTATATAATTTGTTTCTTTTCACGGCATTTACTCTGTTCACTGCCTGTGGCAGATGCTATGCTCGGCAGCATATCTTCCAGAGTTTTACTGGTTTATTTCTCAGAGCCTAGCACAATAGCGCTTACCATGGTGCTTTTCAGTAGAACTTGGTAATCTTGTCAGCTCATTTTTTCGTATTAATTTTGGTCATTATTACGATAATGTCAATAGACTTCTCAATAGGCTAGATGACTAAAAAAAACTATTTAATCCGTCAGATAGATTACCAAAAAATATTAAACACATATTTTTCTTTTATTTCACAAACGGAAAATGGCGACAACACAGCGCTTGAAAGTTTCGCGTGACGTCACGCCTAGGTACAAATTTTACCTAGGCGTGACGTCACAAGCCCCCACTCCGGAAGTTTGGAAGTTTGATGATCTATAACTTTATTGATGTTTAGTTATTTGAAAAAAGAAAAAAACATGTGTCTCACATTTTCCGTAATCTTACTTACGGACTAATTAGAAATACATTTTTTTTACCCAGTCATCATCCCTATTATAAAATACTAGCTTTCCGCCCGCGTGGGATTCGGTTATATTGCGGTATAAAGCGAACATTCCCTCGGGAACATCAATTTTTTTTCGGGATAAAAAGTACCCTATTATTTAATCCGGACTTGTATCTTTACGTATGCAAAATTTCAAAGCAATCGGTTCAGTAGTTACGGCGTGAAAGCGGAACAAACAAACTCACTTTCCGATTTATAATATTAGTAAGGATTGGATTGTTATTAAATTGTATACACGTAGTTTTTAAGTTATTTCGTATCTTTTAATTATTTATATGATTCCCAACTTGTACCTACTAAAAGATAGTCGTCACGATAGTAGATAGATAGTCGTCTCTTGCTCGACTCTGTCAAGATATTCGATTTGGGACCGTAAATGTTGCTAGTTTTAATCAATCGGCTTTGACTTATGCTTGAAAGCAAATCTTGCAATTATCCACTAAGTCGTTAAATTGGGATATTTGATTTAATAGTTACAGTATCCGATCATAAAGTATGCACATTGGTCAGAAGAAGATAATCGGCGTTACGTAAGTTAGAGAGGAAGAGAGAAAGCCGATGTTCGTCTTTGAGAACGATGGGCAACTTTATGGCCGGGTACAATGTAACGGATAAACGTGCTAGCTAATCAGCCTGCTTAGCATGGCAAGGCGCGAGTCGAAGAATCTAATTAGCGTCAATAATTGTCTTGCGCGAGTTGCCATGCCAAGCCTACAAGCGCTAAAACAGGGCGTACAAATAAAACACTCCATACATTTACAATATTTTTTTTATTCAATATAATAATCTTAATAAATCCAAAATATTTACACAATACAAAAACATACAGTTTGACCTGGATGCCAGCGTCCGCCCGCCGCAGCCGCGGCCGCCGCTCGCCGCGACAAGAATGTCGCACAACACATTGGAGGGATTAAAGTCGCTCGGGCTACTGTCGGCGGTCGAATGACTTATACTATCGACTGCTGAAAATATGAAGCAACAAAAACCCCCCAAAATCCGCCTCATGCCCTCTAGCTGGCAGTCCCCGCGGCGGGCGGCGGCGCGCTGTTGCGCGTTGCGGTAACAGCCGCGAGGTAAAATATAAACAATTTCATAAAAACCAACATCGATTGCGTTATACGACATACATAAATAAAATAATATGTAATAAATTTAGATCTCTTGCCCGGCTGGCACCGGCAACGCTGCTGCGGCGCCGCGCGGCCCGGTCGGGAACTTCACACACCGAGCCGCGCCCGGCCGCCGGCGAGCGCTATGGTTACATACGCGCAACGCCACATGTGTATTACATTTATATTATAACCTATGTATAATTATTATACCGGGACTCGACTATACAAATCTGGATCGACATTTTTAATAACAAATATTGCTTCGCGTAAAGCACGGATTCAACTCGCGGCGGTTCGGGCTGTATCACAAATCGACTCGGCGACAGCTCGGGGCGGCCCGCGGCCCGACTAGCCACGCGACAAGCGAACTGCGGTCCGCTTATAGTGCGACAAAATGCGCGAGACCGTTCCTAGGAATGAGGCGGGGGCGGGGGAAGGCACTACAGGCGCCAGCGGGGGCAGCGGCGGCGGGGGACATCGCAAGTCTACGGCGATGAGATTCGCCATATAACATAACGTGCTACCTCGCTCTCGCCACCGTCTCTCATTCCTAAGAACGGTCGCACACGAAGTTGTCAGCCTAGCTGTAGACAATCGCGTCGGCGTAGGAACGAACCGACGCGCCATCCCATCAAACTTTTCAAGTTACAGCGTCACAATCGGGTAGGTAGAGCAGTTATTTTAGTATCCCGGGGCTGAAACAGGCCGCGGGCCCCCGGCGCGAACCCGAGCGAGTGGAATGGTTCAACAAACAAGTTATTTCACATAACCACCATAATTACGTTTAAAAACTGCCACAGTTACATACGACCCAATCTAGATACACTTCTCTTAAAAATATATAATCATACAGAAAATATACTAATACAATTAATATAGAACAAATTTGTCCAATGATTATTTTATTAGGTAAGTATATAAAATAAGTTCCTAACTGAGATGTAAGTCTAACATGACGCGTGCGGTGTAGCGCGCCCCACTCGCGGACCGGCCTTTAGTTGGAAATTGGTGCTTAAAGAGCTCACATGAAGATCGAGTTTGCTTTAGCACCATCGCAGGAAATTCGTCCACGTTATAAATTAGGACGTTGCACGGTAAAGTTATCTAAGTGTTAATAATATGTAGCACTTGATTGTAGACCTTAAGACACGGCGCGTGTGGGGCGGACGGTATGAGGAAATTATTCTAAAACATGGAGCGATGGATGGACAGGCCGAAGCTCAGGGTAGACTTGTATTCCAAGTTAAGTTTAACAATCTCGCTACAAGACTAGCTGCTACCATATTGCCTATTAGAAATCGCAAATTGAAATTCGATTCAAATGTATTGTTTATTTTTGTGAACATATCTGCCACTAAGCTGTCAGACATCTAGTACGCTTTGAACCACGATTAGACGTCAACCCCTAAATCGCTGGTGGCGTCCATAATTCAGCTCAATAAAGTATCATATACTTTTCGAATGCATCAGCAGTCGCTACTATAAATACCACGTTCCCTGTCTCGCACGGCGAGTACGCTTTAGACAGAGACGGCGAGTATTTCTACGGAATCGCAAATTTGAACATTGTGAGCCGTCACTTAAAAGTATCGATGAATGGATGAATGATAGAACGAACGAGTGAATGAAGAACGAATGTAAATGCACCTTCACCACGGATTTGACAGTAACGAAGTAAGAGTTAAATTATACGTTGGGGACAACAAGAAACAAGCGTGTAAAGTAACATTTCGTGGTTAAAATATAATGTAAGTGTAATTTGAGAACCGTGAAGAGCTTTCTAACCAAAGTAATTGCGTAAACTGTAGATTAGCCTAAACCCTGGGGCGTGTGCGGAGTGGCGGCGGACGCGGCTCCCGCGAACAAACGCGGATTCGGCGCCATATTTTATTCAACCCATTCATTACCAAGCGCCAGAAACGCGATAGAATCTTGATGGCGTTACCGACAATGAATGGGATGTCAAATCTAATTTTTTTTTTTTTAGAACGCCGCGACAACCCTCGTATGTTCACCGGCGAGCCGCGCCCTAGCTGGCTGAAACTATTTAACTCCAAACTGTTCAAAGGTACTACGCGCCGCTGAAATATTTCACCGAACCACAATAATATACAATGCATTTTTTATACCTAACTATTTATCGCAACTTTTCAACATCCGATCGAATATCCCAGCGGGTCCACTACGAGGCGCAAATATAACTACTTATGTACGTCAGGCGCGTCCCCGCCGCGGTCTTACGTTTTCAACGGGTAATTACAATACACTTACTTTAAGTAGATAACTAAGTTTTCTCGAAAAATCTCATATTTCGGGGTTTGTTTGCACGAAACGAAGCGCGGTCAAGTTGCTACGAGCTGCCTTTCACTCGTCAGGAACTAGTCGAAAATGACACCCAACTGCTTTAAGAAGACGCTTGCCTCAAGAGGGTCACTACACTTCTTCGCCGTTGCCAACCAAGCGGCTTAAAGTGTAATGCCCCATGTAACACTATACCGATACCATCAGCTCGTACAAACTTGACCACGCTTAAATCCCAGCCCACAGCGCTATTGGTCTAACGCGTGAAGCCGGTAAGCGGGACCCCGGCGGGGAATCGCACACGCCCCGACGGCGGCCGTCCCTACCGCCGGCCGCCTACTTGAACCAAATTAAATATATCTTTTAATAATTACATCTCGTACGTGTATTTATAGCTAGGGGCGGGCGCTCACGCCGCGCGCGCCGCGCCGGGATGCGAATTCATCTGAAATGTGAGAAAATACGTGTGTTAATAACAACAGCATAGTGTAACATCACACATGAATAACTACGTTCGACGTGAGATGTTTTAGACTATAAAATTAGAGCACTGTACGGTGCGAGTAGAGTCGGTGGGATCTCTACTCCAGCTGCGTGTGGTTGGATTTGAAGATCCGTCCAAACTGATTGTAACTTTTTAACCGTCGAAAAAAAGGCACTAGCGTTACGCGCGATCTTGGGCCGGCCAATAAGAGCACAGCGATCGCCTCGATGATTTGGCAGAATCGTCTCCGAACAACCAAAATGACATTAGTACTCTAGTGGGTCTGTCTTCTATGGGGAAGATCGAGTGTGCGAAACCTAGCAAAGAAATGAGACACATTTCCAGCTTCGTAACCAGCTTCCAACTGTTACTGAGTTGAGTTGTGTACCTGTGTCGTGTATCACTTGCAGCAGGAGGAGGCGCGCGGCTGCTCCCCGTCGGCCAGGCGCCGAGCGCCGCCGCCCGCCGCCGCGCCGCCGCCCTCGCTCTTTGGTAACTTGTTCGCTGCAACACAACACCGCATTCAATTTCACCCTCAATAAGCAACATTTCATTGTTAACTGTAATTTTTGCCAACTGTACTTCATTGTCATCCACCCTAGATTATGTGCACCAGATTTCAAGGCAATCGGGCCAACCGTTGAAGAGTTCCCTCCATCGGAGACAGTCCCGGCTGGGCCACCATAAATCCGCTACCGGAATATTGTATTGTCATCCAAGTTACGTAGGTATACCAAGTTTCAGCTCAATCGGTCTATTGGAAGTGGTTCAAATCTTTCTTGCAAGATTTGTAAACAAACATACAAAAGTGAAGTTAAATAAAAGCTTGTAAAAATAGCGCCAATCAATTCGCGTGCGAGATAGTCTATCAGTCATTTTCTGAGGTCTCTAGTTAGACTGTGACAGGTATAGTCTATCTCGCGTGCGATTAGACTTGCGTCTTGCGGCGCTGAACCGACAAGTAAATTGGGGGAATAGTTCTGACCTACCGCAGAACATAGTCACAATAAATGTAAAAAGATTTCCTATGTCCAATGCAATGTCCCCTGTTTTTTGTCAGCTCTAGTAAGCCAAACTCGACAATATATCGACATTAGATCCGACCGTAAGGCCATTCCTCGAAACCTAACCTAGCAACATTTTAAGTAGTGAAGGGTAAGTCCGCGCAGTCTCACTTTTCCATGGAATACCTAAGCCCTATTTAAAATCCTACGTTACCGGGAACTGTAGCAGACATCCAACCGTATCAACAGCAGAAATGCCGGGAACTGTAGACGGATCCTGCGACAGCAGCAGTAGCAACTCACCGATCGCTAGGAATATGTCGTTGACGTTCATGGCCGTCTTGGCGGAGGTCTCCATGAAGAGCAGCCCGTTCTCGTCGGCGTAGGCCTGTGCCTCGTCGAACTCGACCATGCGCTTGGCGGCCAGGTCGGCCTAGTTGCCCGCCAGCGATCACGGTGCGACTAGACTCGCACCTTGTGGTGCTAAGGCCAAGCTGGCAAGTAAATTGTTCCTGACCCACCTCAGAACATTGTCACAATAAATGTGACAAAGATTTCCTCTGCCGAGCAACGCAATGTCACCTGTCACGTTGTCATCTCTTGTAAGCTAAACAATCGACAGATCCAATATTGACTGACTATAAAGGTGAAACCTAACCTAGCAACATTTTAAGTAATGAGCTAATGAGGGGTAACTTCGCGCATCATTTTTCCATGGAAAAAGCACTATAGCAGACATCTAACCGTATAATTAAACAGCAGCATCAACAGCAACTCACCGATCGCTAGGAATATGTCGTTGACGTTCATGGCCGTCTTGGCGGAGGTCTCCATGAAGAGCAGCCCGTTCTCGTCGGCGTAGGCCTGCGCCTCGTCGAACTCGACCATGCGCTTGGCGGCCAGGTCGGCCTTGTTGCCCGCGAGCGCGATCACGATGGACGGCGACGCCTGCCGCTGCAGCTCCTTCACCCAATTGCGCGCGCGGCCGAACGTGTCCTGGCGACAATGAGGCACTAGCTTAGCACTGACGTTTTGTTTCGAATGGCTGAGTTTAAAACCAGCCACTGACAACTGATCGCCATCAAATTCAAAATACATCCATACATCACGTATTCCCTAATGGGCAGAACACACGAAAAGTAAATAGTCCAAACAATGACTATGTCACGTTTTGTAGCCACTTTTAGGTAAAAGAGGTATAACATATAGGTGACAGGTTGCTAGCCTGTTGCCTAAAGCATACCTAAACCTATTTATTTAAGCTCCTAAGAGCACTTTTACACGTCATTTTCGAGTCTACCAGCGCTTCACAAATACCATCGTTGCCATTTGACACGAAAAATGCGTCGCAAAAAACTAGGTACAAAGTATAACAGATTGTTATAAGCTTAACACTAATTACACCTGCAATGTCTGAGTAAAAACCAGCCGGTCACCATCAAGTTCAGAATTTTTTAGTTCAGAGCACACGAAAACCAAAATACCATGACTAGTTCACGTTTCGTGGCCACTGCTAGCATATTTCTATTGTTTTGAATTGGCAGGAATAACAGCAACAGGTTGCAAGCCAGTCGCCTAAAATGTACCTTAACCAATTTCCTCAGTTCACGATATCCACGGAAAAAAATGTATAGGTTCTTTCTAAACCCGACACCGTACAGGGTAAGAATGAATGTGCAAGTTTAAATATTATACAGTCAAATGTATCCCTGGGTACCAATTGGACATTCCGCACGCGAGGCGGCGGCATGCGAGCGACGAATAACACCGCGAATACGTTAATTAACGAATAGTGGTCTTAGGTCCAAAAACAAAGCTTATTATTGTTTATTTTTATAAGTTGAAACACGTAGTGAAATAAAAGGAAAACGCACTTCTTTATATCGGGGTGATGGGTCATGGGTAAAAGTAAGTGAGTGTAAGTAAGTATGTATCCGTTAGTAAGATAACGAACCAATGACAACAATGTGATTTTTAATTTTTTCCTAAGAGACAGCTTCCAATCCAACACATTTTCTTATCTCTAGTAAGCTAAACGGTCGATAGATTGAATACAGGGACCTTCCGTTATTCCTTTATGTAACTATTTATGTGAAAACGACAGATTAAATCAAAACAATAAGAGATATCTTCACAACGTTTTAAATGCCACGCCATAACCGTTAACCGAATCGCAATGTCATGAAAAGTGATAAAAATTAGGCTGAACAGGGCAAAAATTATACAACCCAGCATAAACAGTAATAAAAACGTCATAAAAGCACAGTAGGCGCATATGCAAATGGCGCAGTTTATCTACGCATAAAGTTCATTGTAACCGCCGCATAGGGCTGCCCTTGAACTCGACTGAAGACTCACAAGTTAAGTCGGTAGTCGATAGCGTGGCGCGACACTAGTGGGCGGGCTGAAATACACACGGTTATTAACTAAAGAGTTGCTTATATTGATTTGTAGGCGGCGCAAAAACTGGACTCGGATATACGATGCAAACGTTTTGTATACAAGTTAGTTTGAAACAGCCTCGACCACATGCACCGATGCACTTGTCCTTATCGGCACAATCATCACATCAACAACAATCGGCACATCGGTTTACCAAACACACGGTGGGAAAAATCTAAGAGTAAAAAACACTCCGGGAATTAATCAAACTCGTGTTCATTAAAAAAAAAGTAGACGTTGCTCAAGACTCCTTGGTCTGATGTTCTTGGCTTGCTTGCTAGCCAGTCGCCTAGATCATAGGTCCCTAAACCTATTCCCTTAATCGCCTCTTACGACATCCACGTGAATTGTAGAGGTGTAATTCTAAACACGACATCCCAAGAAAAAATATTATTCGTTTATACTAGAGACCTTTAGGTACTTAAAAGATGGTAAACAATCTTGACGTGTCTTTTTATTTAAACGTACACTTTAAAAATCAAAATCTTTACATTTTACAATTTAGGTATGATAAAATCATTTACTTTCATAATTGAATTGTCTAGTGTAACGATTTTCATTTTTAGACTGTATATTTCAATAAAAAGACATGTCAAGATTGTTTACCATCTTTTAAGTACCTAAAGGTCTAAAGTATAGTTACAGTTACTCTAGCCGAGATTTTTAATTTACGTCACATTCACAACCAAACCAGAATATTTGTCTCGGAATATGTCACTAGTTACTCGCGAGTTGAATCAACGACCCTTTCCCGCATTCTCCCATACGTTACAGAGAACTGTCTCAGCGGTGAAAGTAATTTAACAGCAAGAGAGAACAATACTAATGTCGCGGTATCCCGTTACTGGAGATGGAGACCAGTGAACTGGAAAAACGGATTCCGGCGGACAAAGCAGCAGGCGGCGCGAGTCATGCCGTTATTGAGTCGAAGATCGATACGTTATGAAGCATTGGACGGTGAAGAGTGAGGACACACGACTACGCTGATCGGCTAAAAGAACGGCCACACATTATCTGTTGTTTTCATTAATCTAGGAAGTAAATCTATCGATAGATTGAATATGGGTACCGCCGTAAGTTAGTAACATACATACGTAAATATCAAAACCTATTTTCCAGCAAGATAGGCAGAGACAACTGAGCGTCATTCGCGTCTGTTCTGGCGTATTTCTCTCGCTTCATTCACATCGTTGAATTCCTTTCGACTAATACATTTTTTCGACTTGAAAAAATTAGAACGCACTCACGCAAAACTCTAAAAAGTGACCAAAATTGTCACTTTTCTAGTGTATATTTTCTCGAAACGCAAAGTAAATAAACTCACCGCGTCTTTCATTCAATTTCCTCCTCCAATCACTGTGTATTGGGAAAGTGCACTTATTACGAAAGTGATTTTTTATAATCTCAAGAAAAGTGCAGTATTCGATGCCTCGTAATCTTAGCGATCCCTAACTACAACTTGACGTCTTGCCAGACCTTGGTAGCTTCCAGGCTCATCCCAAACGCCGCACTGCGCCGACTTGTGATTCCCGACCGCACTCTTCTACGTATGAAACTGACCAACACAGTGCCTTACGGCAGAACGAGGTCTTGGTAACACTCCATCTATCCACAAGCATCGCATAACCTAATAAGAGTTGAAGAGACCATGTTTAACTTATTTGATGGCTTAAATTGAAATAGTAATGAATTAGGGTAAATAAGTATCAAAGGGCCCAAGTACCCAGAAAAAGGAGCTCTGCCACGAGTACCAAGTGGACCAACTGTAATTGAACCAAGAGGTCTTTCCACGTTAGAAAGAGAATGTCGGTCAATACTATATTACTGCTACTGAACTGGACTGGACCAGCTGAACTAGCCGGAATAGAGAAATTCAATGCCAAAAAAAGTGAAAAGCTGGGTGTCGATCGAACATTGGATAGTTTAGTTACGTGTTTAACACAAATAAAGCGCACTAATCGATTGCAAAACTCGTACAAGAACGGCTCAAATGTAATTATTGTTTTCGGAAGCATGTGGAGCGCCGTAGCGTCGCTGCGGGTGGCAAGAGTTGGGAGGACGCCTGCGTGCAGACAGCGGGTAAAATCAAATGACTATAAATATTATTAGTTGGAGAAAAGAGTGCTTCCTATCGTTCAGATAAAAATGAGAACTACGACAATACACATGACAATACAAGGATATCTCACGCACGGTCCGCTGGAGTCGTTTCCACCATAAATGTTAAGGGTCTGCGTAGACGACAGACTATCTGGGACGCAATTTTTTAGTCTGTGAAATTAGAACCTATGCAATTATATGTAGTAACGTACGCGACGTACAAAAAGTCCGGCACACAATGCATACAATCCATGCAGGCTTATTGTGCGCTGCACCTAATACTACTGCTGCATCATACGCATTAAACGTCATGACTAAATCAGAGCCCATCAATGAGTGACTGCAAATAAGTGCCAAAGCACAATATTTTTTGGTATCTCATCTTTGACTTTGACCTCCTTTCTATTGATATAATTAATCGTAGATGGCGACTGATAAAATTGCCACCACTTGCTCGTTTTTAGTTTTCCTACTTGTGTAGTATGATAATAATATCCTTTGGTACACGCTTTTATGATGACTGTACATTTTCCCAACTGCAGTTGACTATCATTTTGATCCTAAACATGGTAGGTAAGTGGATTAAACATAACTTGGGAAAATTTTATTACTAAGAAACAAACATCAGGAAAAGCAAAATTTAATAAAAAAGAAGACAAAAGAATGACTAACTTCTGTACTTTGATTTCCTTTATAATGAGTCAGTGGAATTACCGACAAAAACACTAACGCCCGAAATAACGGCAGCATATATTGAGGCGTCCGATAAGAGCAATAAAAATATCCAAAGGCCAAACCTACAGCTGGCTTCGTTAATAAACAATGTAAGCCAATAACTGTTCTTCTCTCATGACATTTGATTCCATTTCCTCAAATCACGGAAGAATGACAACAGAGTACGCAAAACATATATTATCATTCGACTGTTTTCAGCGTGGGATAAGGTAACTGCATCAAACACATGTATAAGATGTAAAACCTACGAGTAATGAGGTTCACCCCATTCCGAAAGTCATTTCCTATTTTTACCAGGAACTGTGTACTATAATACTGTGCTGAAAGTAACAGTTAATTGATCAAGTGCCACGTCGCAGTAATTTAACAGAATTGTTTTAAATCAAACAAAACAACAATCTCGTCTCTAATCGTTATCTTTATGCTCACTGGGTAACTACAACTATCACACACAACGCCAAGATTTACGTGTGCAAAAATTATCAGTGCACACACATCGTACGCCACGACACTTTAAATTCCGCGTACATACTCAAAAGCCATGCCTCCGACCTTTGGCAAGGGGTAACACCTTACATAAATCTTCGGTCAATTCCCAAGAGCCTCAAAACATAAAACACTAGGTACAGTCGAGTTCATTAATATATGAGCAAAACTGAGGGTTCAAAAATATCTGTACACAATTGACATTGACATTTATGACATTGACAATAAGATGCAGAAGTTTACATATTTGGCATTTGTCTGCTCATATATTTATGAACTCGACTGTACATCTCCATACAAATTGCACTCGAGCAAGGCAAACTAGACACGTCTCACAGACAGGATATCTCGGAACAGTTGGGACCAGTCCGAGCACGGGCGTAGCCAGGATTCAGTTTTGGGGGGCTGACGAAAAAAAAAACCGGCCAAGTGCGAGTCGGACACAAAAAAATGTTTGAACCCCCCAAAACCCCCCTGGCTACGCCCTTGAGTCCGAGGGCGCTTGCCGTCCGCTTGAGACCCGCGTCTATGAACGATTCTGCAATTTTTCAAGAGTAACTACCGGAACTGTGAATTTGTAACAAGCATCTTAATGAAATGCCTTGAAAGTGTTTTCCAATAGCTTACTGTAAAAAACATACATAAGAATAACAAATCATGTTTCCCAATGTCGAAATCGTTGCAAGATAATGTAATGTCGTAATTTATATGTCAATAACATTAAATTAAAGATGTTTTACTTATTACCCACAACAAATCAAACAACTTGCAAGTTCCACTACAACGATAGTTTATATGCATCCGCCATAATCAACATCCCTAAAGCGACCGCCGAGCATAGCTAGGAAAAATAAAGTACCTTCCACACACTTGGTAGCCTTCTGCACGTATTGGTCTGTGCTCAGAGACCTTTTAATAAGTGAGCAGCGAACTACGCTCTAACACAAGACGGGCTTTCCTAGCGGCGACTGAGTCACCCGCCCGCTATCAATCGCCCTTGAACTCTTGCCCACGGTGTTGCCGATAGTACTGTGTACGTCTGCATTCTAAAATTCCCGAGCGTCTTCATGTGCCGTTGTGTTTAGACAGTTGTACTTCCCGCAGTCAGTGGGTCAGTCTATTTAGTCCGAGCACAGAACGAGTTCGTAATGAACGTTTGGGAGTCTAAACTATAGACTGTCCGTTGTCTTACGGCACGTCGTTGAATGTACTAAGCCAAATCGTCGACACGCTGAACATGCCGTTAAGCCGTTAAGTCGACAAGCCGTTAAGATTCAAGCATCTCAGATTTGGCCCTATTTGAAATAGAAAGTGACATAACAACCATTCACCATCTGACAATTTCCTGTCTCTAACGGACCAAACCATGGATAGAACGCCCATTAATTCTATTTTCTGTAATTACAAACACTAAGCTTAATCATCTTGGGTGCTCTATTTGTTGAGCGAAACTCCGCTGTTTATATAGTCCACGCGACGCAGACTAGTAGTCCTTGGCATACCGCAGCAACGAGCCTTCCTGCTTTTGAACCAATCGATTCCTGACCCACCCTAGAACCTTATTACAGTAAACGTTAGTGACGTTGCATTGCTTGATAAAGAAATATTATGACGTTTATTGCAACAACATTCCCTGGCAGGTCGAAACTCAATTGGTTCACCGTTGCGAAGAATATTCTCTTGCCAATGTCTAAACAAAAGTGACAGGGAAAGACTTAGTGCTTAAATCAAGGGGCTTGCAATGTGGAGTAAAATAGAAAAGATATTCTGCATTGGGTAGACAAATACTAAAGAAGAATAGGAAGACAATGATGTGAAGCTATCTTGGCATCTACTTTTCGGTCTGCCTATGTCAATTCAATTAACTAATTAAAATTAAAACAAAGAACATTCTACTACGCTAATATAAAGGATCCTTTAAAATACAGCAATAGAGGTGTATAATTAGAAAGAACTTATTAATCGGTATGTAATGATATAAAGCAAGCCCTCAAGGCTTGTCGATAGTGTCTCAACGTTATCATTATCAGATAGTCGTTAATTGTAAGTAGCGGCGTCTGAACGACCGTCTCACAGAGAGAATATGGATGAAGACTGAATTACAACTGCATTACACCATTTAGACCATCAGTTAGAATTGTGGAAAAATATGGGCCGTAATGAAATAAAAATATATTCAATAGTGACGTCACTAGGATCTTCTAAACGCTTTATCCTCGTAATTCTGTTTGTTAAACAAAAGAAAAAAGTACTTGTAAAATTCTGATGGACTGAACAGTACTTGATTGTTTCCCTATCTTTGTAAAACTCTCATAGCAACACGTATTCCAGATTGGGACCGAACCGAGTGATGTGCTGCGGAAGTAAGTCGAGTCCGCACGCCGCATTCCACATGGCATGCCTTTATCTGCCCGTGCGATAACTACACGCGCGTGGTTGAATGAAGCTGTTGCATGTGATTATTAAATACTGGATTACATCAAGAACTATCACTGTTGTTCTGCCCCGATTGTACACGCAGCTATAATGCTCAAGCGTGAATAGGATAATACTTCTCAGCCTTCAAACAAACTCACAATAGGCTATTTCACAAAGCTCTGAAAACTATCTTAAGATATTTAGTTGTTCAAAAGAAGCCCTAATTTTTTTTCTGTGTATTGTGGCTATTAAAAATAATGGTAAAGAAAATGCAACATTCAAAAATGCCGCCAAAATGCGACTTTTAGCAATATGACGGCAATGGCGTTTAATGACGTCAATTGCGCGTAAACAAATAGGGTACGTTCCACTTAATAACCGCAACGCCATCGACCACAACCGCCGAAATTGCCGTTCGACTAACGTAAAAACGCAAACCTTTCACGAGGTCGCGCCTACGGAGCGTACAATCGCGAACAGGGACTGTTGAGCCACCCTTACCTATGTTTGTAACTTGGTCGTGTGATACTAATCCAATAGCTGACATCTAGTCGGTCACATCGGTCATTGATTACACGTCTAAATTGCGAACAGTGGCAAGTGGCTCAACAATCCCGGTTCGTGACTGTACCTAAACTGGAGAATGGACTTCCCTGACAAGCCCGTACCACACCAACTGATCAAAATTTGCCTCTACGCGTCTCAAGTCAAATAAAGACGAGGGCGTCTCACATGCTATGGCAGCATGCGAGGAACAATAGAAACCGGGCCGAAGGCCGGCGGGAGGTCGCCCATGTTTGCGGGCCGTTTAACGCGCGTAACTTCAGCTAATAGTTAGGAGCTACTGCTCTTCAGTGGGAGGTAACTGTTATTTACAGTTTTGTAAACGGAACGCTCCGTTTCAACATTATGCTGGGCCTTTTTGATTGTCTTTGTTGCGATTAGTGCGTTTATAGTACTAAGGTATTCTTTAATTGTGCTCTTTATGCTCAAGTTTATCCAAAAATAATCTTCTATTCTAATGTTTGCGTCCGTATTAGATTGGTGAGAATGGAATAAAAAAAATGTCTTTCATTCGTTCTCTCTTTTTTGACTACATACGTTCTTTACTACACATAAACTAACAATAAAAATACACAAGGATTACAATTAAAACAAGAGCAATGTACAAAGGCAAACTTCGTCGTGCACAGCCTCGTTATACATACACGAACTAAAAATACCTGAGGTCTGCATTTTTATTAACTTTTTTGTGGACCTTTATTTAAATAATCGTTTATAAATATGGCGATGGAATAACTCGATCAACTAGACTTCAGACGGGTGTCGTTTTATTTTAGAAGTAACAAACATGAACGAGTTTATGATCGTAATTGTACGTTAGCAGCACCTAGCAAGTGGTTGAACGCGTAAATTAAGAAACTACAGGCCAAAGTAATTATTACGGGCATACCGTAGGAACCCAATGCGTAGCTATAGCGAACCAAGCTCGAATCATTCTGCTAAGTCATCGAAAAAATCATTTTTTTTCTAACTTGAAATGTTGTCGTGTGATTTGTTGTTTTTTGTCGTATCGTATGGGTTTAGAATATCATCCTCATTTCTTCCGTGGATTTCATACCAGGCGAAGGCGACTAAGGATGTGCATTGGGGTATGTTTTTGGCAACAGGCTAGCAACCTGACACTACATATAGTTAAGTACAATAGGTACTTAAAACCTAACAAAATGCTGGAAGTGACTGCGAAACGTGAGGTAGTCATGATTCGTCAATGTAGCGTAGTCGTGTGCTCTGCCCACCACATTTGGGAAGTGTGGTTAAATTTTGTAAGACTAAGAAACATTTACCAACAGTTTACCAGCTGACATCGGCGACGACTCTTCAACGTAAACCGACTGCAATCGGCGGCGTAACCATTCATGGCGTAATAGGGTCTTTGACAACAGTAAAAATAAACTATAATTTGTGGCCATCCTAACAGATTATAGGAAAATTAAACATATTTCACTTTCTTTTGTTCAAAATATTATGCATTTTTAGAGTATTTTGTTCTATTAATTTCTAATATTCGTTAATAATGTATTTGTGACTGAAACGCTTGCGATTGATTGATGACGTCACATACCATGAAAGGTATCTGTGGTCAAAGTGGATATTGATAATTTGACATGACAATTTTGACAGCTTCTTTGTGTGGTGGCTTTGTTTACTTGCATTTGACGTCAAACACCGTTTTTGGCGTGAGTTTGAGAATTTGAACTTTAATATTTATTTTCTTTGTTAATACAGACAAGAATCCGGAAATACTAATATATCGTGTTTATTACATAATGAAGAATTTATTAAAAATATATTTCAAAAATATTCAAAAACCCTATTGAAACCATTGTTGTTAACTATTGACATCACATTAGCCTCTTCAAAAACTAATATTATTCTTAGCTTGCTTAGTGTTCTTTCGCTTATTGTCTCCAATAAGCATTAGTTTGCGAGCCGCGTCGCGGCCTTGAGGTCGTCGCCCAAAAACTGCGTGAAAGTGGTTTGCTTAAGCCCAGAGCCGAATTATCGTAGGGTAACGAGCAGCTCACGAGTGCGTGCAACTATATGTAGACACAAACATATCGACAACCTTTTGGGGTTGTTGACGTGTTGCCGTTAGCAACACTATGTCTTCTATGATGTTTGGAGGGCCAGAATAAGGATGAAAATAGGGTCAATATGTAATTCTATTTAGTCCATGAGTAAGATTAAAGCATGCCTGTCGCTTAAACTATATTGAACAAATTTCTTCAGTCCCCACATACAACATCTACTGAATAGAAGGAAAGGTGTCATTCTAATCGAAACGGCACATGGGGACCCGTGTGGCATTTGGTTCAGAATTAACTCCGCTATTGTACATCTCTTTTATCTGACTTAAAACTTAAAATATGCTCGCGAAGCGTGGTTTTGTTTACGTAACGTTTCCTAAACTCAGCCTACTCTATTTGGGAACACAGGCGTGACGTGCGTAGGTATGTAGGTATATTTAGGATACGTAATTTTATCAGTTAAATAATAAACCGGCCAAGTGCGAGTCGGACTCGCGCACGTAGGGTTCCGTACCAAAAACTGCAAAAAATCAGAATTTTTGTATGGGAGCCCCCCTTAAATACTAATTTTATTATTATTCAATTATTTATTTTTAAACTAGATATTTAATTAAACATTCTGTGAGCATTTCAAGTATTTTGCTGTTACAATTATTTAAATAGACCCAAAACAGTAAAAAAAACTACAAAAAAATAGGTTTTTTGTATGGGAGCCCCCCTTAAATACTAATTTTATTTTATTTTAATTATTTTCTTTTAAAGTAAATATTTAATTAAATATTCTGTGAGCATTTCAAGTATTTACCTGTTACAGTTATTTAAATAGATCCAAAATAGCAAAAAAAAACACGTTTTCTGTATGGGAGCCCCCCTTAATTATTATAATTATTTTAATTTTAGTATTTGTTGTTATAGCGGCAGCAGAAATACATCATCTCTGAAAATTTCAACTCTCTAGCTCTCACGGTTCGTGAGATACAGCCTGGTGACAGACGGACGGACGGACGGACGGACGGACGGACGGACGGACGGACGGACAGACAGCGAAGCCTCAGTAATAGGGTCCCGTTTTTACCCTTTGGGTACGGAACCCTAAAAATTAGATACATACAATCACGCCTTTACTCCCAAAAAGGGATAGGCAGATCACATGAAACGTGACGTATATAGAACATCATAGCCACTTACAGCATTTTTTTGGATAAAAAGAGATGAGAGATCAATAATAGTGACAGGTTGCTAGCCTGTCGCTTATAGCATAACTTAACCTATTTTATTAGTCGCCTCTTACGACATCCACGGAGGAAATGGTGTTATTGTAACCCGACACCGAACGGGGGAAAAATCACTCATGAAAAATACTTAATAAGTTGATTAACTTCACTTGAAACTTCTAAGCATTGTATCCTCGTACATATTTTGTTTGTCAAACAATAGAAAAAATACCTGTATAATCTTTTTCGTTAATCTCAGTGTCAGTGACGGAGTTAGTTGTATTTTTAGTCACTTTGCTTATTTTGTTTGTGTATCGCTTAAAGTAGTTGCAAAAGACATTAGGATTTCAAAATAACGTTTTACTTTCGTATCACTGGCAACAATATTAGTAGATAATATTACAAAGAGTTTGTTAAGATCACGACTTCACACTTTTTAAATAGAAATTCTCATAAGCAGCAAAAACTAAGTCTGCAATCGGCTATGATAATGATAACACACATTCATTCATTCATTCGTTCACTGACTTCGTTGCAATCAATAGTACATTATGTATTTGTAGCATAGAGGACAGACCCAATAGAGAAACAATGTTGGCCACCCCGGCCCGCAAAAGGTTAGTGGTTGGTCACAGAAACTGTACAGAGCCAATGACCGTAGAGAAAAAGGCACTAGCGTTACGCGCGATGTTGGGCCGGCCAATAAGAGCCAGCGATTGCCTCGATGGTTTGGCGGAATCGTCTCCGAACAACCAAAACGACATTAGTACTCTATTGGGTCTGTCCTGATCTGTAGTAATAATTTAGCTTGAGGTGACAGACCTATATCTTCCGTCGTAGAGTTCAGTCTCAGAAAAAAATGCGAATGGAAATTTTGCTTCTAAGAAATATCTATTTTACGGAAATGATCTAAACAAAGAGCTATCCCATACGGACGTACCTGATTGGTGATGTCGTAGACGACTATGGCCGCTTGCGCGCCTCGGTAGTACATGGGCGCTAAGCTGTGGTACCTGAGGACAAGAAATTACAGTCTGATTAATGATTATTTGATACCCACGTGGTGTCGGGTCACAAAATCACGTGTCTCATATTTTTCCATGTAACTAAAGGACTAAAAAGATTTATATGTTTTTAATCCAGTTGATATCCCTATTTGATCCCACAATACGTCAATACGCCGCTTTAGACTCATTGGTGAAACCACACACCACGCCTTTCCTCTTGTCAAAATCTCGGACAAAAGAGAATTAAGTGTTATCGATCGATTACACGAATCGATTACTAATTAACAACTATACAACGAACAGTTTATAAAATTTTGCCACTACACTTTTTGCGATAAATTCGGCTTTTTAATTTTGATTCTTCTTAAAACTCCAAATTTGAAATTTCCTCTTGCTATCCCAATCAAAGGAAACTGGTAACACATATTTAAAAAAAACTTACGCACCAAACGCAGAAAATATCACAAAGAATGCTGTAGCAAAAAAAAATTGATATGCGCAAACGCGCTTATTGCGTCGCTGCGTACGAGTCGAGACCATTTCTTGCGCGGGCGCCTCCAAACCGGCCGCGGGCGAGCCGATCATCCGAATACATTCATTAGAGTTGGCAAATTAATGAAGGGAATGTGATTTGGGTTAAAGCTTTAAGCCGAAGTAAATATAGACAATTTCAACCATTTTTAACCCCCGACGCAAAAACGACGGGGTGTTATTAACCCCCGACGCAAAAACGACGGGGTGTTATTAACCCCCGACGCAAA
>BHDV01052451.1:85789-154822 GCA_005406045.1 Adoxophyes honmai | reverse complement strand
GCGATAAGAATGTTACACGTTCAGTAAACCCATTGGGTTGGGGCTCGTCGGGGGTGTTTTTAATTTTTAATTAATGTTGGTTATAGCAGTTTCTTTTAAGCATTTTTTTATTTTTTTATACCGAAAATACCTAAAGTTCACGGTTTACTGCTAATTACTGGGTTTACACATTACTTTAACGAAATAAAATAAAATAGTACATTCCTCATTTAATTTGTCCATTGCAAAGAGTTCCTTATTCCAAGACTAAATTATATTCTCGTAATAGAATCGACCCTTAGTATACGAATCCAAAATGTCAAATTACCTATCACGTGGTAGGTACGAAAAGGTCATGTAGTCCACAACTTCGCACCGTGAATGAAGCATAAGACGTCAAAACCTGTTTTATTACCTGTTCTAACTCTACAAACGCTGTTTTGATACAGCCCGAGAAAAGGTTCATTTTCGTCCAATCGTAGCGTGTTTATATGTTGTAAGTTGTAAGCAATATGTTAAAGGAGCCGGTGTTTACAAGCTCTGGTCTCGAACGGTGAACTTGACCTGCCATCGGAACAGGTACGAGGCGAAATATACACGTCCTTGTCATTTTCAAACCATGTGACAGAGATGACTGCTTTGTCAGAAAATGAAATGTGGAAGTGAAATCAAACTTAAAATTTCATACGCATCTGAATTCGGGCGTTTTAAAATATGTAGTTGTTATAGTTTACCATAAAAATGTGGAATTTATTTTTTACTCACAAAATTTTATTGAAATAATGTAAGGGGCACGTATAAGCATAGCCTTGGCCAAAAATGAGCAATCTGTTTTTCCACACAAACGTTAAATATACAAGCTGTTTTTTTCATTTTCTCGCTGTAATGTGTCATTGTGGTACGATACCACACATTATCTCTAAGAATACTATTTAATGCAACTATTTAATGCAACGCCTGCGGCAAATACACACATTTCAGTTTAAATCTATTTAATTCGTTCTTAATGGAAAAAATAAAATGTAAGTAGGTAAATCCCGCTTTACAAAATTACCACACGAGTCACTTCAGTAATTTTATGATCATGCGGGCTCATGAGTGGTTTGTTATTAAATCAAAACCGATTGGGGCCAAGTACAATAAATAATATTCATAATTCTTTATTTTTTGTACAGACGTGGCGTGTGGTGACGGGTTTAGAATTACCATTTCTTCCGTGTGAAATTATAGTTTAGGCGACAGGCATTAATTAAGTTCATATTTATGTTTACGCGGGACTTAATCACGGTATTTTTTAATTACCTCTCGACGTTTCGGCCGCGTTATACCTCAAGCAGACTTTTCCCATTTTCATTCAGTTTTGTGACGACAAGTAAACATGAAATGTCAACTCGTGACCACGGTCGCTGTAACGCGGCCGAAACGTCGAGAGGTAATTAATACCGTGATTATCTCCCGCGTAAACATAAATATCACGAATGTTTAAAACAGTATAGGCATTAAGTTCGTACCTAAAATGTGGCTATGATGAAATAGCTGTTACGTTTCATGAGCAAAAATATTTATACACTTTTAAGCCTTTTATTTTTCCATTCAACTGTAATTAAAGGAGATAAGAAAATACTTTAAATTATGGTTTAGGCGACATCACGTTACTTACAACCTAAATTATCCTAAACGTGGCTATGAAACATGGAATATATCTATATCGACAACCCTGTTTCAGAATACACAGGAAAATGTATGTCATGTCAAAAGCAACTTAAAATAAACTGTATTATCTGTGGTCGAACACAGCATTAATTGAGTTCACTCACTACAGTTGAATGACATCTTCAATAAGTTTCTGGCGGGTGAACAGCGACGCTATTCATTACGAATTATCAATGATTTTCTCAGGTGATTGCCCCGTCGACGCGCCCTGACGTTTGCTACTTCAAAAACATATCTTCAGTCTCTAAACTGTTTAAATATTTCATAGCATAAATACATACATAAACATTACGCATGTATCTGGAAGCACTTGAAGCGGTACATAGACAAAACCATGACTAGGCAATTAGTACAATTTTAGCTACGTATGGCAATAATAAACAACATGGCGAAAACGTGGGTAGTTGTCAGCCGGTGTCAGTTGCGTTCAAGCAGTCGCGAGGAAAGCGCAGCCACTGTAGCGCGTTGCTCCCGATGTTGGGTCACAAATCAGCCCGAAACAAGCCGAGCTAATCTCGATATAAAGACATGAGCTTATCCGTATTTCACTGATAATTCAAATTCAATACTAAAACTCCTGTTTTTATACCAAATGTTAAAATTTTTACAAATGCATAGTCCGACAATGTCTTGCGCGTACGTCCCTAGGTATGAGGCAATGGCGGGGTGAGGTACTACAGACGCCAGCGGGGTTGAAGGCGGCGGGGAGAACATCGCGCGTCGCTACGGCATGCTATCTCGCCCCCCCTCCCAGCCCTCTTAGCACAGCAAGGCGCGAGTAGAGATACGCGCGAGATCCATGTTTGTCTGTCTTTCACGGCTAAACGAAGCGATGTAGTGACGTGATTTTTTGGGTGGGGATAAGTTGAAGGGATGCAGAGTGACATAGGCTACTTTTTGTCTCTTCAACACCGCCCTCTTCCCTAAATTGAGGTGTAGAAGTTTGTAGAGAATTCCGCAATTGTCAACGTAGAAAGCTATAAATTGGTATGTGGGCTATCTCTTCTGTGTTACCCCGAATTTAACGCGAGCGGAGCCGCGGGCAAAAGATAGCAGTCTATATCCGTCACTGTCTAATCAGAGAAGTCAGAAAATAACGGGTAGACTATCCCGCGCGCGACGCGACTAGAGCTTATTGCCGTGCTAAGTTTACAGGTCGTCGGACTGTAATCGAACATTAAACCTACAACGGATTTAGCAAGAGATTGAGTCTCACGGTGGAGTGAGACCGCAGAGGTCGGGCGCCCGAGTGGCGAGAGAAAGCGCGTGCGCAGTACGGGCGGCATGCAAATACACAGGGTGTAATGTACTGATAACGGCTGATAAACATGCTAACTTCACTATCGCCTCTTCCTCCGCCTTGTGTGTTCAATTTCTTTTTAAGTCTATTTTTGTGTCCCGGTTACTAAATTGGGAAGTAATGATTCCAAATTTTATCGTTTAGTCAGGTGACGTCCACTCCGTTTAGGTGCGTTCCGCCGGTGAGACCTTGTGAAAGGTCTGCAGCAAGCAGGTGACGGTAACCGGGGCCATCTTTATGTTGCGAAATTCATCAAATATGTCCACGGATCAGAACAATCCGTTTCCCGTGTAGTGTCGGGTTTAGAATAACACCTCACCATTTCTTCCGTAGATTTCGTAAGAGGCGACCACGGATATATGTTAAGTTATATTTTAAGGGACAGACTACCAATTGTAGTTGCATTGTACTAATGTACTTAAGACCTAAAAAATATGCTACAATGTTTCATGTGCTCTGCCTAACGCCAACCCCATTTGGGAATTCACTCCTGTGTTTAGAGGCGAGAATATCTCACATTGTGTAAAATAACGCCTTGTAGGTATATGTAAGGTTTCTTTGTCACTTTTGACATTACGCGAACAAGAATTCCTCAAGACTCAAGACACGCGAACGCATTCCCAAGTCCGCAAACAGTGACTCAAGCCCGATCTCTGTTCAATGAGAGATAAGATAACTCGCGAAGTCGCACGGTCACGACTCTTATCACTGCCACAAAGGATACAATTTATAATAATAATTTGTAATCTATATACACTTAATATAAAATAACTGAATTCTGTGAATTAAATAATTTGGCTAATCGAATTCTGAAGAATTTATTGTATTATATGACTCTTACACATACATATAAAACAGTTAAAAACAAGTTACAGAATAACAACTCAGTATATTCCTTTTTTTTTTCAGTAGCTTCTCGTGAATATCTTTTGACTGTACGATAATTCACTCTGTTTATTGTAGCCTCTCTTTTTGTTGGTGTCAGTACTGTCAGTAATTAAGTTTCCTCTCTATCTCTCAAAGGTTGGCTGTAAAATATCCCTTAAGGGATAAGTCGGTCTTTGTATTTTACCATTTTGCTTGCATTGTTTTTTGTACAATGAAGAGTTCACTTAGGTACCTACTTACTTATAACAGCTTTTTTACGTATTTAACTTGAGCGCCTGTGTGCTTTCGATACGACGGCATAGAGAAAACATGCAGCTTATGGGGTCAAGATCTGATGACATGTGTCACGTGTTGACAGGTGACATTTTAGTGAAAGCCCACTCCGACCTACATTTTGCGACGAAGTGGGCGCGAAGGCGCGATGTAGTCGCGAGCAGTGACGTCATCTGTGACGTCGAACATTCGCTCGCGACGACCACAGTCATTAGGTGGCACTATAGATAGAGGACAGGCCCACTAAAGTGAAGTCCAGAATTAGGCGAACTAACTTGACAGCCGAAAATGTTACCAGACATAGGAAAAAATAAATAGTGATAAGTTTATGTCGACATAAATATGTCGATATTACGATGTGCTTTCTATAAATCTGATTCTATTTATATTTTATCAAGTAATTCGTCGAAACTTTCACACTCTTACATATTTTTGCCAAATATGGACGAACTACTGCAATTTAATATGATCTGAAGGATGTACGATTTTACTAACAAAATTGATCCAAATTGGTGTATTTTTAATTTTTACCAATTTTTATTATTATTCATTTAGGGTGACGGCACCAGTTATGGACGGTTTAAGTTGACAAGCACCAGTGATGGACACTTCATTCATAATTTAAAGACCAAAGAGTTGTGAATTGATTGTTGTTAAACAAATGACTTTTCCTTAGTGGGTAGTAAATAAGAGTCATTGTCCATTACTGGTTCTATGTCCATTACTGGTGCGGTCACCCTACTTAGTAAAATTATTAGTTTGATTCCAAACACAATAATAAAGATAACAAAACTTTTTACTTTAAACATCGTTTTTATATCAAGACTTTTTATTTTAAACATCGATATTAACAGCACTGGCCAAACTGTGGCAACTTTAGTGCACAATGAACTGTCAAGTTAGTTCGCCTAATTTTGGACTCCACTTTAGAGAAACAATTTTGGCCACCCAGGCCCGCAAAAAGTTAGTAGTTTATCACTTACTAACTTTACCGTCACCGTCACTGAAAGTGTACAGAGCCAATAACCGTTGAGAAAAAAGGCACTAGCATTACGCGCGATCTTGGGCCGGCCAATAAGAGCACAGCGATCGCCTCGATGGTTTGACGGAATCGTCTCCGAACAACCAAAATGACATTAGGACTCTAGTGGGTCTGTCCTCTATGGGTGGCACGCTTCAGAGAGCGTTACAATCGTTGCGGGCTATTAGTGGAACGATCTCAATGAGAATCGTACAGATAAATACTCGAGGCGTCAAGATGTTTTTGTTCTGGCGCTGCACCTCGCTCGTAAAGCTAATTGGTCTACAGCCACAATTGATTAACTGGTTACATTATTAAGAGTTGGACGTCTGAAACATTTGACGCCGGTTCGCATTATTTCGAGTTAAGATTAGTGTTACAGTCCATGACATTTAACGTGGCAAGAAGTTTAGAAGTGGGGATTTTTAGTTCGCGCAAAAAAATACTTCAGTATATTTCGGGAAAACTATGCTAGAAATGGGTACGACACGTGAAATGGTCATGGTATATCTGTGTAGCGTTTCATGTGCTCTGCCTACCCCATTTGGGATTTGGGAACACAAGCGTGACATATTGTACCTATGTATGTCTATGTAACATCTCGTGTTACGTATGTTTTCGGTTAGTCTTGGTTGCTGCAACGCGACCGAAACGTGCACGTTCATAATAACCGTAGCGAGGAATTGTGTAGTTATCATTAAGTTATTATTTATTTATGAAAGCTTTGTTTTATCTGTGTCAAACTTTCAGTACATGTCTTTCTATCTTAATAAAGTTCGCACTCACCTCTCCTGCCCCGCGGTGTCCCATATCTCAAACTTGACGGTGGTGTCATCGAGGCACACGGTCTGCGTGAGGAACGCCGCGCCGATCGTGCTCTCCTGGTACTCGTGGAACTGGCCCTTGACGAAGCGCAGCACCAGCGAGGACTTGCCCACGGCGCTCTCGCCCAGCAGCACCAGCTTGAACTGGCAGACCTTCGTCTGGGGCGCGCCGTTGCCCCGGGCCGCAGCGCTCCTGGTTGTCGCCATCGCCTGGGGACAATACAGCAATTAGACCTGCCACCAGTAGCGGCGTTAGGGTAGGGCGCGGTTGTGCGACCGCGCAGGGCGCCGGGTAAAAGGGGCGCCACATGAACCCCTTTGTAGCCTATCGCTCTTAGTTGGGGGGCGCCATAGAAACCTCGTCGCCCAGGGCGCTGGTGGTGTTAAAACCGGCACTGCCTGCCACCTAGGCTTGCTCTTGCTCAGACACCGAAAGGAACGCTCCAAACTAGTAGAATACGTGCCGCCTCAGTACGATAGGGGCGCGAATAGAAATACGCGCGAGATAAACTATGTGTACCACTCTCTGTCTAACTAGAAACGCCAGAAAGTGAAAAGAGCGTGTTGCCGTGCTAAGCATACTGGGCGGACCAAAACGCATAGCAGTGCCGGTTTTAACACTACCAGCGACGAGAGTTTGCCCCATAACTAAGAGCGATAGGCTACAAAGGGGTTCACGCGGCGCAACTTTTACCCGGCGCCTGGGTGGTCGCCCTTCTGCGCCCTATCCTAGTGCCACTACTGGAGCATAGACAAAAAAAATAATCATAAAATTTACAAACATTTGTTGTGGTTAGTATAAGATCTTGCATCTAACCAAGTTGTCCATGCCTGAATTATATAATTTGTGACTCTTAACATGACAATGTCTGAGGAGGATACAATTTTTTTTTGTGTCTAGGTGTTCCTGGTATTAATGTCAATCGCTAGAAGGTTAACTGGCAGAGATCCCCTTGAAACAAAAAACTAACACTACAATGTCTACAATACAATATCATGCCTATATAAAAAGGTGGACTTCCCCCTACTGAATTATATAAAAAATCTTTATTTTGAATGTATATAAACTGATCTCTGGTTGGATTGCTTTTTGAAAGTCATGGTGGTTGGTTACTCAGACCGTAATGGACAGGCTAATTTAGAGAGAATTAGATGCAGGCTGAAGCTGACTATTGGCCCAATTAAGCTTGTTTTGAATGCTAAAACAAGTCTAAATCAGACTTATTTTAGATGTAGACATAGTAAAAGCTATGCGCGAACCTACCCTCACAACAAAAATGAAACCAAACAATAAAGACATCAAAAAAAACAAACAAAACATCCAAATTTATGGAAGGTATGCCTTACGCATGTGAAAGGTTAACTAGTTACCATTGAAAGTTATAACGAGATAAAAACAATTTGAACGGCAATGACCAACCTCTTACGGAGTAAGGGTTAACACATGCCACGGAATGTGAAACAGACAGATTACCAAAGATAAAAATAAAAGGATAAAAGTATGTATCTGCACAAACAGAAAAATAGATAAATTAAAGAATATTTTACATTAGGATCACAATTATTATGAGTAACATAAAGGTCACACTGTCATTTACAGAGTCATTTCCATGATTTGCCAGACAAGTTGTAGGTATGACACAAAAGGAAACAAAACAATGTGTTATGCAGTCATACAGACACTGAAATGCATCATATTTTTTATGTTCAAAATTTAAAATTCCAATTTTATTTATGCAATAGCCTTCTAAGAGTATTTTTCCACTTCTGTAGTCCTCTCGTGCTTCGGAAAGACTATCATTACCTTGAATTAGGCAGAAAATCGTTTTGTGTTTTTTAATGATTATGTTTGCATTATGAAATCAGTATTGATATTATAATATAAAAAAAAGACAAAGATTCAAAGAAAACAAATTATTTCAAATTTGAATCCCACGGTTGGCGCAGCTGGCGGTGCGAGCCTGCGACGCCAATGCGCAATTGATTGTGCAATTCCATATAGCTGCTATTTTAGACGTGCATTGTTTGTCATATAAATGCTATCTTTGAATATTTTTCAAGATAATTATATTAATGTAGATAAGGCTATGTACAAAATTAAAATATTTGTGACTCTTTATGAAATTCACCCTTCAGGTTCATTTCATGAACTATACTAGTATATTAATGCCTTTTATTGTGCAGTAGTCTCATAAATAACTATTATTAACTATTAATCAGAAAACAGACAAGGGCAACAACACTACACACCCAGGGGCCAGACACAACAGGGGGAGTGACCTATATTATGAACTATAGATAACAGTGAAATGGTGATAGCAATGTAGGTCAGAAAGCAGCGGTGTACCATCACTCATCAGTAAATCACTGTAAAAGTCTGTTTTGTTCAAGAGTAAAGTCATTCAGAAGATTTAACCGCAATCCAATAAAAAAAATGTAAGGTAGGTAAAAAATGTGTTTAACCTTTCGTATCCCGGAACGGCCTGCACATCTGTAACCGTCGGATGCCGTGTCCCGTATCCGTACTTATACCAAGCATACGACGAGTACAGATGTGCAGGCCGTTCCGGCATACGAAAGGTTAAACACATTTTTTACCTACCTTACATTTTTTTTATTGGATTGCGGTTAAATCTTCTGAATGACTTTACTCTTGAACAAAACTACAGGTATAAGTACGGATACGGGACACGGCATACGAAGGGTTAAAGAAATAGTATGCACATAAAAGTAGACCTGGGAGCATAGACTATAGAAATAATGAATAAAGTTTTTGACAGCCCATGAAAAAAGACCTTTGACAAGGGAAAATATTTCACTTTAACTGTCATTCACTCTTCTCACATGTATTCAAACATTGTCTAAGAGCCTGCAATGTGGTTACTCTGTAACATCTGTACATAACATCTAAGAATTAGTGATAAACTCATTAATTTCCTGATATTAAACTGTTAATTAATTACATGTAAGAGTAATTCAAAACAGGTCAGTTTTACAACACATCATCAAGTACATTTACTTGCCAAAAGTCAAAAATAAACAATACATACCTACTTGAACATTGTTGTTAATGCCTTTGAGTATAAAAGAAACATTATTCTGATAAGACAATGGAAGTTAGTGCTTTACAATATTCATAAAAATAATTGCTTTGTTTATCTCCTCCAACTTCTTTCAAATAAGATGACAATGTCAGAGAAAAACTCCAAAAAAGGTGAACTTGGATCATAAAAGATAGTCTCAAGAAAACCAACAAAGAGTAAAACCATTATCAAGTAATTTATTCACTGTTCAATGGCCTTCAATGCTCTTACCTTTGTAAGATAAAAAACTTGAATCACTCATTCAACTGTGAGTATTGTGAGCCACTCACAGGAAATCAACTCAAAGACTACCTCTTTGTTAAAGACTAATGTATTAATCATATTATTATCATCATGTTAACATGGTTGCAACTGCAGTTAACCATGCAAACTGGGGTAAATCTACCACAGGGTAGTTACAATTTATTTAACAAGATACCATGTATTGATCTTTATATATGCCTTTTTTGCACAATTACTAGAAGGAGAAAAAATCTGAGTCTCTTGTTACATATTTGTTTTTCCATGAACCTTTATCACATCTTATCATTGTGAAATAAGTCTAGAAAAGTTGGATAAACATTCTTAACTATAGTAAATAAAGGGAAGTGTATGTTTGTTAGTAATACTCACCTGCTAGTAATCCAACAAAAACACAATTAGAAACCATTGACAAGTTCCTAATCTCACTGCTGCCACACAACACCCAATAAGAACCTCTTAATGCAATTAATTAAAAAAATATGGCTGAATGATCACTTCCTTGGCATGAAATGAACAGGTGACTTAAAAAAACAATCTGATCAAACAAACAAGAGCAGAGTCTGTATGCACAGGATTACAATGTGAACTGGAATAAAGAACGGTAAACAAGATCATTATCTAGCGCCGTATCATCACGCTCGACACAAAGAAACAAAAGGGATTTGACACTTTATCACAGATTATTTGGCACATTTTTCCACATCACAAACCGAGACTTCGTAGTTTTATTATCGGGCGCACACGAAAACGTGTCTGTTATGATGATGACTAACCGTATCTGGCTGTATCAATACGTATCCTACTCGTCTCGGCACCAACTGCCCCGAGTGACGCCCTCAGCCCAATCAGCTGGAGGCCTTCAAGAACACTGCGCCTGGTTTTCCCCAACCCAAAACCATCCAACTAGACCACGAAACCAAAATATGACCCTATGATCACTGCCACAAACCCGGTCTAAGCAAAATTCGATAAAATGACGCATTTACCAGATTATGAGGACATAGAATGAGACGTACCCTCCCTGTTATTATATCGCCGATATGCGCTTTTTGTTGGGCGACAAGTCCTCACGAGGTCGCCGTGATGCCACAAATTTCATTAATTACACAGTTACACGAATAAAATCATCAATTAAATGCTAATCTGGAAAATCTAGCACTGAAATGCAAAATGACCACGAACAAACATGGAAGCGAGAGAGCGAGACGTTTCACAAAAAACTTGTCTATGGATCCGATACGTCACTTTAAAAAAGTTTCGTTCTTAGACTATGGGTCGCAATTCAAGTTTTAAGCGACTTTTGCACGACGTTTAGTACAAAAACCCTAGAATCCGACATATTTTCCTCCACAATTTAAAAATAAAAGTGACAGATGTCTATAACTGTGTCACTACCTTGGACCAAGTAAATAAGGACTGCGAGGTCCCCACTAAAGGCCGTTCCAAGACAAGTACCATAAGCAGAGATGCGCGTGTCCCTTTCTAATTGGGGTGACAATGAGTTTTTGCAATATGGGACATTCAATGTCGTAATCTTACATACATCACGCTTAAATTCCCAGATGGGTTGGTTAGAGTATTTTTATGCACATTTAAAAGTTAAATTTGATCATCTACAAGCGTATAAATCTTATTTACTTCAATCAGTAAATTCAAAGCGCTTAACAATTATACGCCAATTATTAAAAATTAGTCGTCCATTTCTTTTGTTGAAAATTATCGGATAACTCATGTTAGATAAAACGAGTTTAGCTCGACATGTTTCGGACTAATTCGTAGCCCTTCATCTAGGATCTAAACTCGATTTATTTAACGTCCGTCCAATAATTTTCAACATGAGTGAGTCTCACGGTAGTTTAATGCATAACGTCCATTTCTCTGTTTATTCGATTGTCAACTTCTGTTATATGGGGGTACATGCACACACACATACCAGATTACTTATGATCTTATGAAAACAGAAAACCGTTTTTCAATATACGCAATTTTTACCGTTTAAAGTATTTTATATAAAAAAAAAACGATTTTATTTTAGTGACGTTAACGAAATTGACACATTGAAAAGGTTTGACATTTGATTGAAGTAATCTAGTCTGTAGTAGTTTTACTTAAGTATTTGATTACTCAAGAATTAAGCTTACAGCAGCGGTTTATAATACCGATTTCAAAGAAATGAATTACAAATGTAATCACAGGAGACTATTACAGTAATTTTGATAACCTAGGTAATGAATTACCGAGGAATCACAATTACTCGAATGTAACCGTGTAATTAATTTCAATAGTAATTGATTACGCCTAATACTGTCCCATAATGCAAAAATTCATGGTCAATGTAAGGATTATGGCGACTTAAGGGGTTACCATTACAAAAAAAGTAGACTTGATAGTGAATATGTTGTCTATTAAATTAAGTGTATATTAAAATCAAATAAATTAATGCGATTCTAATTCTTTGACACAAAACCGTTAAAATAAAATGATTGTATGAATTTTTCAGGTAAGTTTCTTGAGCGATGTTTTTTTTTTTGACGTAAAGATTTTTTTAGGCTGGCAAGAATGACAAGAGGAGTGAGCGAGACAATGTGCTCCCTTGTTGCAGGCTCACGTGTCCTCAACTTGCCTCTATGTAGGGTTTCACGGAAAAAGGACTCTATTGGCTTGTGATATGGTTTATATTAATAAACGAACATTTCCCAAGTGCGCTATCATGTTAAGGGCCGATAGGACCTTCCTACATCAATGGTCACTACTGTCACTTTACATCGTGGTGGTGTTTTACTTGTGTTTAAAATTTCTACTAAACCAAGGTTTGTAAAACATCAAGATGAAGATAACGCGATATAAAAAAGTCCAGAAATACCTTAAATTCTATTACAATAACTTCGGTTTCCACCAGCCTTACCAGGTGTTGATCGATGGGACGTTTTGTTTCGCTGCATTCACCGTGAGTTACAATTACAATTGTAAACCTTCGAAAACCTGGTTTAGATTATTGCTCCGTCTCAATTATAGTAATAAAACGCGTGCCAATGTAAATTACACACGATTTGTTCGTTAATCCTTCAGAATGGACAGTAAATACCGGCGTAACGGTCGTCTGCTCGACATCGTGGATGAAGAGTGGCGCCTGGAGAAGCTCCCAGACGAGGACATCGCGGTGCCGCCGGAGGAGCTGCCGGACCCCGAGGCCGACAGCGCCGACTCGCACTTGACGCTCAAAGAGCAGAGCATGCGCTGGCAGGAGAACTATCCCGAGCCCCCCGCGAACACGGAGCAGTAATCTAGGCTAGGTATATTACTGAATTTTAAGAATATCTATAGATTAATTAATTATTTTAGGACCATTATATTAAATCATCATGTCGCCAAAGATCCATTATTATTATGCACACACAAAGTGATAGACTGAAATCACCATGCATGTTACTAAAAGGTTATTTCTGGAACCTTGGAAGGTTGGTTTTTATATTATTCAGCTGAGCATTTCCCAAGAAAAGCATTTTTTTAATCTAATTTTTATTTTTATTTAGCCTAATGTATCCCACTGCTGGGCAAAGGCCACCCCTTTCTTCTGCCACTCTTCCCTATTGAATCTAATACAGACTAATATTATTTGGTTACATTTCATACAATCTGTGAACTACTGCAATCAAGAGTGTGTTAATTTACAATTATTAAATCTATAAAAAAAAACCATTTACATGTTTCAGGAACACATCAACATAAAAGAACAAATTCCGAAGTATCTCAACAGCCAAGTAAAACTCTTGACAACTAGGTGCATCATAATCGAGACAGAGAAGATAGCAAAGAAGACCCATGGAGCGCTAACTATTCTAAAACAATTTGGGATTCACGAGTGTGGGCACAAAGATGCTATTTCAGGAGCAAATTGCATCTTGTCTATGGTTGGCAAAAAAAACTTGAAACATTACATACTGGCAACACAGGATAGGGACTTGCAAGAAAAGCTAAGGCTGAAGCCTGGCATGCCTCTTTTATATTTACATAACAAATCTCCCACTTTAGAGAAACCTTCCAAAGCTAGTTATGACAAGGCAGGCCAAACTCTGGAAACTAACCCATTTATTAGTGAACCTCAAAATGAAACTCTTAAGCAAATGAAGGAGGTCTTGGGCATCAAAGAAGACACGCCCAAGGCTGTCTTTAAAAGAAAAAAGCCTCACAATCCTAACCCTTTGTCTTGTAAGAAAAAGAAAAAGAAACCTACAAATAAGGCAGATGCAAAACCAGAGGGTGTAAGCGAGGGTAAAGTAAGGAAGAGAAAGAAAAAGAAACTGCCTAAACATGTGAAGGAACAACTGAAGAGTGCTGTTAATAGTTAATTATAATTTATTTTCAAGAGATCCTTTGTTTTAATTAGTACAGAAACTATCAGAATAATCCTTTTCATAGTCCTTATCAATACCTCCAATACCTCCATATTAAATCAATTGGGGCAGAGGTTAATTGAGACAACAATTTCCAATGTTATTCAATTTTAATTTAACACACTTAATACAAAATCAAAACGGCTACCAGTTTAGGAAAGACTGGCAAAGAAACACAATGATGGGCATATGAATCGCTGTGTTCCCAAAGGGAGTAGCCAGTCAGCTTACATAGCAAGGCACACTCGCAAGATAAGATATACCTGTCACTATCTATACTTTAGACCTTTAGGTACTTAAAAGCTGGTAAACAATCTTGACATGTCTTTTTATTGAAATACACAGTCTAAAAATGAATATTGTTACACTATACAATTCAATTATGAAAGTAAATGATTTTTTCATACCTAAATTGTAAAATGTAAAGATTTTGATTTATAAAGTGTACGTTTAAATAAAAAGACACGTCAAGATTGTTTACCATCTTTTAAGTACCTAAAGGTCTCTAGTATACATAGAGATGTTAAAATGACAGGTGGACCGTCACGCGAGCGTGTTTCCTAAGCCTCTGCACACGAAATGTTACAGCATTTTATTTTATTCTACAGTATTCATAAAATTTGTTGGTCTGAGTTATAAGTCGACGCACGTAAAAAGAGCCCAGGGCCATTAGTGGACAGGATATGTTTACGCAAGATGCCAACGAACAAACCAAAGGGGTCGCGCTTCGTCCCACTCGCACCTCACTGCTCACCGCCAATTTGGTCTGCATTTCGTTCACTGCGCATCGTCGCCAGGAGCTCTTTTAATGTGCGATGACTTCTAGTTACGTCACGTAATATACCGTGTGGTGTCCTTAGAATAATACCTCTCCATTTCTTCCGTATGTAGCAAGAGGCGACTAAAGAAATAGGTTAAGGTATATTTTAGGCAACAGGCTAGCAACCTGTCACTATTATACCTGCCAGCTTAAACCCTAAAGCCCTAAAAAATACGCTAGTACGCCACGAAACGTGATATAGTCATGCTTTTCGTGAGCTCTACCCCATTTGGGAATACAAGCGTGATGCATGTATGATATTATGTACGTGACTTGCAGTTTACTCGTTTTACGCCTTCGGTTTGAAGGGCCAGGTGAATTTGAGCCGGTGTGCGCGGAAGGTGACGAGGTGCACGAGCGGCAAATTGCTCAGGTACGTCGTGTGGAAATGCGTCAGGATGTCGTAGCACTCCTCGGGCTCGAACACTTCCTCGCCGTCCGGGGAATCCTGCGGGAAATGGTTAATTTAATGACACTGGCGCCATCTATTGTCTAGTAGAAGTACTTTCACTAGCGCTTATTGAGTTATCATTGTCATGGTAAAATAAATATCTATGATAAGAAACTGCTTATTCTAAACTGGAAGGATGCTGATAAGGTAGATATAACTTTAATTATTCGTTTGGATTATTCCTGGAAGGGTCTACCGTGATTGCTATAATACTGTAAAAAAAGAACTTTTTAAAGTTTTTCACTATCGGATCATCGACGTAAACTTTACAATAGAAGTTGTTGCAAGAAACATAAAGTTTTAATGTAAGTTTTGTAACAAATGTCAGCGTTTTTCCAGAGTGGGGAATAGGAATTTGTGGCAGTTAGAAATAATCTAATGTAGAAATCTCTCTCCAGCCAGTGTTTTGCCTGAGAACCGAAGTCCACAGAGAGAAAGTTGGAAGTTGTATTTCGCTCGTTCCCTAAATATCAAAATTGCAAAATACTAGATAGCCGACAGTACCTGCTTATCAAAAGATCGGATTCCCAGAATACCAGATTTTCTTTTAACTATGTTCCTTTTTTTATCAAAACAACCTTTGCGAGCCTGGTGTTTTCTTTATCTGGTATTAGAGGAATTCGGTTTTAAATGGAAAATGGTGTATTGAGAACATGATACTTTACAAAACTGTAATAAAAACGCACCTAGTATAAAGAAAATCTGGTATTCCGGGAATCTGATATTTTGATGAGCAGGTATGTCAGCAATCTAGTATTTTGCAATTCTGCTATTTAGGGAACGAGCGTTGTATTTATGCAACCAATCTTCAAAAGTTCGTTAGCGCCATGTTGATGTTTTGCACAAGAAGTTCTACTACTCGACGATAGGTAGCGCTAGGGTGCAACACGGCCTCGGGATATGCGGAGACGCTAACGCCATCTCTCGTCAAGTAGAACTACGAACGTTTCAACCTACCTGTATAGTATGGCGTATCATAATCTCCTTGAAATAATCCCACACAGCGACTGGGGACAGCCAGAAATACCACTTGAAGTACAAATGAGTATCCAAATATATGGTAAGGAGTGCAGCCAACTTCAGAGCATTGAAGTCTCGCTGTGCTGCGTAGTCTATGACCTCTGTTAGTAAGCTTATTAGGAAGTGCTTTTCGGACAAGTTGTAGTTTTCTGTTATGTTCTTGTTGACTAAGAAACTGCCTGTATAAACGCAAGAGACAAAATTATCAAAGGTTTGTACAGAAAACCATTTAGTACTTGCACCCCGTATTTTGAAAACGTAAAAGCAGTATGTAAAAAAAATACCCACATATCACGATACCTAACGTTTCGAGTGATCTGCCGACACTATTTGGAAATGTGTCGTTTATTTATGTTACATATGCAAGTACATAGAAAATCAAAAATGTCATTGATACCTACCGATAAACTTTTTCAACCCATCGCTCTCAGAGTCCGCCGCCGCAATCATCTCTATAACCTCAGCTTCGGTTAAAATCGTCCCACTCAGAATGTGCGGCCGGGCCTCCTTACCAGGTTTTCTAAACGGTGGCGCATCATTCTCTTTCAACGAGAAAAAATAACTAGGAGCCGAAGTCTGGCCCTTCACTTGCACCTCTTCGGAGACTCGTGGAGGTACCAGGGGTGCAGAAACTGCGAAGATGTGCGTGGATACAGAGGGCTCCGAAGTATGGGAACCAGACTTTGAGTCGACGGTCGTCCGTGTGTCGATTACTTTTTTCTTGCTCTCTGGTTTCTCGCATGGAACACATGGCTCCATAGTTTGTTTTTTGAGTATTTAATGAAAGTGTAAGTTCAAATCCGAGTATTACTCGATTTGTTTATTTGTCAAATCCACGTCAAATAATGACAGTAAACTAAATGTCTTGAAAACAGCTGTAATGAGCCTGTGCCCAGTTGTTTTTTTATAAATTTCGTTTAAGCCCGCTCTACAATCGCGGCGCTAAGTCGCTCCGTGAATTCACGGCGTGAATTTACGCAGCGGCTCACGCATAATAACTAAGCGCGAACGCAAGGCGTGAACAACATCTACTCTCGCGATTCGCGGCTTTCGCGGGCGTTCGCGGGTGTTCGCGTCGCGAGTGTAGAGCGCGCATTAGAATACGGCTTTTTCTCTTACCTACGTTTTGTCCTCTAATTTAAAAATTAAAAGCCCGTTAATCGAGTTAAATTCACCCAAACCGGAATAATATCTCAATAAAATAGAGTCTAGGAATAAGTCATGACTCATTATTTCGCGATAAAATATTTTTTTCATAATAAAAAGTGTTCCCTAGGAGACATGGAAAAATACTTATTGGTGTTACCAAATTGTTTGGATCACAGGTGATAATGAAAAGTTAATTTACAAGTGTGGTAAAACAAGTGAAAGCTTCGTAAGCAAGATATAATAATATATAAAATTATAAAGCAGCAAAGTTGTTCTCATTCATTTATTTCATATTTTATTATCTTTCAAAAAGCGTCAAAATGCAACGAAACAAATGCACCAAAAATCAACAAAAATTGCCAGTTTCATGGATGATTTTTGCTACATTATTACTAAAATTAGTTGTTTGTGTTTGTGTTGACACTAGTGTCCGACCGAAGGTACGATTTTTGCCGAAGCCGAAGCCGAAGCCGATTAATCGGCTTTCATCAAAACCTTCGGCCGAAGCCGAAGCCGAAGCCGAAGGTGTGTTGACCCCATGTAGACCCTAAGAAATACGAGAATTTACTAATAGAAAAAAAAACGGCAGTAAATTATGTGCAGTTTTCGCTTCTAAATCAAGTGTGACTATGTTGTTACGTTATGTGTTGTTAGTAATTTATATAATTAACTGTAAGTAATGCGATCGGGACGGCGAAACGCTGTCCTGCTAAGCGCTGCTGCACTATCCGTCTCGCTCTGGCATCGTTTGTTCAATTTCAAATCACAACTTGCAAACCTTCGGCTTCGGCCAAAGCTTCGGCCAAATTTTGGCCGAAGCCGAAGGTTTGGCCGAAGGTGGTTTTTTTGGCCGAAGGTGGCCGAAGCCGAAGCCGAAGCCGAAGCTTCGGTCGGACACTAGTTGACACCTTTTGAACCACAAATTACACTTAATTCAGTTAATCATGTACTAACACTGTACAAAATGTCCTATTTTTAATGGTTCCGTCTCCTGTCACTCCTAGAGGATCGGTTTTCTGATTCTGTCCGGGCATCGACTTTATAGCTGTCCCAGTAGCGATCAGGGATTTCTTTCCTAATGCTACTAGCTCGTCTAATATCCCAACCCTCTTCTTCAGTCGTATCCTTTCTCTTAGGACTCCTCTCGTCTTCAGATTCAGAATCACTATCATCTCTCCTCTTATCGCGGTTCTTACGCGACCCCCTCTCTATATTCTCTTTCTCGTATTTACTATGTTTGTCTTTCTTTTTCCGCCTACGATCTTCTTCGTCGCTAGAATCGTCTCTCTCTTTTTTGCGATCTTTTTTCTTTTTCTTTCTACTATCCTCTTCAGATTCACTGTTTCTGTCACGTCTATCTGATTCGTCTTCTTTATTACTCTTATCGCGACCACCATTATCGTCTCTGTTCTTTTTGCGGTCTTTCTTCTTTTTCTTCCTACTGTCTTCTTCAGATTCACTGTCTTCATCAACTTTAGTACTTCTGTCACGGTCTCTATCCTCATCTCTATTTCTTCTGTCTTTATCGTTGTCCTTCCGGCTGCGGTTCATATCTTCCCTGTCGTCATTTTTGCGCCGTTCTCTTTCACTATTCCTTTGATGTTCTTCTGTTTCACTTCTTTCATCATCTCTATTCCGTCGTCTATCCCTATCAGCTTCCCCATCTCTATTTCTTCTGTCTTTATCGTTGTCCTTCCGGCTGCGGGTCATATCTTCCCTGTCGTCATTTTTGCGTCGCTCTCTGTCACTATTCCTTTCACGATGTTCTTCTACTTCATTTCTTTCATCATCTCTATTCCGTCTTCTATCCCTATCAGGTTCCTCATCTCTACTTCTTTCTCTATCCTCCCTATCGTTTCTTTTGCTGCGTCTATCATCTTGGTACCCCCTGGATTCATTGTCCTTAGCACTTCTCCTTTCATCATCCCTATCCTCTTGCCGCCTTCTGTATTCATCTCGATCTCTTCTTTCTGTATCATCTCGCTCGTTTCTCCCCTCATCGCGTCTGTCTTGACGTCTAGCGTCTTCAGGTTGCCTGTCTCTACCTCTTCTGTCATCGCCTCTGTGATCCCCATTTCTTTGGGGTCTGTCGTCACCATTTTTTCTCTCGTTCCTGCGAGGCACGTCCCTAGGTCTGAGGAAGCCCTCGTCTCTCGCGGGCTCGCGGCGCGCGCCCTGGCCGTACGTGTCGTAGAACCCGTCGTGGCCCCACCGCTCTACAGGCTTATCCTTCTCCGCCTCATCTGGAGTCTTTGGCGTTTTGTCCTTATTCTTATCCTTCTTAGACTTCTTGCTTTTTTCTTTGCTGCCATCTTCCTCATCTGTGAAGAGTAATATTTCTGGTTTCGTATCAAAATATTAAACTTTGAAACAATTTATTGAATGTGATGTGTATTCCATCATAGTCTCATTTGAGATGTCTAGCTTTATACTTTATTCTATCCCGCAATCACTCCTCGTCATAACATAATGTTAACGACTAGACCTACTAGATACTTGCAACATCAGAAGACAATAGCATTGTAGCTTTGTGAACACTATGATCTGATGATGAAGACTGATTGTACTCACCGCTGGAACTACTGGAGTCACTCGAAGAGCTGGAATCCGACTCGGAGTCCGAACTGCTGGAGCTGGAGGAGCTGGACACGTTGATCTCAGTTATCGGCGGCGGAACATTCTGTAAAAAAAATACATTTAATGCAAATATAAAAAGAACTACCATTTCTGGGTAAATTCATTAAAAAGTGTGTATACATATGTATACTAAACTTGTCTTGCCATGTCAATTCACTGATAAGTTTTTAATTAAAAAATGTACTTTTTTTAATAGTCTAACAATAGAAAAAGAACTCTTTTTTTTAAGTCGAAATCTCTAAATCTCTAAAATGATCAATTAATCACCATAATGAAGAGTAATTATGGCATCATCATTGAGCACATAAATATATTATGTTGAGAGGGAGGGATGAATGTGAATGAAGTGAGAGGTATGTATGCCACAATATAAGGGAACGGCACTCTGTTCTCTTTCTACTTCACAGGGGCATAGTGTTTATGTATGTATGTATAGTAAATACTCCAATGTAAGCATACCTTCGGCATTTGCTTCAGATGTTCCCTCAACTCGTCAGTGAGGCCACCCAAGCCAATGCTCGTGAAGAAGTTGATAGAGAACCTGGTGTTCTTGGGGTTGTCACGGGGGAACACTCCGGAGAACGCCTCCTGCAATGTCCTGAAAAGAAAAGAAACAACATTGAAACCAGTGTTGTTATGGATATCCATATCCGTAACCGAAACTATCGGATATCCGAAATAAAAAAATATCCATAACCGTAACCGAATCCGAAAAGAAAAGTTTCGGATAGTTTCGGATAGGGTGGAGTCAATATGAGTCGTACGAATTAAATGTGCACTCCGCTAGAATGCGACACCACTCCCGGTACCTACTGACGTCACAGCGCGAGGTGCACAGCTAATTCGTACGGGTTATACTATGACACGTCGTGACAAGTTTTTGTTTTTACCCGGCCGGCAGACCGCCGCGCGCCCGTTTAGTCGAAATTTTACGAGGTTAATGTGAGATTACGTTACGTACGATGCAATTCATTTTACTATTACTTTTTAAGATTAAAGGTTAGTTTATTGTAAATTTGTAAATAAATAGTCAGTGACTGGAAAAATGTGTCCTAAATCTAGTTTGATATGGTCATTTTTTGATGAAGTGAATATAAGTATTTCATTTTACAGTTCCTTAAAAATCTTATATCCGTAACCGAAATTATCCGAAACTATCGGATATCCGAAATTATTTTAATATCCATAACCGTAACCGAAACCGATATTACATTTTACCATTATCCATATCCATATCCGGATCCGAAATTATAATATCCATAACATCCCTGATTGAAACTAATTTGGGGACCAGCAATTTTGGAATCAGACTCAACTTGATAGTTGATATTAATGTGGCATTTATCACTATTTATATTTTAATTTTAGTATTCATTCTTAGGCTGGAACCAGTGTGATTTTAGGCTTAGAATACTAGTCTTCAAAAGCGACAAAGGTTAAGGTATACTTTACACAACAAGCTAGCCATCTGTCACTATTATACCTCTTTTAGCCCAACATCCCTATTACATACGCTACAGACTGAACTATAAGTTAGAATATGATCTACACAGAGTTGCCACCATGCTGAGTTTTCTACAATTGGATCAAACATTGTTTTACTAAATTATTCACCACTTTTAACAAACCCAGACATGGCAGCACCTCTGGTGTTGTAACTCACGGGTCTTTCAATCTATCGTTCAGCTTCTTCAGCCCCATGTATTCTGCCAACTCTTGGAAGAGAATCTTTATGTAGATACGACTGGAACTGGTTGTATCCTCCTCGTTAAGCTTCACACACTCCAAGACTTCCCAGGATATGGAATCAGTGAACAGAAGGTGCGCAAAGAACTTGCTCACATTTCTCAGCCTGTTTGTGTCCAACCGATGAGCTGTTGAGTATGAATCTTTGAATATTTCTTCAAACGGGCCAATGTATATTCGGTTTATGTTGCAGAAACGTTGCGCTAAGAGGCCATAGAATTTTTCGTATGTCCTTTGCTCCGCACAGCAGTCAAGGAACATATGGCAGAGTTCGACTTCTTGCCCTGGCTTGAGCTGCATTTTCATTAGTTTATGGGCACATTCCTCAAAGTCCAAACTGGAGTTGATGGTCAAATAAATGGTCCTGCGTAGTGCTACTAAATTGGTCTCTGTATTATCTATGATGGTCACTTCCTTCTGTTCTTCCTCTTCCTCTTCTTCGTCGGATTCTTCACCACTTTCACCAGAGCCGTCTTCATCACCAGATTCAGCATCAGAGCCCAAGATCTCCTTGCTAAGTGTTTTATATTTCTGCTCATTTTCTTCATATTTCTCATCATGTTTGAAGACATCTGAAATTTGTAATTGAATAGTCTTAGCTATACTCAAAGTTTTAAAACAGTAACAAAGTACCAAAAATAACGGATCTATAAAAAAGCAAAAATAAAAAGAAAAATTAAAGAAACAAAAAACTTACTCAGGATATCCTGCGGGTCTGTGGCATCATCCAACATAAGGAGATGGGTAAATTGCTCCTCCTCCGGCACCAGTTCCAGCTCATCTATCAATGCAGGGTGATCCTTGAAGCCGTCCTTCCAGACTTGGAACATAACCTCAATCATGTACTGAACCCTCTTATCCAACTGCCCCTCATGGAGAATGTTGCGTAGCATCTCAAAAATAGCATTAACACCTTTTGAGGATACTTCAGTCAGCTTTTGACCGCACTCTTTCAAAAACGCAATAGCTACTTCAACAGAATCATCCGTAGGAGTCTCCACTAACAATGTCAGCAGTTCCAAAGCAAGAATTTCGTGTGCTACTCGCTGGTTCACAAGATGGGCTATAAATGAAGCTGATGAAATGCATGTAGGTTTGTCGTTCCGTTTGAAACCTCTTTTGAATTGGATGACTAATCTTTTCAACAGTAATTCACCTATGTTAGGGAAGCGCGAGTTCACTGCTGATACCAAAGCAGCATACACATTAGTGAATGTTGGAGAGGCTGCTTGAGCCTGTATGACAGAACGGCATAGCAAACCGCGGCCCCGCACAATATTCTCCTTTAACAATTCTTTGATAATTATACCAATGTTACCCACGTTAATTTTGTTAATGTGGCCATGGATTGATTTCTTTAGGGCCTCCCAAGCCAAACGTTGGTAAGCCATGGACGATTTATCTGTAATTTGGGCTTGCATCATACGCAGGCGTGCAGGGGGAATGTAAGCGCCACCAGTTCTGGTGTTCAGCATGTCTGTATCCTTCGCTTTTCTTTCAGGAACTTCTTTTTTCAACTCGGCATCTTTGGGTGCCTCGCGCTTTCTGTCGTCTTTCTCGCGCTTGACTTCGGGTGATTGTGACCTGGAATGTCTTCGTTTACGCCTGGAATCCCTGTCTGGAGCGTTGTCTGCCTCCCGTGACCTAGAGCGGGCCCTTTTAGGCCTCTTTTCCTTACGGTAATCATCGTCACGATTTTTGTCCTTCTTCCGTTTACGATCTTTTTCAGGATCCATTTTTTGTGAAGAGAAACTCACTTAAATCACTATAATATATAATTTTGTGTAATTCTTATTGATTACACTTTACACTACAGTACAACGAGAATATTAAATCAAAACGCACATTCGGTATAACCCGTGGCCATTTTGTATTTTGACATTTTTGACAGTTGGTTTTTTTTTTTAGTAAGAAAGCTTGTCCATGGAACCAACAGCAAGAATGCGTAGTTATTGAGATAAAAAAAATATATATTTATACAGGTTGGAAAGTTTCAATGGGCCCTGGAGGGGAACTACTCTAAATCTTTTAGTTAGCTTATTTTGCTGAAAGGAAACATTCCTTCATTTTTAGAAAGAAACTAAACTGCATTAAAAGATTTTTAAAATTTTGCTTTTCTCAACCGGGAATCGAACCACCAAAAAAAAAAAAAAAAAAAAATTTTGCTGTTTTATTATACAAATCGGTAGGACTGTTGTTTAGGATAAAATTTTGTCTAAGAAACATTTGGTCTTACCCTTAGATAAGTACGAGATATCCATGAAATTGAATATTTATTACATGTTTTTTTAACAATCCCTAGTACTGCAGCGGTATTGTCTAACGCACCAAAAATCTAAATCATGTTTAATTTAACAGTTGATTTTGAAAACCGCTTAAAATTGATACATTTCAAACCGAACTGACACTAAAACTGTCGAATTAGACACGATTTAAATTTTTGGTGCGTTATACAATAGCGCTCCAGTACTAGGGATTGTTAAAAAAACATGTAATAAATATTCAATTTCATGGATATCTCGTACTTATCTAAGTGTAAGACCAAATGTTTCTTAGACAAATTTTATCCTAAACAATAGTCCTACCGATTTGTATAATCAACCAGCAATTTTTTTTTTTTAATTTTTAGTTGGTTCGATTCCCGGTTGAGACAAACAAAATTTTAAAAATCTTTTAATGCAATTTTGTTTCTTTCTAAAAATGAAGGAATGTCTCTTTTCAGCAAAATGAGCTAACTAAAAGATTTAGAGTAGTTCCCCTCCAGGGCCCATTGAAACTTTCCACCCTGTATAAAAAGATCCAGTACAAGTCAATGAATGATATGAGGATATAACCACTATAACCAGATGTCTAGTCCAGTCCGTAGCTTAGCCGGTACTAGATGCTAGGGGGTCTATTAAAGTGTTTAAAGGTCATTTATAATCGCCTTGTGCCGAGTGGCAATCACTCAATGCATACATACATACATACATATCGTCACGCCTCTTTCCCACAGGGGTAGGCAGAGACTACTTTGTTCCACTCGCTACGATCCTGACATACCTCTTTTGCTTCATCCACATTCATCAATCTCCTCATACATGCTCGTCGGTTTCGGGTACTCTTGACCTGACCTGTTTCTAAAACGTCCGCGATTTGGTCACGGAACGTCCGTCTAGGTCTTCCCCTCCCACTGCACCCATCCACATTCCTCGTATAAATTTGTTTTGTCAGTCTTCTTTCATCCATCCTCTCTACATGACCAAACCCAAACCAGCTAAGCATGCATCATTAAACTAATCTGTGTCCTTTTCATTTTCTTACTTTGTAATATATGTATAGGTAGTTAATTGTTTGAATTACATGTATAAAAACGAATTCTAATTAATGGATAATAGATAATGCTTTAATGATATAACATCCATTATTCTCATATATTTATAATTAGGTGGGACTTAATCACGCTTTTAAATGAACGCGGTAATTATAAGAACGTTTTAAATGGTTTTAAAAGAAAGTATTTTATGTCACAATGACATTTCTTGTGAAAAAGTACAAAGTGGCACAGTAATCAATTTCCTTGACTGTACATACATAAACTTTTTTCCATTTAGAAAAAAAATGTTTTTTCCTACTCAGAATGTGTGGATATTTAGGAAATCATATCTTTCAATTAGTATTGAAAGCGCCCATGCTTCTGAGCATGAAAAAACAATTTTTATTCAAATTGAAGAAAAAAGTTGAGAAATCACCCAAACTTAGATTTTTGTAGTGGGGGTAAGATCATGCATTGCTTTTTTCAGGTAAAAATCTTCCATAGTTTGATGTCGAAGACTATGTTTTTTGGAAGTAGGAACAGGATGAAGGGTGAATAATTGAAAGACAAATACTTTATTAGTATTTATGACTTTATTCAATACGACAATGAAACTACAAAAGTTGCCTGCACTTCGAACAGCATTTCCATATACCTCACAAACTGAAGCACATTAATGATATAAAATATAAAATAAACGACGATAACACCGTAAGAGTTAGGTACGGGAACGTGACTAACATTACGCAGAAATCAAAAACATAATTATTATGAAAAGCTATACGTTTCATCGCTATACATGATTCGTCTCGATCTTGAGATTGTAAAGGCGTCACAATACCCAAGGCAATTGGTCAGAGGTTTCACGTCTTTACCGAGAAAGCTAGTAACTTACAACCTAGTCCGTCCTCCGAGGGGTACACCGAGCGAAGCAAGCCGAAGCCTCCGCCAAGCGAGATACCAATTACATTATATACAATTATTATCATATCATATCCCACGTAAAGACGCTAAATGAACGGCAAAAACATTATAAAATACAGGATTAATCTCACTTAACGCTTCGAAAAGGTCCATATTAATACCGATATAATTCTTGCCTAACCCAAGATACGATACGTATATCACTACAGCAAAAACATCACAGAAGCTGTTTGTGTCCAACACATTTTAGCTGGAGACGCGGCCGTCGCCACTCAACGCGGCTTGCCACTGGCATATTTCCAGTTACAGAAAATGCAAGAGCCAGTACACGCGTTGTCTAGGTCTGAATCGCGTCCCAGCCCGCCTCGCCGCGGCACATCGCTCGCCCTACGTTTAAAAAAATATAAAACGCTATGAAAGGCAGTTTATGTTACACTCTATTGATATCCGAGCCGGTTACGAAATACTGAGGCACTTTCGTCTATTCGTACTGTTTGTATTGATTCTCTTGAGATCACAAAGCGAATTCTATCATGGAAGAAAGGTGATAACGACCGTCTTACAGAAGAGCGTACAACGAAATTAGGTACCTAAGCCACTTAAATAATAAGGCGTGTTAAACTAATTAGTACACTTCCTACTCCGCGGGTTAGATCACCTCCTGACTCCCAGGGTTACTTTACATGTGTTAAGTAAAATATTTGACAATTTTGTTAAACGAATGTTCTATTGTCAGGTGTTTACGCCGACTAACCCGCCGCCCTCGCAACCGCTTCATACAGACAGCCAGCGCAATGTATTATCGACGATACGAGTGAGAAACTTAAATTACATTACCGATATTATACTTTCCTAAAAATACTGCTGCGTATGATAAACATTTAAAATAATGATATAAGTCTATAACTAACTAGGGATAGTTCATTTCCCGAGCTCCGCCCGCTTATAAAAACTTGCCAACTTTTATTCCGAGATGAATTAAGATGCGTTAGTAAGACCTAATTTGAATACTAAAAGTTGGCTCCGAGTGAGATCACGTCTATAGGCCTTTGACTGGTAGCAATGTTGCCATGATGGGAAAATAAAATCGAGTAAATTATTTTTATTGTAAGCGTGACCACGCGGGAATTATGGGTGTGGTAATATAAAGCGGGATGCACCGAACATAGCGACGCGTTACTCAACACGGTAGAATAGTCTAGTAGAGCCTGTTCAGGCGAGAGTGAAACACGAGCCCAGTAAATACAGATGCGATCAGCATTGATACATCACAAATCACAATACATAAGCGAATCGATACACTGCTATCAGTAAGTGTAGGTGCTATGCAGACTAATGTATCCGCCTAATCAATATGAGCAAGATTTTGTCGGCAGAAGACAGGATACTACAGTTACTGATACACAGCAGCTGTTGTACGCAAACCATGCCACTTTTATGCATACACCACTGTCCACAGATAAAGCAATACATTTTCGATATACCGTGAGTTGTTGACTGTGACACAGTATCTAGTCATTTTGAACCTAAAAGAAGTAATTATTATCATGGCAGTTCTAAACATAATTTGTGCGTTTAAAATAGACCAGGAACTGAGCGTAACACGATCACAAGTTATCAAAAATATCGAAATCGTTTCTTTTAGCGGTGCTACTTCATTTAAAACTGTTTTACAGATGCTGTTTAAAATCGGCATATAAAATCAGATCTGTAGACAAACCATCGAACATTTTAAACTTCATTTGATCTGCGTCAGTCCCTGGTGTTCATAGACATACAAATAAACAGATACCGCAAGTCACCTCACGCCCACTTAGCTACATTATTTATTTTGTCTCTCCACATGTCATAAGCCCTGTACTGTTAAAAACGGCTATTATAATGACCAATTTCATAATAGTCACATTAAAGTAATAGCATCATTATATTATGATACCGGAATCTACAGAGTTGGAATTGGAATTTGTTTCATAATTACTTTGCTCACCCCCTTATAACATGTGTAAACAAAACTTAATATAACGTGTGCAACTACGCACAATCACCCCTTAAAACTCTCGTAGTAGTGATAACGAAACTGGCCGACTTGCGTAACATGTTTTAAGGCTCCTTAGGGTACGTGGGTCACTTGCGTTACAGTCGTCTAGGCTGTGAGTCACTCTCGCCGTTGTGTTGAGCGGTGCGCGTGCGTTTAGCCGCAAGTGGGCGCGACCTCGGTGTCGGCGCGCGCGCTCTTGTTCTGTCGCACGAGCTCTGCGCGTCGCTCCTGAAAAAAAAACCTCTTTAGTCTATGGATAGTTGTGTCTGTGGAACTGAGACCTATGAGACGCTGAGATGGATATTGTGCACTATCGAAACAATTTATTTTTGAGTTAATAATCGAACTTGTTTACAGAAAACTTTATTATGACATCGTATTATTCGTCAATGGAAATCTTTATTAAGTTGATTGTGACAATGTTCTGTAGTGAGTCGGATATCAATTGGTTCAACTGTCACTACCTTTTTCTATTTATTTAGTGAAAGAGTGTAGTTTTGTTTCCGTGCTATTTTCGGGAATAATTTAAAATGTTTTCTACTGAACCCGTCTAACATCTCGTTTTCTTTGGAGATTTAAAACTGTTTTCTTTATTATAGTATGTTTTTTTTTACTCAGTTACCACGCTTATCTTGACTTAATAATACCATGAAACTTTAGTCCAAAATGCGCTCAACACAACACAAGTGCAAACACAGCCGTGCGAAACAGCCTCACAGCGTAAGCTTTACCTCCTTCTTGACAAAGTCGAGTTTCTTCTGCAGTTCCTGCTCCCGCTTCTGCTCGGCGGCGCTGAGCTTCGTCTCGATGTCTTTGGTGATCTCCTCGACCTTGGCCGTGACCGTCGAGCGCGCTTCCACCAGCTTTTGGCTCTGACGGGGCGATGGAATAAAAAAAATAAACAAAAGATGCGATGTGACGTAAAACAAGTCGATGATCAATAAAAAATGGTTATGAGAAAAGTAAATCAAATTGTCAAGTAGAAAGATGATGATGACGTTGAAAAATAAAATAAGTTTTTGTAATGCCTTCTAATTTCTTCAGGGGCAGCTCCTAGGACTTTCCGTACCTTTAGCGTTTGGCTCAATATACAATGTTTGAAGTTGCCTCTTCGAATGTTTTGGAGCCTTGACACGGCTGACTTTGATGGAAGCAGCTCCTACTCCGGAATTTCGCTGCTAGTGTGACTCACGTGGCTGCGCAGCTTCTCCCTCTGCTCGGCCTCGCGCTGCAGCCGGCGCTCCTCGGCCTGCGCCAGCTTGTCCTGGATGGAGGTCTCGAGCTGCTGGTAGCGCTCCTGGTTCCCGGAGCGCACCTTGCGCACCTGCTCTTCCTGGTGCACGCACAAGCCACAACATTCACACGATGGTCTCGAAAGGGGGAGACTTAGCAGAACCATTAATAAAAGCCGACATCAAACTGAAAGTACTTGCATACGACAAATGCGTCCTTTCTGACCTATTCCTATCGAAGAAATAGGTTTCAAGGAGCATTAGCGTAACAAGTCTGGTTGTGCTTTTAAATAAATAAAATACTAATTAGGTATATTTTGCTTCATTTTTGCGGACTACACAGCGACAAAAAAAAAACAATTATAAATTCTGCTTGGTCTCCAGATGACAAAATGGAAGTGACAGTAATTAACATTGCTCTCGGCGCCTACAAGCGGAGTACTCTCAAATTTTAGAGATAGAGTAGAACTAACGAGTCTGCGACTTGGGATTTTTCTAAAAAGTTCTATATGGCAACATTATTAATCTGCCAAAGATACGTCTCATTACGTCAAACGTTGTGTCAGTGTTGTGCTACGATTTATATTTAATTTTAATAAATTGCTTTATTATGGGTAAAACATTGGAAAGTAACGTGAGAAAATTGCTAAATACGATGATTAGTAAGTTTAGACAAAAACAAGAGGAGAAAGAAATTGTTTTCCAAGAAAAAGAACAATGTTTACTTACGATCTCAGATTTTTTAGGTTAGTATGACCTTTAATCTTGATATTTTTTTGCATGTATCCTCTATGGATTATTAAATGATGTTGTATTTACTATATTATAATACTATTTCTTGCTTATAGAAAATCTTGAAGATATTCAAGGACTCTGCGATATTAAAAAGACCGTCGAAACACTAATAAGAAGTCTTAAAATTTGGAGAAGAAATCTTTGATAGAAACTCAGACTATGTTAATTCTTAAAATAAATATCTTCACTAACGGGTATGTTTTGCATCAATTTAGAGTTATAATCATTTATTTGCTTAGTTTCGGAAAGATGTACTCAAAGATAAAAAATATTTCTTGTCTAGTTATATTAGTGATTGGTCAAAAAAAGAGTTCACTGTTTTGGATGTGTCAAATTGTTGAGGACCTTCATTTATATCCATTTTACACCTTGTTTTGCAGAAGATGATATGGATAAGATTTTATGGAGCAGAGGTTCCAGCGAATGCAGGCAGTGATTATGAGAGGCAGACGCCTATTATCCTGAAGAGGAGGAAGAGAAATCAAAATTGGTATTTAAACCTTATTTTATTTTTATTCATTAATAAATATGTTAACCTTTATGCATTTATGGTTGTTGCTCATGCCTCCAATTGAACAAGAACAGTTTGCATTCAAAGGAAAATATATTTATACAATGAAATTTAAATCTGAAACGTATATACTCATTGCATATTAGCATGTTGATTATGTATAAACAAAATTTTATTTTCCTGTGTCAAAGTTCATGGTGAGCATCGAGGCAGCTGGGAGACTGGCATGAGGGCAGCCTGGTGAACACTGGATTGGTGTTCAAGGTCGAGGCCACGCTCAAGAAACTTGATAGAAATAAGTTTGAATAGCAGTCGAGATAAGGATTTTTAAACTTCAACATTGTACATTTTTTAAATATTTTCTTAAATAATATTGTATTGAAAATTGTTTCAGATTAGATTGCATTCATAACTATTGTTTTTGCGACGGTTTTTCTATAGTTAAAATCATAGAGATGTGTGTGATTAGCCTCTAGTAAAGGCTGGCTGTGTAATGTTCATGCCCGTCGATAGGTAGGGCTATAGGGTAGAGTAGGATCCCCCTCCATTTGTAGGGAGGAGGGATGTAGAATAGGTTTTATATAATTATGTAAATTTGGAATACATTAAAAGAAGAATATTAAGATGTCACTCAGAAAAACAGAATAGATTTGTCAGTATATAGAAAACTATCGAAATAAATCAGAATATTCTCAAGAACAGTTTTTATTTATAAAGTTACCTATTAACTAAACCCCCGTAGCTCTACAGTACTTAGTAGTCAATAATAAATTAATACACCTAATGTATTTTGTATTAAAACAAATTTATAAAGTAATAAATCCATTTATTCATGAGTCATAATCAAAATCATCTTCAAATTCATCTGTATAAATAGATAGTTATATCATTTAGTTTGAAAACTAATCAAGTCCTATAAAAAATTGTCAAGTACCAAAACAGTTTTCTCCTACTATAGTTAGTAATACCATATAAAGATTTTTTAAATTTGCCGCGTTTTCTCAGGTCAGAGTCACGTTAGCCAGACTCTAATTAATTGCATCAGGAAATCAGTGTCCGGAAAATTGCTTGGTACATTAACTCGATAATTTAATTGGGGCAAGAACGCGGTGCGGGTACTTCGCTTATAGATGCCGGTAAAATTAGGTGCCGGAATTACCACAGCGCTTCTAACATCGATATAGGAAATAAATTAGATATCACTGACAACATTGAAGCCACAATTGTGAAAACCCTATACGCATTGTGAAGTGGAGGTCTTGAATAATATTTATAGTATTTTGGATTTGGATATGTAGAAGTAAAATACCCAGACCTTTTTTTAAATTTTATTGCGTATTCAAGAATGCTAACTTATAGTAATAATCAGCCTTGTACAAATGCCATGAACAGACAGAGTTACACAACAGAAAACAAATCCCAATTACAAGCTTTACGCCCATCTCAAGGGTATGTCTTCTTCAGGGGAAATAGCAAACAGTGAAGACAGCTCCTTAGTATTAAAAACTCAAATCCAAGGGCTAAAAGTGTGATTGGGATACGTGGAGGCAAAAGCCAGGAGTCGGCCAGTACTCACGTGTTCGCGGAGGCGCTCGAGCATCTTCTTGATGTTCTCGTCGCGCTGCGCGGCCGCCGTGTTCATCTTCTCTTCGATCGCCTTGTACACCTCAGCTGTCTGCTGCTCCAGGGTCAACCTGGATGCATCCGAGGAACAATCTCGTTAAAATGCCTACTTGACTAATGGAAGAAAGGTATTTGAGTATCCCTAAAAGTAGCTTTGAAAAATACTTTTAAAAAGTTACTCGGACTGCCTCTAATCGGAATTTTTATGGTAGATGGAATTTACCTCGACGGTTATATCGTTTATTTTGTCAAACCGCAATACAAAACAATTTTGCTCTATCCATTCACCTACAAGCTACAAGCACCTACTCAGATGGTTATGTTTTAACCCCGGAACAAACAAAACTGTCCCACCAAACGTAATTTGATTAGGATATCGCCCCTTTTCCAGAGACTAGAGAGGCGAGACACGGCTCATCCAGCGCACTAGCGTTCTTAGCACCGAAAACCAACATCCTCATCTGATCACAGAACCATAGTAATGGCACAATCACCAGCATTAATATCTGCCACGACGGAGCGTGCAAAAATATCTGACACATCCTACTGCCCCTAGTAATAGTGTCGTATCACATGTTTTTACAGCCTGTATCAGATAGCTATTGGTGCTGTGCCTACAAGCGTCACTCACCGAGTCTTCTCGACTCCCTCCAAATGGTCCTTGAGCCGGGCACGGAGCTCGTTGATGTAAGCCTCCCGCTTCTCCTCGTGGGAGTCCATTTTGGCGTCCAGCGCCTCCTTGGTGGTCGCGATGAAGTTGTTAGTCTGTTCGCTGCGGAACTTGGACGCCTCCTCGATCTTGGCCATCTTTTGTGCAATGGCGGCCATTTTGCTGGCCTCCAAGCTCTGGAATGACCGTCGCGTTGGGTGATTAAGTTGTCTTCGAGTTTAGGAAGCAATCGGAAATATTGTGTCGAAATTTGGTAACTGTTGTGCAAAGTGGGAAATGAAACGACCGATTTTAAATTAGGCGTCTAATTGAGTGTTAATTAAGTAGCCGAATAGTTTCGAGCTAGCAGGCCGCGTCGCCTTTGGTTTTATGTAATAGCGTGAGGCTTTTTACTTAGTTATTCTGGTAAGTTGTAATTAGGTATACGAGAACGATGTGACAATCGATTTCAACTTTTTTTTAAAGTATGTTGGAATCAAATTGTTATGTTAAGCCAAGATATGGCTCAAAAGCTCATTTAATCTGACATTCATTTAATATTAAAGCATAGGCAATTCAGAGATCATAGGACTCACCCGTCTCCTCTCCTCAGCAGCCTTCAGCTTCTCCTGTATCTCCTCGACCGAGGGCGTCTTCTCGGGGGAGTCGGCCCGCCGCGGCACGGGGACGCCCACGGGCTCCGCGAGGATCACCTCGTACGCGAGACCGCCCTTTGACATCTCCTGGCAGCGGATTTCGGTAGCTGGGGACAAGAGCGAGGAATAAATGATAAGGGTAATCGGCATTCGAACAGAGACCTTTCTTCTCTTTGATATATCCTGGCAGCGGATTTCGGTAGCTGGAGGCCTGCCTCCTGACTTCGCCTAACTCCTGAGTTAAGAATAAAGAATGGGGTTAGTTGGCATTGGATCCTAGACCACTCTTTGGCGTCTCCTGGCAGCGGATTTCGGTAGGTAGAAGACAAGAGTAAGTAAATGATGGGGTAGTTGGCGTTCGAACCGAGACCGGCTTGTGGCATCTCTTGGCAGAGGATTTCGGTAGCTGGAGGCAGGAGTTAAGAATAAAGAAGGGGGGTAATTGGCATTGTATCCTAGACCACTCTTTGGCGTTTCCTGGCAGCGGATTTCGGTGGCTGGATGCAAGAGTGAGGAATAAATGATGGGGTAATTGGCACTCGGTCATAGTCAGAGATGCTTTAAAATTCACAATTAAGAGGATAGGAGTCGCGCCACTTCTCCATACAAACGTAGTCCCCTGTTTTCTCCGTGAATAATGACATTAGAGCAAAAAAATTTTTTTTTCATTAAATTTGTATCTGTAGTGGCTATATGCCCCTACGATTTGCTTTTATCGATTTTCTAATTTTTTATTATTTTTTATTTTTTTATTTAGAATATCGATACAAGCAAATCGTAGGGGCATAGCCACAACAGATACAAATATAAAGCAAAAAATTTTTGCTCTAACGTCATTATTCACGGAGAAAACAGGGGACTACGTTTGTATGGAGAAGTGGCGCGACTCCTATCCTCTTAAGGGATATAATTAGAGAATAAACATTTTTAATTTGCAGTGAGGCTAGAAATGAGCTGAAAAACATTAGCACGGCACTCCCTAGTTTCGAAACATGTTGGCAGTTTTTTTTCGCTTTGAATGTTTTTTGACATCAACGGCACCGTCATTTAGGTAAGTAGTTACTTACTTTTGCGTTCTTCTATGTAATTTCTTACGGTAAAGTTTTTTATACGAAAACAGTCTAGATCGTTTCAAAAATAAACAGTGGATCTGTCAAATATGACAATTGTTTGTATAATATTATGGCATTAGCTTTCAGATTGCCGGTTACAAAGCAAATAAAACCTTTTCGTTATTACGACAGACCAGACCCCGCGTTTGACGGGTTCATAATCCTACCTACGCATCCACGAGTCCCACAAAAACAAGCTCAAGAAAATTAAATTACCAAAGACTGCAACAAAGATGAATAAATAAGAAGGGGCGGGACAAATGGGGCAAAAACGTGAATTTTAAATCGCCTCACCCGGCGCGTTACTCGGAGATAATCTACGTTAAAAACTCCAGCAAATTGAATAAATAGACAGAAGGAAGTTGAGAACGAATTAATGAAACGAATACGAATGTGTCTGGCTGCACTTAGTTATGGGCATGCAGCCAGCCAGGATTCTGCCAGGCGTATTTTATGGTGTTCGCAATCGTGACAGCGAAAGAAATTCTAAAAGGATTTTTCTGTCGACACATGGACAGATCGATGAGAAAATTAGAGTATGAGGGTAGAGTTGCTCGAAGTGGCCTGGATGCGTTATGCTAAAGACTAGCTTTTGTCAGTGGCTTTCCTCGCGTTAAGAAGTATTATTAATAATAGCTTTTTCACCCCTCAGGAGTGCATTTTTTTAAGCCTTTCTTAGGGGATGTATACGTCATAGTGGCTTTATCCATGCAAAGTCTCAGCCCGATCGGTTTAAAATGACAAAGGTTCATAAGTACAAACTTTCATTCCCTATTTCATCCCTTTGGAAGTAAAATTAGTCAAAATCCTTTCTTAGCGGATGCTTACGTATACCTGCATGCCAAATTTCACCCCGATCCGTCCAGTGGTTTGGGCTGTGCGTTGATAGATCACTAAGTCAGTCAGTCACCTTTGAGTTTTATATATTATGCTAAAGATATAAAGCCTATGAAATAACATAAAAATATATTAATAAATATATCGGACTTAGGTCGACCATTTCACTGCAAATAACATTGCGTATGCTCTTTGTACACAAAGAAATAGTGCGTCAATTGATAGGATATTGATTGATAACCTTAGCAAGTAAATAAACCTTAATGACGCAATTCTTAAATTAATATTGGCGAGACAAAAAAATATGTATCTACCTCTATCTTTCTGACAACAGGTAATTGTTCTATTAGGCTATTTTATCTATCTATCAGAAAGTTTCTAAAACGGGGAAAACAATTAAGCAATTAATTGAGAAATGCACTGGTCAACCTTCGCGCGTTCGGCGAATTCAATTAGTTCTGCTTTTATTTAAATAGTTGAAGGACGCGTAGCTATCCAAAACTAATTAAGGAGACGAAACGAGAAACGTTTTTGTACAGCTTCGGTTAGATTTTCTGCTGGGTCAAATTACATCCACTTAATGTACGCCCTAGATACGAGTATAAAGATTGTATCTTATGTTATGTACTGTCTTTTATCATTTACGTTGGACATGGGTTTTTGTTCATGCCTACTTTTTTTCATGCCTCAAGATCAAAATTATGTTTTATTTAGATGTATGTAGATAGATATGAAAGTAGTCCACGAAAAAACACTTATGAACCGTTTAATTTATGATGAGCAGGTAAACAAGGATTTACTAGACGCGATTCACGGATTAGACGTAATTACGATAAGGCATGGACATTGCGATAGTGATCAGCATGACGCATTTTAATAGACTGCATCAGAACAAAGACTCTCGGACTTCCAACATTGTATTCTTATCGGGTATAAAAGGAGTAAAAATATATGATACTTTTTCAAGAACCGTAATGCAAAACGAACGGAAGGCCGTAAGCATAACATTAAAGTTACCTATTACTAACGGACCCGTTGAAGGGATGTTTTTACAGCTCCCTGGGCATCAGCGAGGGCGCCTAACGCCTGCGTTACTTTTAAATGTGGGTAGGACTATATTCAAAATCGTTATAGCCTCTTAGAACGCAAGTTTCGCCCGAGCGAACATGTCCGGTCTATAGATTTCTTAGGCATGTTTTTACGTCGGGAAAAGCCAATTCCTTTTTGTGACGGCTTCGAAGAACGCTGAATGTAGAGCCCAAATTTATTGAGGCTATTTATTCGAAACTTCCATTCATCTTACGTTCCAATAAAAGATAAAATTACTACACTCGTAACATACAATTACCCTTTATCACAGCGAGTACATTAAAAATCCGCCGGTAACACTTCAAATTTTAAACGCCATTTTATCCCCCACTTAATTAAGTCCCCGACATAATTTAGGGGTGGTAATTTTAAAAGCCGGGAGAGTTTTCCCGGCGCGTAAATTATCGCTATCCTCAAGGTCGACTGTCGTCTCGAAACCGTTACTTATTGTCTTCAACTCCGAAATTAGGGGGCGGGGTATTACGTGGGCTTTGTAAGAATGTTCAGGGACTGTTTCGGCTTGTACTATTTGGGCAACGACAGGGTCCTACATGGGTTCGGTAAAATCCCTTTGGCCTGTTTAGGATTTATATTCTGTAATAAAACTGTGCCCCGTGTAGTGTCGGGTTTAGAATCACACCTCTCCATTTCAGCCGACGATGTAAGATGCAACTACTTGAAGGTATGTTTTGGTCGACAGGCTAGCAATCTGCCACTTGAACCCAAAAACATGCAAAAAATGGCTATGAAACATGTAGTAGCCTTCCACATTTGGGAATACAGACGAGATGTAAGTATGTAATAAAACTGTAATATGGACCATAACGTAGTATCATATAAATCTATTCAATCGTAAAAGTTCAGGGCGTGATTTTTGGATGTCTAGTTACGTATTCGACTTTCACAACGACTGTATATTGTCGTCTTCTTTTCTTTAGAGCTGTGCAACTGTTAAGACATCCGAATCGCCCTCTACTTATCAATATTTTAATGCAATCTTGGGAAATATCCGTGTGTAATCCCCTTAGCACGAGGGCTCCAGCCCCTCTCACGAATGAGTCATACGACCATTTCCCAGTAAGTATATCTCTCCCATACTGAATTCTAACTAAGTAGAGCACATAAAAGGAAATACGTAGTATTTTTACGACATGAGAAACAAAATGAGGCGTCAAAAATATTCCCGATTCCTATTCCATTTCATATAATCCGAATGTAAGGAAATAGGTAAACCTTAACCGGTTGTTGACTCATCGAAAGCGATACCAAGCCAAGGGCGTATCGAAAATGCGTTTTCTTTTGTGTCAATACAGAGGGTTTGTGAATATGCCGCTCCGACAAAGTAGCGTGGAAAATTTACTCTGGGACGTATGAAAATATCAAAGGGAAATATCAAATTATAGAACTTTTCTCTCCCAGGCTGTTTCTGTGTCTGTCTCTGTGTTTGTTTGTGTGTAACAAAGGTATTTAATAAGAGTGTGATTAAAACCAGTCTTCTTTTAAAGTTGCCATCAATTATGTGACATCTTGTTTTAAGCTTTAAATTCTTACCAAAAATTATACGGTGCTGACTTAGTCTGTCAATTTGGAACATATCATATGATTGAAGCTCGTGGTGGCATTGCCTCGTGCCATCGCATATCAAATAACAATATGCTATGCACTCATAATTTTACAGCTGCAACTCAACACTTACTTATAAATTTGACCTTCTTTGGTTGCTTAGTCCTTGGTTTTCCCACTGGTTTCTTGACTGGTGCTGAGCGCCGGTGTGCTGCAGAGGAACAGAACGTTAGCGGAGCCCGAGTCCGCGCCGCCGTCCTGTCATATCGCAGACAAAGCCCTCGTGCAAATATAAACCCATCAGACAATACGTGCTATCAGATGCTAAACAACGAAACGAGGCGCATTGCGCAAATCGATGGATTACGAAAAGCATGTGAAAACAGAAAGCACGACGCTCTATAGCAATGAAACATTTTCAAGGAAAACAACGCTGAAAAGTCCGCAATTCTTCTTCATTAAGAGTCTAAGGTGAAAAACACACCGCAATTTATTTCAATCTGAGAAAGCAACAAACACTCATTAATCAACGACCTAGACCTTTAGTGACCGGCATCCGACACTGAACAACTCCATATTTTACTGGGCGACAATCGAAAAGCGATTACAGCGGCCAGCGCTGGGCCTGATGTTTATTTAAAGAGCTCTCGGACCTTTAATGAATCGATTGTAATCGATGCTCGCGTGACTACCTGAAACGATGAAATATCGATTTACTTCATTTTCAGCTATTTTATGAAGGTTGCTTTTGTCCAAGCCGCGCTGACGCATTCGAGAATAGCGTACGCTTTGTTTACTTTGTTGAATAAAATTGCAGAACAATAAACGTATTGATCGAGACACGACATACGACATACATAAATAAGGACGACGCTATTTTGGTGAAGCATGCGTCAATTTAGCTTAATAACTGTCTGCATTACTTGTTTTTGACTCACCGCATACCACAACAAGCAGTAACATGCTTGGTGTGGGATTACCGAAAGTAGCGAATGTTAGCCAGACACCGCCATTTTCCCGGCGTACTTATTTGTCAAACGGTTAAACTTTTGGGCCGAAACACCATGAGGTAACTCGCAACCTTCCCCCATCCAAACTTAGTGAACGTATGTGACTCCAAAAATTTACTACGAAAATAAATCGTCATTTAGGCAGTTCGGGGTTCGACTTGGTATAGAAAGCAATAGTTGGGAGGTAATAAGGCAGGCGACAGAAGATGGGGGCTAGTACGTGAGAGGAATGGCGCAGAGGGCTCGGATAATCCTTCACGGAGCTAAGCCCCGTTTTACGGAGCAGACTATGCGGAGACGGTGCTCAAGGCTGCAAAAAGTGTTGGGATTACACGTAACGTACCATCTGAATTAAGCAACCCTTTGTCATATGAGAACGGTTTCTGGCTCAATTTTTTTGACAGTGTGAAATAAAACTAGGTTTTTAACAGGCAACGTTTCTATCAGAACTGAGCTGTTCATCGCAGAATAGTGACAATTTCATGTTCAAATATGAACCTCTACAGCAGCTTTGATCGCTGCCACGGCAGGGCTAATGACCGCTAGTTTCATTCTATTTCATTGTGCAAATAAATCATGTAACAAACAAATTATTCGGTAATATTCTTAGTTTCTGACTTATGTACCATCGAACCAACTGATTCCTGACCCATAGAACCTATTCACAGTGAACGTCATAGTGACATTGCATTGCTTGACAAAGGAAATGTCTATGACGTTTATTGTGACAACGTTCTGCGGTGGGTCAGGAATCAGTTGGTTCGATAGTACGAAAGTCTCATAAATATCTATAGCTGTACATTTAGTATAGGTAGCTACAGCCTTAGCCAAAAGTATAGGGCACCCGCGAATTTTTCCATAGATAGATAGGTCAAAGTCAAACACTTGAACTGTATGTTTTTTATAACGTTTTATTGTAGCGTATTGTTCAATTACATTTGCAATAGCTCGCTTTGATATAAAGTTGGGTATAGGTTTTTAGTTTTTCATCAGAATTATTACTTCGATTACTTATTAACTAAAATTTCATTAAAGTAATAAAACGATGAAGTCGGTTAAAAATAGGCATGCTCAAGACTTTTTGCCAAGACTGTAGGAAAATAATAATCGTAAAGTTCCCTTAGTGTCTACTAAAAACGAATCCAGACAACCGTAAAACCAAATATCGCGGTAAGATTACGTTTAAAAACTCTGCAAAACCGCAGTGAACCGATGCAGACTGCAGATAAACAATGCCCGAGCTCAAGGCATGAGACAAAATAAGCTCCATGAATAATAGCTTCATTTTGAATCGCACGTAGAAACGGAGGCTTCAAACAAAAAATCCTTAATAAACAGAATCAAATCTGAACCCCCGACAACAATTAAAGGCAATCATAGCATTAAAGAGAGCAAAAACCTTGTGTAAATCGAATATAAATGTTTGAAGCGGCAGTAACGGATGAAAGGGCAGACCCCTCGGCGCCGCACGATACGACATGTAAACTGATAAAATATTTAAAGCCGGCTTTAAACTCGCGAGGGGAGAGCTTAAATTTACAGCCTTTGGGAATACAAAATTCGACCGCGGAACAGTTTACAGGAATCCAGAAAGCCCGTGGACGGAAATTATAAAACGTGAAAGACTAACTGTTCAGTTATTCAGATATTCAAAATTTTGGGTCAAGGTACCCATGAAATTAAGGATTGTTCTTTCATGCTTTCCGCTATCGTAACTTTGATAGTTATACAGACTTAAAAGATATTCGATAATACACTATTTTTTACTCTTTTTGTAAATAGTTGATGTCGTAAAACAAGAAATTTATTCAAGTACCTACAAAGTTCTGTTGCAAAACATTTTTATTTTGTTACGAGATTTCAGTATTTAATTGGGTTGGGTTGTAATCTTCGACCCATTTTTTTAAATTGTAAAATCGATTCTCATAGTCAGTTTATTAGTGTCTTTAGACACGAATGTAAGTTTTACATCGCTGGCATTTATGGTTGATAAATAAGTAAAAAAAACGTTTAATATGGAAAACGCAACATTTGTAAGAAACTCCATGCGAAACATCAATTTTATAGATAAAGGCCTAATATTGTGAGGAATCGTATTGTCTACTTGTGACATTTTGGAAAAACAGAACAGACTACTGATTGAACTTGAAACCTAAAAATCACGAAGGAAGTGTCTACGGAACATGAAATTGCCATGGTTTTGACTATGTAGTGTTTCTTGGGCTCTTCCTATCCCAATTGGGAATACAGGTGTGATTTACGAAGTTGTAAAATTTTAAGCAATGAACCCAGACATATTTTAATAATTATAAGACATAAGCAAGCACAACATAGGCGTTTAGGTACCTACTTGATAAAAAAAAGATATTTTGCTTAGTAGCACTAACAGATGCTAAGACTAGACGCGTTAGACGATGGAAGACTTTACGGCCGACCTCATTAGGGAGATGAAATGGAACGTGGCTGAAGTTTTAAATGAAAAGCACCCGACGCTACGTGCTCGTCAGATGCACTCTTAGTCATGTCAAGTAGATTGATGTGTAAAATATTTCGTTGGGGGAAGAAAATTGCAGTCATAAAGAAAACATGAATTATAATTGTGTGCTTTCACCAAACTTTTAACTAGAAAAGTTCATCTGAATTAACTAGAGTTAATGGAGTTCGCTCGAAATACCCAAAAATACGATAAATCCATAATTAAATCATAGACGCAGGATAAAACAGCTATGAAAAAGACGCAAATGTTTAACTTAATAAATAAAGATAGTAAAATCCAACTGAAACACGTCGCTGAAAATCGTCAGTTTTGCATGAGAAGTGTGGCGAAACGACTACAGACACGCGAACCGGATCAAAACCGCAATGCATCACCATAAACTTGTAACACATTTTTCTGACTTCCTGAAAGGGTCAGAAAAGCAGAGTCCAAATATTTCAATGAATGAAATTATATCGAAGACAGGTACTTAATACAAATAGCACAGATCTAATTCAAAATCTAAAAGACGATTAACAAAGTAACAAAACAAATGTAAAGCGGAAGAGAAACACCAATTCCGCACCCCATAAGAGTAATGCGGACGAGGCGGTATTCAAATAGATTGTCACGGTCCCGCTCCTGTTGCTCCCCGCGGATCAAAGGGGTCCTAAACTTGTTGAGTTAATTAAACTTGACTGTTAATCGCACCCTAAACAATTATGTAATCGCTATCCCCTATGCCTCTTCACAAATTGCCTGTTGACATACCCTCTGAGTGCCTTGAAGAGCGTTTGATGACATCAGATCTGAATAATGTGCGAATTTTGATGTAATTGATACAGTTTGAGGTTTGGATTAGCTGACAAAAGTAATTATTATATTATATTGTATTTAGAGATGTAAATGAAATTAACTCCGCCAGGAATTCAGCTTGAAAGATAGAAAGCAAAGTAGCCATTGACGAAAAAGATTCAGATTTGAATAAAAACTCTGAAATCAATTACAAGGAAACTGCTGAAGTCACGATAATGAGGTAATCAATAATCGAAAGCATTGAGTGGATTGGAAACCTCGCTCTATGTTCTGTTGTGTACTGTAGTACACAGCAAAGCAACTGTAAAGAAGATAAATTTAAAGATATCAGAAATACAGAAGTAATGTAGAAACAAAAAAAAATTATGTAAATAACAATGCGCTCGACTAAATATCAAAACTTAAAATTAAGCAAGTACAAACATTCTATTCAGTTATGTAAATCTAGACGACTGTTTCAAGCTTTGCGACAAGTGGTATCGACTGATTACGTTAGTTTACGCCGGCATTGCGTGCCAAAGCACGATCAGTCTGCATTATGTAAGAGCCCTTCCGAAACGTGCCTCGGCCATACGACGCTAAAGAAAATAAAATTTCATGACGACGAATTCAATTTTGAAGGACGACATAAAACTGAATTTCAGTCGTACATTTTTCAGTAGATGCTGATGAATGCCAAGAAATTCAATACATACAATATCTGAAACATGTTTCGTAATCATTTTAAGAATATAACATATAAGCAATAAATTCAGCAGTATAGAACCATAACCTGCGTAATAATGCGTATATCCACAAAATGGTGGCCAGATGGAGTGGTACTTCGTTCAAAATGGTGGACGATATAAAGTTTATGTTAAATCAATAGGGCTAGTCTAGCCTCCATCCGTTCAGCGCAACCTACACGAACGAACCAATATGTAAACTGTGCTAGCGATAGTTTATACATAACTGAAAGACTTGGCTCTTTTCCTTCAAGAATAACACCATGTAATTACGTTATATTAACTTTTAAAAGCACCAACGAAGAAACGAGACACCTAATTTGATGACGACTCCGCCGGAAAAGTTTGTGAAACTTCGCCGGTTTCGTCAACAAAGTTCTTACATAACACCAACAGATTATGACAGGGGGTTTTGCAGCTCGGGGCAAATTAATTGGTCTACATTCCATGGGGTGGATATGCAACCCACATTGGTTCCTATGTAGGCAATTCCCCTTTTGAGTTAGCTGAATATGCCCAGTAGACCACGTGCTTGCTGTCAAATAGGATTTTAACAACAAGCACCGGCATTTTCGCCGGCCGGCGTTTTATGACGCAGCTAATTGATTTCTAATATTGAAAGTGCGACACCTTATTAAATTTTTTACGAAAAGGTTTACCAAAGAGTTTTTTCAATAACCATGAAGTTCATCTCCAAGCTAATCAAATAGCATAAACTTCTTGCATAGCTGTTTCCATACCACTTAAATTTGGTCTTAAATATGCAATGAAGAAAATGATACCAATACAAATTTCATTTCAACCAACTGCAAGTTTCGTAGGTACTCCTCAGATTCTGCAACAAGCTGCAGACAAACAGAGTTCGATATTGCCAGACACAGATAAAAAGAGGCGGTTATGTACGGCCTGTAAGGTACAGAAAGAAAATACAAATGCCGAGAAAATATGTGAAGAGAACAGAGCAGTCAACAAAAGGGCGTTTGTCGACGATATGACAGTAGACGGCGTCGCCGGCTCCGATAAACATCAACCAGAAGTGACCAGCGTCCAGTGGAAGGTCTCCCCCAACCTGCAGGTAGAACCGGTGCTCTGCACGAGTGGCAGAAGCACTGCATCACCGAGTCCCGAACGAGTCCTATCAGCATGGTGAAGGATTCAAATTGTCTATCTAACGTAACAGAGTCGCGGCGCGGCGCGGGCGGACTGCGCGACTCTCGCCCGGAAACTGAAACGCGGCAGGGGGGAGGGAGTCGGTCGATAGCCGCACCCCGCGCCCCGCCGCCCGCTGCGGACCACCCCGCGACACCCCATGCGCGCTGCCGCCCCTAACCTAACTTGATAACCCGCACAAGAAAATAAGCCTACCAAATGGAAAAATAATGTCACCCACGACATCTATTACGTTGTGTCGCGTTCCCCTGAAACGATGGCGCGAAGGACCAACCCTTGTGCACCTTTTCTTTTATGGATATGGAAGCATTAATGTAACAACCCATATTACAAAATTGGGAGTCACGTCAGAATCAGAAGAAGCATCCTTGTAAGAATGGAACATGGAGTTGCAGTTCTGATTTCATCTAATTGGCAAATCCCAACTGAATTCACACCTAGCAACTGCAGAGGCCTAAGGTCGGGGAAGACAAACTAATTTAAGAGCCTCCCAGACTCGCGCGGGTCTCGACGGGCTTCTCGCTCATAAAAACAGCGAGCTGTGGGGGGAGGCTCAGAGGGGGTACCATGCGGAGGTTCCGCCGCCGTCTCGGCGCCGCCGCCCGCAGCCAATTAACGGCCAGCAAGCCACGCTGAATTTGTTTCGCCACTCGAATTGCTTCCGATTGATTTCCGGTACTCAAAATCGTTCATCAATGAATTCACTAACTCCCTCTCAATTATCCATCCATATCGCATAAACCGTCGTTTCGATTAGGCGCTACTGGAAGATTAAATTCAGATTTCCATAGGGTGGCTCAGTTGATTCATTGTCGTGGTAATTTGAAAAATGACTAGCTTATTTTTGGTGTATGTTAAACTTAATTGTCTGCAGTGATGATGGTAGAGTAACCTCGTGCACCGGTAACACCGGCGTTGGCGCGGCGGATCGATGCGGGCAACAACCCCAAGACCGCGTCCCCCTGCGGTAATAACTGGGAATTCCAGCACCGAGCCTCAGCCAGACGTTGCATACACGCGGCACCACGGGAATACCGCTCCAGGCGTCCGCCGGACTGACTGCCTCCCGATATAGCAGGAACTGACTAATTAAGTAATTAATTCAATCAATAATCTAAATAATGACAAAATTTTAACATATTTGATCAACACAATTATGGTTAAAAAGTGTAATGAAACTCAATTCAAATAGGAAGAATACAAAGCCACAAAATCAAATAAAGTTCACGAAAACTCTAAAACTACCCACCTACATCGAATAAACAAACATGTTTCTTCTACTTTTGTCAACCCCTCGAATCAGTCTTTAGATTATATCAAGGCAGTGATAAATTAGTTTCCTCAATAAAACTTTGTCTGTTATACCCGAGGGATAAATAAGGTGACTAACACAAACGACGAAGTTCCTGAAAGCAACGCCAAGTCAATAATAAGTTACGAAAAAAACTTTTAAAATAAGGAAATAAAATCTCAAACTTGAATATAATGTCATTTCACAATGTGGCGCCCAACATGGGACCAACATGAATAAGTCCTTCTTAGCCTATTATAACACTAGCGGTGCATTATGTATATCTTTGTACCCTCAAAGAGCGGCAACAAGTTGAGTCACGTGCCGGCTGGATTTGGCTAAGAATATAATTTGGAGGCGGCGGCGCGCGTCCGCCTGCGACGGTACCCGTATCGATTTTGCTTCGTTTTAGGCTTTGTTTAAACATCACATACCGACGTTATGACATACACATCGACCTGTACTAATAATCGCTGACATTCATAACAACACCGGCCATCTCGATCCCGCATTAATGAACGATTCTTCACTAGGATTACTTCTGGAGATGATACAAATCATATGAAAACGTGAAGCAAAAGTACGAAAATACGTGAGTTAAATAACTTGAACAACATACTGTGTACTGCTGAACGGGATACATTCGAGAATATTAAGCAAGAGATATGGCGTCGCGTGTTCATCGAGTCGATGATAAATACTTTCGTTGTAGTGAAAATACGGAATGCATTATGCATAGACAATGAGGAGTCAGTATTTGAAGAATATAAGGGAGCTCCATTTTATTAAAATCTGTAATAATTAAGTCTCGGTCACGGGATAAGTCTCATTTTGATTAACATCACGTCCCGTCGTAAGTAATCAGAGTTCGAAAGGTACGTCATTAATATTGACGAGGGACTTCAAAATCATCATGGATTTGACGAACCTGTTTGTCAAACCTTACCTACTTGTAGATTATTTGGATTACAGATTGAAAATACACATGGAGAATTTTTATTAAAACGATAAGGCGTAATTGATGCCCTAATCGTCATAGGCTATTAGAAGAAGAAACTTCCAATCGTGCCAAGCCGAGACACCATATGGCTGTTACACACTATCCCGGGAAAAGATTTTCCACATCTGGATAGCAAAACTTTGCAATGTTATCCCCCAAAAGACGGCTCACTTTAACAAATCTTACTTAATACTTCCGTATAAAACATTAAGATGTGCAAATTGGAGCCAAATTGTTAAGTTTTACAGACGTTATTTTTTCTATTACAGGTTTATGGCAGAGGCAGATAGCGAGGTGATCGCTTACAACATTAATATTAAAAGGAAATCCGTAATAAGGGGCATCGGCCCCAGCTTTCAGCAGAACATCAATTCGATATGACTTTCAATATCAAGTGGGGCTGGTCCAGAGGGGTGATATCTACTGTATTATAATGACCCTTCCTTTGTATTGCCGACGTCTTTATTGCGGTTGTTTGTTTTGGCCTATTTGATTCAATCTCTGAGGGTGACTCAATCCTAACAAGATTTCACGCTGGTATTACCATAATTGTCATTGTCAACGCTCAACCAAGTTTTGATTCTTTATAATGTGATAATCTTGCGTTGTCGACGACGAATGCCAAAAAAGTTTGGAAACGCGTAATTTTCCCATACTCTCATACGAGTGCATACGGGTATTTAATATTAAACAGCAGTTTCCTTGGTTTAAGATCCTCATAAAAGTTGGACATTTGTTCTAAAAGCATACTCTAAAACGGTCTTTGCGCTGCGCCATGGGTTCGGACACGAGCGCTGCCGGGAAAGGCCATAAAGAGAATGACACGCAACGGGTCGATCAAGGCCAGACTACGTCTGCGGCTTTAGGCCTTTTAAGAGGATTTAGCCAGTGTAAAATCTCGGGAATAATGTCGTTTGGGATTTAATTTCACTTCCGTAAGTGTTAGGAGTTCAGATAACATTTAAGACAAGGGTAATTTTTATTAGCCCAGGCGTAGGAACTTTTTATTTTTTACGATCGCGGTACTTGTAATTTTTAAGCTGGATGGAATATTTTATCCAGTTAGTACATCCATGCAGATCCAAGAGCTGCAATTTGATAAGAGATGACAATCCTGCCGGATAGCCCAGTGGTTCGAGACCTTGACTGACTATGAAGCATGAGCAGGGAGCTCTCTGTTTCGATTCTCGGTCGGGGCGGACATTTGCATGATCCATATGTATCTACATACCTACGTTTATCCATTGCTTAGTGCTCAAAGTACAGGTTTTGTCTAATTTGAGACTGGGGCAATCAGTGTGAATTTGAAACACGTATTTTATTTTAATCATAAAATTATTAAACATGGACCTATTCTCACCTATTTTATTGTACTCTGGATGAATATTCGCAAAAAAAAAAAAAAAATTAACATCGATATCGCAATGATTTCGTCAACATACAAAACTCAAGACATCGAACCATATAATTTCAGGACGAATAGCGTATTACTTTAATAGGGACACGGTCAGAGTCAAAGACCGCAGGTCAAACGCAGAAACCCGAGAAGCCGTATCTATAATAGCACTCACAGTGAATCGCGGACTGTCAATATGATTAACGTCTCGGGAAATGCTTTGCTCACTTTGCCAGAACTAGGTTATCGGGAAATAAAGGGAAGAAAAACCATTGCCTTTCGTAATAGTTAAAAAGATAAGTGAATATTCGCAAGAGATGAGTTTATCGAGTTTGTTAACTGACGATTAGAAAACAAACTTTAACTAAAGCAGTCCGTAACATAAAATAATGCATTTTTAAGACTAAACAACGAAAATAAAAAAAGTAGTATTTGATGCAACTCCGTCTGCAGTAGAAATCCGCTTATCACTTTCTATCCCAAACGCATGAACGCAAATAATAAGCAAAGTGACTCCCACTTTATTAAGTAGATTTTGTCCTTGCTCACGAATCAAGCTATCTTCGTGCCTAATTTTGCCGACATCAGTTCAGTGGTTTAAGAGTGAAACCACAGAGTGAATATCACATCTATATTATTAGTAGGCAAGTGGAGATTTACAAATACATAGGTACTTCTTCAAATATATCAATATGTCTATCATATACCACAAGCCACAGGGAATAAGATTACATTATTGTTGTAATACAACACAAACAACCCTTACGGAAACTGTTTCGAAGTAAGCCTAGCTAGACGGAAAAGTTCGGCCCCGGAGCACAATATTGCGGATGTAATTTGCCGGCGTCCACAGTTCGATTTCCTGCCTATACATTATAAAGTCAACCATGCGAAAGGACGATGTTTACGGCAAAGTTTCATAATCATAACAGTAGATGACTCACTCCAGGTCATCACTATCGGTCAAACAACATGGCTTTGTTTTCCTTGTTCGTTATCAGAAGTGGGATTACAATAAACATGTCCAGCGGCCGTCCTGCTGCTTTAATTACACTTTTAGGATAATAGGGGAAACATGTCAGAGATGTTGAATGGCGAAAGGGTTTTCTGACCTCGTCACTATTTGCAACCTACCACTATCCAGACCTATTAAGTCTTTTTATGACTACGAAAATAGTAAAAAAAGCAATTTAGTCTTAAAAAGGCTTTCCAAACCCTAGGTATTGTGTCTGACACATTTAATCAATACTCTGCTTCTCGGAACTCCATTAGTCACCCTTGAATGCAATGCCACTTTAATACTTACAGGGGAACGATTGCAGTTAATTCCGGTACTAAAAAATCAATAGGCCCAGTTCCTAAAAATCTAATAAGTCTTTAGCTTTAGACCGCAATAATATCAGAGACAATGCTCGAGGTTTCCTACTAGCATGTCACGGGAAGATGTCATTAGAACCTAAAGTAACTCGATAACAAGATAGCGCACATCCTGTAGGGTGTCTGGGAGTAGGGTTTGGACGGAGACATGGAGACGGACGTCCGTTTTGAAAGCTGAAATGTACCTACTTGATGCATAATGCAAAACTAGTTTGACCCCGCACGCTTCGGACTGTTTTACACATTTCAAGGCAAACTATGTAGACCTAGCCTTGAGAGTTATCCCTACCTATAGATACCCTCAGCGGAATGATGAAACTTCAAAATGTCTATTTTACTCGACAAGAACCAGTCAAAAATATAGAATTACTGGAGTAAAGATCATGTAGTACCTGCGTAAAATCTCTTTTCAGCCATACTCAAATAAATGGGAGTTTTAGCAATATGTTGCGTGCCCCCAAGGACACATAAAAGAGCTTCGCACACCGGATGGGAGATAGCTGCCGTAACACCGTGCGAAATCGTAATAGAAACTGTTTGGAGGATTACTTTGGGCAATAGCAACATACCAAAGTACTACGATTTAATGTGGATCTATTGAATTCTCAAATATTCAGTCTTGAAGAAAAATGTACTGCGCGTTATTAGTCTGAACAGTAAAAGTTTACGGAATTGTACCTACTGTTGTTAAATCGAGCCTCCCGGACCCAGACAAATTATTTGCAACAATAGCCAAATTTGTGAATTCTAACGATACTCGTATGTTCCAAACAAGTTCGCGGAATCACTTAAATAGACCATTAGTGACTAGTGATCGTTAGTTCGTTACAAGTGAGTCACTGACTAAACAAACAGCTTTATTTGATTTGAACAGAGTTCGTTGGACGTAACAAATGGCAAATGACTGATGATTTAATGGTTTAAAAAACTGAAAACGGTCGGATCAATTGCAAAATTACTATACTCATTCGACAATATGATTTCCAAAACATCTGTTCTAGTTGTTCTAGTTCATGGTACTGGTAGGTATTTAAAGATTCTTACAGCAGTTTGGAAAATAGATCTTTATTCAACGTAAAATACAGTTCCGGTTACTAGTTTCTATAGCATATGTAATACTATTTATTGAGTAGACAGCCCGGCTCAAGGAACCGTTGTATTCGCCAGATACAATTACAGCAGCAGAACACACGCTATAGATTATTCACCCCGCTGCCAGTCATCGCTAGGTCATGCGCGATGAACCTTAGCGTAGCAAAAATTTGACAGTAGCGACCTAGAATGTCGTAAGAGACATAGAACGCATAACCCTGTACGACATTAAGGGTCGGAAAGCGACTTGGGTACAGTCCAACGTTTATGATTGGATGTGTTCCTCTGGAGGCAGACGTAATAATTTTGGATCATAACGGAGTGTGAATTCCATTTGCTGAATTTTTTACACGTGCAACAGAGTAACACTGGATTTTGCTGAATCAGAATATTTTGAACAATCCCAGAATACACACTTTTAAACTCTAGCTACTTTTGAGTCAAGTTTTTGGTTAAGGAAATAAGTTAGACTTAAGGTATATTTTAGGCGACAGGCCTGTCACTATTATACCTGCCAACTCAAAACCTTAATAAAAATATATGCCAAAAGTCATCAAACGTGAAATAGTCATTGCTGGATTTGTCTATGCAGCGTTTCGAGTGCTCTGCCTACCCCTGTTGGGTATACAGGCGTGATTTATTTATTTATCGAGTATGTATGTATGTACTCTTTGTTCTGTTTTGAAATATAAACAGTAAATAAAAATAAAAAAACAAAGATTTAGGATATAATTTTTGGTCATCTTGTGGCATATTTAATAGGCTATTTGTAAGACCCGACTGACATTTGTAATGAGTAAGGACACATATTACAATAAACCATTACAGCCAGAGCCAGACAGACAAAGCGGAAGGTCAAATTATAATAAAATAAGCTGACGAGACTGGTAGACCCTCGGTAGGACAATAAAAAACTACTAAAAGCGCAACTAGGGCGGATTTATACCGGCAATAAAGTACGAATTAATGACCCACCCCTGAATAATATGACGGGTTAGACTCTAGCCGTCAGAGGATTAGTAGAACTACGATAACACTGCGGTTAGCTTAAACACCAAAATCCATGTTTCTGAATTCGATGTAAATCTAAGCATCCATCCACCTTTGATGGCGACTGTCGTCTACACTACATAGAAACGCTTGCAACAAGGTTTTATTTAATTTCAAAAGTATAATTCTCAAATCAGACACAAAATTGAGGGATTTCGTGGCGTAAACTTTCTCTACACCACAGTACATCCGTACCAATATATAAATGTGTGTTTGTTTGTTTGTCCGTCTTTCACGGCTAAACGGAGCGATGGATTGACGTGATTTTTTAGGTAGAGATAGTTTAGGGCATGGAGAGTGACATAGGCTACATTTTGTCTCTTCAAAACCCCCTATTTCCTTAAAGTGAGGAGTGGAAGTTTTCAATGTAGAAAGCTATAAAATTGGTGTGTGTGCTATCTCTTCTGTGATACCCCGAATTTAACGCGAGCGGAGCCGCGGGCAAAAGCTAGTACTTTATAAAAACGAAATGTTATTCCACAATGAACCTGGGTTACAAGTTACGAACTTGTTGTCTGCGGCAAAATTAAAAACCGTTATAAAATAAGCTTCGCGACGCTCACTGATGGCATAAGACACGACAGAACACCGCAATCATTTCAATTAAAATTTCAGAAGCTAACTGCTATTACGATCATTCAACGACTCCACGCCGTGTGAATTGATTGATTGTATAACCACTACGTTTGCTTTAAGAAGATAAATAGCTTTTGTTCATAGACGACATGAGCTTAAATCCATTAGGCATGTAAAGCGAAATATAGTAATATTTCAGGATCAGGATCTTTAGAGGAAAATCTATACTAATATGTATTATAAAGTTGAAGAGTTTGATTGTTTGAACGCGCTAATCCCAGGAATACTGGTTCGATTTGAAAAAAACTTTTTGTGTTGGATAGACCATTTATCGAGGAAGGCTTTAGGCTATATAACATCACGCTGCGACTGATAGCGAAGAAACATTGGAAAATGTGGAAAAAAACAGGGAAAATTAGTCACTATTCCACGCGGACGGAGTCGCGAGCACAGCTAGTAGGAATATAAAGTTCACACTCTATTTAGAAGAAACGATTCCCAGAAATCTTGGGTTTAACAAATACGAGTATGTCTACTTAAAAAAAGCATCTAATATAAATTACGATTAGATGCTTACATAGAAAACAAAGCAGGATGGAACACAATTCCCTAGTCAAATTTCTCGTGTATGACCCAGTCGCTAATCTAAAGGAGTGTGGGTGTTACGGTGTTACGCGTCGAAGGGAAAGGAATTTATTATTTATCCTTCGTGCAATAGGGAATTCGAGTCATTCACTTGATTCGCTACAAGACTGACTGGTATTGAATTTGAGAGTAAAGCAATCAAAGGAATAAAAAAGGTTGGAACTTTTAGCCTCTTCAATGGCCTTTCATCTCCTCGTTCCTTTGTCAATATTGTGGTCTTCCGAATGGGTTAATCCAAATGGTTGGTTATCTCGTAAACAACGCTCGTATTTTCGGTACTGAGCAGCATATTTTGGAAGCTGGCCACACCGTTAAGCTGGCTCAACACTGTAGTAAAACTAGAGGTATACCTATGTAAGTAAGATCGATAGGTAACACGCAACACATAAAATCTTAGATTGTTATAATTGTAAAATAGTGTAGAAGTAAAACAATAAAGTGACATGAATAAGATGTCCTCAATTGAACAAGATGTTGATGTATTTGCAAGAACCAGTTTCACGACCCGGCATTGTTTCAGAGATTAGTCATTATGGACACGGTAAGCCGTTATGTTACGGATTTGAAGTGTAACAAATATCACACCTCAACAAATAATCTACATTACGTTTGCTAATGGTAATATCGTTATTGAATAAGTTGACTGGCAATCAATCGGGATGTTATAAAGTTTTCTGCAAAATTTGAACAAATATGAACAAAACTAAGAAGATGGAATTATTTCCTTGTTAAATATGCTTTTACCCTTACACCGATAGCCTTCTATGATGACTTAAGGATCGACAAAAACATACTTATCTTGTTTTGTATAATTTTAAACCAGATGCGGCTCAAAAGTTCAATGACTTTCGACCTCGTAGTTAGGAGCGGTAACAAAAGCGCATCAAACGAAGCCAAAGCTAGGAACATCCACCAACCCACAAGTCTCCTACAAGTATAAGGCGGTGTCCAAAATATACGAGAAGTGTCCAAGATAATACGGTACAGAAAGACAGTGGCGCTGCTTGCTGTTGTCATATAGGTACGATAAGTAGGCAATGCTATGTGCTGTACGTATAGTGGGTAAGTGTCATGTGGGCGCCGCAAGACCGCTCGCCCACGTCTTGCCTTTTCTGGATCCGAACCAGCTTTCATTGCAACGAGGAACCCGGTTGCTGATTCACCTATAGCTATAGAAAGCAGTGTAGGTGTCTTATTGCGCTCAATTTCTTTTGAATAGAAGTGATGAATTGCAATCTATTAAAATTAATGTTGATCGATCGGTGTTTATGAACGACGGACATTTAAATCAAGTCTTTTAGTAATTATTTGCATAAATTACGAACTGATCTACACAGTGAACTCGACTAGCTCCTACAAATCCAAGACTCCAAAATTACTTGTATCTTGAGCTCAAAATAGATATAGTAATCGAAATTGAATGCAGATTCTAGGATAGGACACATTGTCCTATCTCCTATCACAAGCTAATCTCAACGAGAGCATAGGGAAATCTGTGGTTGAATACGAATGATACTTACAATGTAAAATCTGGATTCATCTAAACGATAGAGCCAGAAGCGGTATCTAGTAACACTGCATACAAGTCATACAACTAACAAAATGTTTTTTTTTTTTATTATTCAAGGCTTTTTTACAATTTACAATTCCAACACCAACTGCAGATTCAAGAGAAATTGCTACAGCTGCGGGCGACAATCGAGTTTATATCGGTTGGCTTTAGTGATTCGGTTATTTTAAAGGAATAGTGGAAGGCAATCGAGTTGCAAAGACGTTGAACCCAGTACTTGATGTTTGTGAAGCTTATGTTGGTATACTTTTTTTCTAAACGATGACTTTGTCCGAATGAAGGTCGATCCCCGCGCCTGATTGGACAGGTCATAATATCACGATCACGACACTCATGATCTTTACATGTTTTACATAATTACTACATTTTGTTAGACTGAGTTTGTGTCCCAGTGCATGCCAAAAAAATTATTGACTTCTAAAAGTAGATTCAAATAGAATTTTTCAGTTACCTCTAACATACTTTTCGCTGTTTAAAAAATTACGACTAAATACGTATTTGGCAGTGCGTTGATGTACACTAAATTTTAGATTAGATTCTAGACTACAACAATAGGTACACCTGAATAACGGAATTAAACATGGACGTAGTCTTCGGCATTAACATTAGTTTTTAACCAAGCTAACATCTAACAGTGATGCACTGCTATTGTAAAAGTAACATTGAGGGAGTCTTATGTATAATTGTATCGATCTTCCTGTTTTTTTACACATAAATGAAAGAATAAAGTTCCCGAAACGACCCATTAGGCGGCGAGGTTCGAGAAATTGCATTATCCCGTTGTACAGGAATTTACCTCGATTGCTTCTCCGGCCGTGTTTTTAATCAAGGCCTCCCCTTCGAGAATTCAACCTCTTAGTGTCAATTTAATAACGTTTTTGGAACGTTAAATTCAAACGGGACAATATTGCTGTTACGGTAATTTTGTAGATTAAGTGGGTTTACAGGATTTTTTTCAGAATATAATACTGGGAATTAGAAGGATTTTAAAAGAGCTACTGACTCGCCGCGTCTAAGTATTACAAGGGTTTGTTCAAAAGCTCCGTAATGCCTGGTTGAATGAAAATAGTATTATTTCTGAATTAAGACCCCAAAGCAGTTGAACCGTTGAAGTATATTTAGTTCAAAAGCATGTGTTGGTGTTTTATGCAGGGTATTGGTCGCTTGGATATTAATGAACCATAAATATTCGGTTTTCACGGACCATTTAACGAGAACAGTAGGAAAGCAATCGGTGATTCGGTGTTTTGAGGGCGTTCTCTGTAGACTCAGTAGGTATACAACCCGCAAAAAATATACCACATTGTATATCTAGGTACTTGTACTTAACTCAGAACAAAATACGTCACGATCTAGAAGTTAGGTGGATTCATATTTCTTAACTCAAATAGAAAACTTTTACATTGTAGAAACATTTATAAATCAATAAACTTAAACGCGAAGACATAAATACGCCATAGCCTCAATATCAATACAACTCAGAAAAGAAAACGAGAAATGCGTCCGAACCAATAAATCGTCGACATACAAACATCTGTTGACAATAAGCGAGTTCAGCGAGCCTGCTCTCAGGAGCCAGACAACCTTGAGTTAGGCTTCGGGAAAAATCGATGGAGGACCCTGATGAATACACCGGGAAAGTGTTACTGCGACGCAATACGATGGGATAGGTTGCGGGGCGTAGGATTCTTATTAAGGGATATCTCTCTTCAATTACTTGTTTGGTCAACTTCTGCTCGGAATGAAACTAAGTAGGAGATTGCCCAAAAATAGTTAGCTTTATTTCCCTTATTCGACCATGGAACAAAGTAATGGATGTTCTACGAGTTCTACGACGTACGAGGTTAATCTTCTATTTTGTTATTTGCGTAATCGATTCCAGGTTAATTAATTAGATACAATTTTATCTAATAGCTGAATTGTTTTGCCGTGTGGAAATGAAAAGGTACATCTTTAGAATAAAATATCATGATAGCCAAGCAAGAAATTTACTGTGTTATTGTTGTTTATAGGTAGTATAGATATATGTACGTTTGGAACAAAGCAAATCCTCGCACGCATAACTGCGTAGTACATTAAGTAGGTAAGTACGTTTATCTGCTAACAGATGCAAGTTCAAGTATAGAACATCTTGAGTGCGGAAGATGAGTCACTGCGACGGTTGCAGTCGGCCTTGCGGCCAACGGCCGTTGTAAATTTAATTTAAACTTCGAACGAAAAAAAGAACTTTCCCATTGGCTGGTAGAACTTGTTTAACGGTTGCTGATGACAAATCGTCCGTCTTTTTTTGTCTGTGAAATATTGTTGTTTACCTATACCTAAAGCAAGTCTGTTCGATCGAATGTTTTTTTTTTCTGCGAACCATACCTTAATAAATGGGACGACCTTTATTTCGATGTTTATACTGTTTCGTAGAAGATTAGACTTTTAACGGACGAAATTCGAAATATACCCAGGATTCAAATAGTTAGAATAGCACCTCCCCTTTTCGTCCCGTGGGTGTCGTAAGAGTCGACTCTGGGAAAGGGGTTAGTGTATTGTGGGCGATGGGCTAGCAACCTGTCACTGCAATATCACGTTTAACCATCTGGTTACCCTGAAATAGCTAAACGTGGCACTGGATTATTGAATCCATGTGCTCTGCCTACCCCTCTTGGGAATACAGGCGTGAGGATATGTATGTATGTATGTTCAAAAAGTTAACACTGATTACTATTTCTTATAGATATAATATTCTCAACACAAACGGTATCACCCCTTTTTTTTATTAAGTTTTACATCTACGGACTCGTGGTCCATACCTTGATATTTTTTTAGAGATTTTAATTTTAGATTTTAATACTATGCGCCCCGCGAAAAGACACAAAAGTTAAATTAGCAAATATGTTCTTAACGGTATCACCCTTGCGACGAATTAGGTTTACTTAAAATGCGTGAGGATATGACTGTTAAAAATCTAACCTTGCTGAAACGAAGTATAGGTATGTAGGTTCTAATAAACACGCAATTTAAACGCCAAACAAGCCACAAAACGAAACCAGAAACGAAACTAAAACAAAGAGATGTTCAGAACGCTTTTACCCCTGTCCTATTTCCACGTCCTTTCATGCGAGGTAGGCCCTCGCTGAATACCTATTCTATTTCTGGAGCTGTTGAATCACACCGGATTACAAAGCTCAGCTCTTAGCTCCCTTACTGAAGGTGGTGAGCACTTGACTTAAGTTAGTTTACTTGTAATGAAAATAACCGAGTATGATGCAGGGATATTGCGGAAGCATTTTTTCACATCTGCGGATTTTAAGATGCCCACATTCGCGGATGCGGATCTGAACAAAAAACTCATATTGGTTTGGTAGGGTAAAAAGCGTACTGCGCGTCAGATCTTTGTCACGGCCACGACAAAATAATAGCGAAACACATCACCGTCACCGATTGACCGAAGTCCGAAAACAATTTGCGACTTTTCGCCACTTTCTTTCTTGTCGCGACATGCTACACATCCGCATAAACTCCGCATCGAATTTATGCGGATGCGGATGCGAATGTTCGTAACATCCCTGGTATGATGACAATTCGGATAGTGGCAAGTGCTCTATATCTATACAGTACTTATACACTACTTATAATCGTATCGTTTTGAGTTTTCTGTGACCGTACTCTCTAGTGACGGTGTAGTGTAGACCATTTGACAGAGAGGAGCCACAGCCGCGGGAACAAGTTTTAAAAATTACGCTAAAAATGGCTACATCATGGTTTTGTTTATGTACCGTTTCAAGTGCCCTGCCTATTCTATTTAGGATTACATGCTTGCGTGTATGTATAAAAACCTTGTACCTACTATTTTTATAAAATACGCCCAGAAATGTATTTAAGGGTAAAGGGTAACAAAGATATACCGTTTTATCGGGCGGCTCCATAATTTTTGCGCGTCTGTCCGCTGCCGTGGCGCGTAGCTCCAGATGATGGATCACGGATTGATCCGAAACATGTCGAGCTAATCTCGGTATATACAACGTGAGTAATCCGTTAATTTTCACTATTAATTATTTGTGTAAACCAGAGGTTCCCAAACTTTTTTTACTCGTAGACCCCTTCCAAACTTTTATTGGGTTTGGTGGACCCCCTGTTGCTACATGTGTACCAAATTCCTAAGGACGCTAATTTTTCCCAGCACCAGCGTGGACCCCCGTCAAATCTCCCGTGGACCCCTGGGGGTCCACCTGGACCACTTTGGGAATCACTGGTGTAAACAAATCTTTTTACCTAGTACAAACATACTGTTGATATTGACCGCAAGTCCGTCTGCGTGAAATTCGGTTATTGATGTCTCAAAAGAACCAGTAGTTACAAGTGAATTAAACCCAGTTTAATATAAGCAACCATATTGATGAGAGCTCAACATAAATTAGGCAGTTAGTTTCCAAAACTATGAGTTTCTTCAGGATATAAAGTAGACTCAGATTGAGACTTCATAGTCTGATCAGACTTAACTATCACTATGCTCAATTTTGTCACAATCAGTTCAGTATAAAGCACAAAAGTTTTTTTTCTTTTTTTTTTCCTTAACACTTTGGGGGCCCCGTATAATTGATACGGCAGATACGGCGGTAGCTACGCCCCTGAGTAGAGAGGATCAATTCATTTCATAAGTAATGAATGATACACATTTAATTGGTATTTTTTAAGCCATTGTGGGCCAGATGACACAGAACTCTCTATTCTGAAAGGCAGATTTATGATTATTTATTAAAAGTGAGTTGTCTCTGCGTCTTAAATTTAATGTTTAAATTAACCATTGAATATCATGCATGTTGGGGACTTGGGAGTGAAATATGAAAGATACAAGATTTCTTTTGTGAAATTGTAAAAATGGATAGTATTTTCAAATTTGTGTGTCAGGGCTTTCTCATTAAACAAAAACCTCTTTCTCTAAATTAAACAAGAAATGGTTTCTTCAAAATATCAAACAAAAAATCAATTCTGTTACCTTTTTCCTGCACTCTATCCTGGAATCAGGATACGGAATCATAAATTTGTACAAATCTGTTGTATGTTTTTATGTGATAATGTTTTTATGTGATAATGTTTTTGTTTGAGTCAGCTTAATTTGTACTAGATGAAACAAATAACAAAGGGGAAAAACTCACATCTCCACAGTACCTTTTAATTAATTTCAGAAAATTCCAATAAATCTGTGAAAATCTTATGCTTCCAATATTTAATCCCACACTACCTCTTTCTACAAAAAAACTGTATCAGCTGCTGCAATTATATCATAACCCCTTTTGTACTTTGTCAATATAACATTATATTTGAAAAACAAATGTAACTGTTGAAAGGCCATACACTAAACAGATAAAAAAGATAAAGGAAAATAGCCAGACTCAATGAGATGGTTTTACAAAAAATAAAATATTCAAAATTAAGCAGAACTAATAAACTATAGATGATATTGCCGGTCTGGAGGTTCCTTTCAAACTTTCAGAAGAAAACTTGCTAGATTTAAGAACTAAAATATTTTTTTCTTAACCCTTTAACGACCAAGACATATTTTTCTATATTTTTTTTATTTTGTACGTCAAAATGAGTTGTCAGGTGTTATAAGAGCTTAAGAAAAATAATAAAAAAAATCCACATATATACTACGTGAAGATATTGTATGTTGAGAATACTCAACATTGCCCAACTTTCAATAAACAACTAGTGATGACGTATGTTGAGTATTCTCAACATTGCGCATTGCTCAAGGATATAAATAATAAACAAATTACCATGTATTTTATCAAAAAAATACTTATTTTGCTAAAAGGCACAATCTCAATTTGCACTTTGGGCATTCCATATTTGTACATCCGTTTTCAAGGTATCTACACCCTCCTAAACCTGTATAAGTATAAACAGTGCAAATCCTCTATATTAGCATATCGGACGCATCCGAGGGCCGTAGAAGATCTGAAGTCCTTATGACGACAAGTTTGTTATTGACAATATCCGTCATACCAAAAATCAAAAACCAAAACCAAACTTCAATTCATGCAAGTAGGCCGTAAGGGCTCTTTTAAACATCCTCTGTTTACTCTACCAGCGCTTCGTAAATACCTTGACTGTCAAGAAGAATTTGCCCCAAGAAACTTGGCACAAAGTTTTTTTATATCAAAATGTTAATTAATGTAGCCATAATTGTCCACCAGCAACTTCGTCTTCGATATAGTCTTGTAGAATCTGAAGTGACGAATTACAAATACACACCGGCGTCAGTTCTCGGGAATGGTCGTGTTACGCTCTACTGAGAATGATAGTATATCACGGATAGGACTATTGTTGTTGCCAATAAACCTGATATTGTGGTAATAGACCGATCATAGCGTCGGGCAGTGCTTTTCGACATCACCATCACCATCCCCCATGACGAGAATCTCGAGAAGGTCCAGAAGGACAAGCTCAGCAAGTACGACAATTGCGCTCACGAGGTTACCGTCAAATGGGATGTGGATTAGACAATCATCGTACCGATAGTCGTCGCAACAAGATGTCTCGTACGAATAAGAGTCTCGACGAACATTTCAAAAGACTCAAGCTAGACGGTTCGTTCAGCCCGTTCAGGGGTCTAATTCAGAAGGTGGTACTTCTTGATATGGTGCGTATCGGTCAGGGGGACTGTCTGCAGCCCTAACCATCGGTAGTTGGGTATTGCGCAGCTGCCAATAGTACTTTAGGTTTGCTTTTTAATATTACTTGTATGTTTTCTACTACTTTTTTAAACATAAATATTGTAAAAACCTTTCCATAGATGAAAATAAATACATAAAAAGAAATTTCTCTGAGAGTGTTACTGGAATACTTTGAAATGGATTAGATTCATCGTCAAAAGGTAAATGTAGTATCTGAAGGGAGATGGCAGGGAATAAGGTTCAGAGCGATAAGACAATTTCTTCATCAGAGCAGTAGCTGCAGCGGTAGCTGCTGTCAGCAGAAGAAGCAGTTCATGTCAGAACTTAGGCACTAGTGCCATTATTTTGATGATGCGACCTTATTTAAGATAACCCCAAGTTAGCAAACGAAAAAAAAAGATGCAGTAAACACACCACATCCAAAAGCATAAATGTTAATGCAAAAAAACACAGTAAACGTAGTTATTGTAGAAAATAGGCTAGTCGTATTAATAACCCTTATCTTCGCAATGTTGAGAATACTTAACATGTACCCCAGCGGGTGAACGCTTCAAAGTCTCGCAATGTTGAGAATACTCAACATGCAAATTTGCATCGTTATTATGCATTAGATTTAAATCAATTAAATTAGATATATACGGCAACGTAACGCACAACCCTTAGAAAACTTAATGCAATACTAGTTTTAATCACCTAGAATGAAAAATATTTTTAAATATTTTTTTATTACTTCGTGTCCCACGGTCGCGTGTTACCTCGGCGCAATCTTGCCTCTAGGTGTCATTATAGGTATGTCAGGGCAAAAAACTTGTTTGTCTTAGATGCATTCGGATATAAGGAATTACTTTATTAATATAATTTCCAGAAGTTAAGAAAGATAAAGAGTTGAGATTTTTTTGTCTCGAACGTTGAGAATACTCAACGTTGCGAAGAAAAGGGTTAAAATAGAAAAATAAAAGGATAAAGAGCTATTAAATAAAAAGAAAGTACCTAGGCAACAAAGAAAAAAAAACAAAAGTCGGAATGAAAACATTTTACGCAATCCTATCACCCGTTCGATCTAATTTTTTCAATTTCTCTTGTAGAGGGTAAAAATCATTAACATTATTTTAATTTTGAGAATACAGGCATAATTTAAATTTTTCCGTTAATTGCGGTTTTAAATCGATTTTGTGACTCAATACAACTACAAACTGCACCATTCTCAAAAATTCAGCTGCCAGGCTGCAGTGCACGCAGTGTAAACAGAATAAAGAACAAAGAAGTCATGACTTAAATTTACTGTCTACACATATTAGAAAATATCCAATACGATAACATGTAATACAGAATATATGTGCACTTTAATACTGAGGAAATCGATGTAAAAACAACGAAAATAATAAAGATTACTTACATTTGTTTTCAACTTCCATGGCTTTGTTTGAATGAAAATAAAACACAAAGAATTATTTGCTTTGGTTTCTAGTAGCGTCCTCCTGGTGCAAGTGGTAGATGATCTCTAAAACTTAAATTACTTCAGCAACTTTGCAACTTCTGTTACGCCGTTAACAGTTACAGAATTTAAACTGAAGAAAAGCAGGATGGAATTAAATTTGGCAGCTCAATATTTTTCCAATATGAATGAAGTACTGTTTGTTTGACACAACACGATCGCTTCCTGCAACGGGATTGGCTGAAGTTAAATTTACCGCTTATTTTTCGAACGAAATCGACCCGAGATCTATGAAGCTCATTCGTTCAGAAAAAATATTTTTACTTATTGTAGTTTTTGTAAAATTACACATAGTTATTTAAAAGTTTTCTTATTAGATCGGCTGCACTTATTATAAAACAAAAATATGGGATAAGTGAGATAAAAAATAAAGCGGCGAGTCGTCGCTGACGAGTTTAGTTACACTAGCGCCATCTATTCTCGCTGTTCAGAACTAGGCACACGGTACTGATCAAGCTCTGGTACTTTACTTTACTTTCATGCTCATTATTTGGACATCGAAACCGGTCGAAAAACGAATAAAACAAAATAAAAGCCAAGGGTTTCTATTTCTAAATAAATAATTTAATAATATTAAACAACAGTTTAGCACAGTACAGTATACGCACATTGTTAAAAAGTTTACAAACACGGTGCTGTTATTTAAGAATAATTCACATAACATCACACATTTTTGGCATTCGTCAAAATTATCAGAGATTAAGTATACATTTAAGGTTACTTAACATAGTGATACACAGGATTTGAAGCAAAATTAACTAGGTAAATGTAGAACTCCCGATTTTAGATGGGTATAGCTAAAATTTAAAAATAGCTAAGTCGCTAAAGTTCCAACACAGTTTTTAGTCGGCAGGTAAATATCTATAGAACAAAATACTGTGGAATACTTCAATTTACTTCATTTTACAGAGACATCTTCTGATTTCTACCTTTTTGTTTTCTGTAACTGCATAGACATAATCAATCTTTCTTAGATACTCGTTAAAACAAATAAGGCACTCCATGTTTTATGGAGAAGTAAACCAAAAACTTAGGGCTAGTTTGAAACCAGAAGGATTCTTTGCCCGTTCAAAAAAATCTATTTTATCTGCTTTTGTCTAAAAAGGTACAAAATTAAGAGCACCTTCATACGACCGTGTCATACGTAGCTAATTAAATAAATTACAACAAATCGAGAACTAAAACCAGCTCTTAAATTAGACGTTTAATACTAAACAACGATAAATGCTAACTTATGTAATAATACAAAGTACTTGTACAAATTAACGACTAATTCATTGGCCTCCTCATTTCGTTGATTACGAATAACTTGGTACCTTACCATAGTAATCGTCAATGGGTATTTATAAACCTAGAGTTGTCATGACTGTGTCGGTGGTATGATTTTTTTACCACGCCACGTTGATCGTAAACGCACGATGCTAGTGTGGGAAATACTCCAACAGAGAATTCTCTCCAGGCAGATGTAAACCGAAGTCCACAGAGAGAAATTTGGAAGTCGTGTTTATGGAACCGATTTTCGAAACTTCGTCCGCGCCATGTAGGATTACGATTTGACAGTTGATTATGTAGATGTTAGTAGTAGTACTACTACTCGACGTTAGGTGGCGCTGTGTCCTTACACTAGGACCATTATCATGAGTTTACAGTAACCGTTCCTGCTCGCTAGCGAAGGAGTAAAGCGAATTGTCTGAAAAAAAAAACAATAGCACTGCTAGCGGTCACTTGTGACGGGAAAATTCCCCACCCAAATCGTTTACACCGACGCTAACACATGGTAATGAGACTGTTCGCTTGATTCTAAACGATTATCGACGTCGGAAACTCATAAAACCGAGGCGTCATTCGAAATTTAACTGAAATATTATAGTAACTGCCTAGCAAATACATACAACCTTCATTAGTATTACGACGTGAATGCTTGAAATGGCATCTAGGCTAATGTAAACAACTTTTTTACTTGCGTAAATTCTTGAAGTCTAGTTCAACAAGGTTTATAAGCCCTTGTTATCAAATTATCAAATAAAATATTATTCAGCAAATAAGGCTCCTTATCTTCCACAAATAGATCTTTCGTATACTTTCCACGTGAATTTTACGTAAATACCAAACGTAAGTTAAATTAAACTAGTAATGTTCACGAGAGATTTGAACTTATGCGAAACTAATACAGATAACCAATTGTCATTTTTCATTTTTGTCAACACCTCGCTAACCCCTCTACTACCCCTTACACGCCCTAAAATAAAGACGTCTAGTCACGCACGCGGTATAAAAAAAAACAGTATTTAATTTTCTACACAGATCGAATCCAAAGAACTAGCCCGCTTACAAACACTTATTTATGATGTTTCCGTAAGACTTTCTTTTGAGATGATCAATCGAATAAGCATCTAATACCGGAATCGCACGCAAGCTTATTTAAAAAGCTTGTAAACAAATAATTAGACTTTGTTTTGACCATGTAAACAAACCTTACATTTAGTCTAGCTAATCGAATTGACATTTCATTACGAAATTGCGTTGAATAAAAGAATCTTTACAACAAATTAAATTAATGAAAATTAACTAAATCAAACAAAATAACAAGATAGGTACAACATTAGTACAATTCTAATTAGTTTTGTTCGTCTACATAATCTACATTTACATTGCATATTTGCATTTGATTAGTATGGTTAGCGGAACATTTTGTCAAAGTTGCGATAAGGAGTTTCAGTTTTCATAATTTTATTCTTAACTATTCAAGTACAAAATGTGACCTTAGCAGGGTTCCTCATGTCAATGCAGCTCAATCAACCAGTTAATTAACATAATTAGTAATGTGAATGTCGAAGGCTACCTAAATTATAATAATAATAGAATAGGGGTGACCTTATGGAGCCTGTGAAGATTAAATAGAGAGAAGTTTATGTTTGTCGATTAAATTATTGCTCGAAACAAATAATAGATGTCGCTACTGTACGCATGTTAGCCAGAGTAGAAACTAAGAACAAATCATTAATATTGTTGAACTATGTCAAGATGGACACTTTTGAACTAAAAATCAAAGAACGATTGTTTGAGATTGCCACCATCGCATATAATTATTATTTTCTTATTTCTATAATATTTTATACAAAAAATTTGTATTTACTTAAACCAAAAGTAAATACGTAAAGAAAATAATAATTATATGCAATGGTGGCATTCCAAACAATCGTTCTTTGATTTTTAGTTCAAACTTTAGACCAGTAGTGACATCTATCGTCGCATTGATCAGTGATTACAAAGAAGCCTAAAGTAGTTTAAAATTTTAAATGCTGACACAAGAATAAGACTAAACAATGTATTTTTATAATACGAAAATAAATTAATAAGCTAAGAGACTAATGGAAAGGTGTTGAGTATTTGATTAAACATAAATCACATAAATTAGTTTTAAGGATACAACTTCTGTAAGTTGAAGATGGCGCCACTTTTTACAGAACAAAATCCATACTTTTGTTTTTAATCATTAATTTAAAAATTATATATTTTTTGTCATACTTACAGGTAAATCTTGTCAATTTTTTTAAATAATTGGGGTTAAGGCGCCAATACAGCATACAATTACTTAGAAAAAATTAAGTCACTATGGTCATTTACTAGGAAGTGATAAACAAAGTGGGCTTTTTTCTTATCTATGATTTGCTTGTTTATCCTCGACTGTGGTTCCTGAGCTTGATTAGGATTGTCCCTTAAAAATATTGCTCCGAAGAGTGTTGACAGTGTTTTGGAGTCCAAACCATTCTCAGCACTGTGTTGCAATGCCTCTTGTAGAAACTCACATAGGTATAAAAAGACATTTTTTCTGAATTCGGGCAGCTCCAGAATAATTTGCTTGCATTGTAGATAATTTGGTGATGCCCTGAGACTGGCTGCTTGCAAATTGTATGGTATAATGGGATCCGCTGTACTCTCTAAGAGCAGCAGCAGAGCTTCAGCTACCGAATGGATGCTGCCAGGAATAGGGTCTACGGACCCACTGTCCAGCCAGTCCCTGATCTGCAAAACCTCACTATGTAAACCCGGTTGTTCAAAAAGGTTGGGTTCCTTTAGCCCGTGCAGGTATATGTGGTCCACCAAAAACCAAATCTCTTTGGGTATTGAATATGTCGATTGATTGGACACGCACTGGTCCCTCTTGTTCTCCAGCTCGATCAGTTTACCCAAAGGCACTTCTCGTATAGGCATGTTGAGGTTGACAAGCACTTCTATTGAACAACCAAAACAGCTCCTCTGATATGTCCCATTAATAGTTATAAAGATATCTTTGCCCCCAAACAAGTGGAGCACAAGAATATCATACAGTTTGTCAGTTCCTGCATTCATTTTGCAGGCTGAAGTCTTATTTATAAGTACTTTAAGTTGAATTTCACATGCCTCATCAGCACATATGCATTTTTTGTAAGGTTCCACTATCAGCCAGTCCTTGCAAAAGCTGGTTTCATCTAATTTCTTAATAAATTCAAACTCAACTGGCAGCTTTCCTACATTAGTTATGGTGATTGTTCGAACTTTCAACTCAAGATACCTCACCGTATCAAAGTCTATTTCAGTTTGATCAACCTTCACCTGTGGTATAAGCTCATTTTCCATCTTGTCAAGCTGTTTGATGACTTCCTCATACACTTTTTTGTACTTTTCTTCATTTATAATCTTTATAAAAGAATTAAATGTAGCTGATACTGGTTTGTGGTCGCTGATGTTCAGGGATGGGTGACTCCTGTAAGCCAGTTGTGTTACGGCCTCCCCTCTCCAGAAAATTCGGTCACACCAAGCTGGAGCTCGATTTTTTTCACTGGAATCCCAGTTGTCAGTTCCAGGATCATACTTGTAAGTTGGCTTAAAGTTGATTATACCCTCCGTGTACCCCACAAACACTTGGTTAATCCTATGCTGCTGTCTTAGCTGGTCGAATTCCAGGATGGTAGCAAAATTATTATCTTCAACCATCTTTTTTACACTTACTGGATCGAGCTCTGTTATCCGATAGTTCAAATCTCCTAACCAATAGATATGGTCATGGTCTTTGATAGATTTAGCCTGCTGGTTGAGCTGCTGGAACCTCATTCTGTTGCAGATATCTCTAAAGTCCTGGTTCCGCCTCTCATACTCCTCCACATGAGCAGCTAGATGAGAGTTCACAAAGCAGAGGGAAGTACTGTGCAAATCAAACCTGATTGCAACTCCACCTTTGTTACCCATTTTACCCATTATGCCTGTGCCGACAGTGTCACAGACAACATTACGCACATGAGAAATATGTTTCTCTTTTATAAGAACAATCAGCAACATGCCCACAAGTCTCACTTTCTCAACTTTGACATATTTAGCCCGGGGGTCAACATAGTTCAGCACAGCTGCATACCATTCATCTTCTCTGAAAGTCTGATCAAACAGAAAAGTTTCTTTGGATAGATCAAGCTCTTGAAAACCCACAGCATAAACATCTGGGGGCTCCTTGTCCACACACAACCAGCTCTTCAAGGGTATTACTGGAGACTTATCATTCACATTCCATGTGCCACAAAACACAGTGAATTGTTTCTTAAATGTGTAGTCAGATTCTTTCTCAGACATCCTCCTTTTAATTAAGCTTTCCCTGATGGCAACAGGGGCAGAGTTGAGCGTGTGCGCGACATTCCGCCGCGGCACTACCATACTTTCCGCCATGATATCCTCATCATTCTTACCACTATACTTTTTGAGCCAGACAAACTCTGGCTGCCTTGGCACTTTATTTACTGCTTCTATGCCTCTAAACAGGTCGTCTACGAAGTTATCGACGCGCGGCGTCATCTCTATTTCAAATTTGTACCTGTTATTCCGAGACTGAAGGTTCAGGTACAAAACGGCTTCAGGGTCTGAAGGTTTGTTGTCGATCTCGCACTTGAAGCTGCTGTCCACAGGAAGTACAACTTCTATGGATAGATCCGTAAAGGATTTAGGTGGATAGCACGACGTATACAAGCAGAATACTGCTTTTTCGTCTCCATATTCTACTATGGCTAATATTCTTTCCTTATTTACCCATTCCGGCTGGAGAACCTTAGCGTCACATAAAAACGCCGTTACTCTTTCACTCGAAAGAAATTTCTCCTGCACGACAGCTTTAATATCGTCGTGATTCATTTTGTTTCATTAAACTTAATTAGATCCCCATTAATATTTATCGTTTTCACATGATTGACGTCCACATACAATTCTCAATTCGTATGACGTATCTGACAGATGACATTTTCAATTTTTTTCTTTGAACGGAAGCGAGAAGCGAGATACAACAAGCAAAAATATTGATTATGTCTCGATTATGCGTTTATGCGAATGAATTGTATAAACGCGCAGTTGAGATGTGTCAGGAATTTTGAATTAATAAACAAGTTTTCATTGGTACTCATTTTATCAAGTGGTTTTTTTTTATCATTTGTTTTATAGCTATTGTGTGCTCGCTTAAGTTTAATTTAAACAAAAATTCCTCGTTATTTACGTAATGTTATATCAGGAAAAGAGGTGTTAAACTACCAAACAAATAAATATGGTGTCCTGCATCATTCATTTATTATGTAAAGATGTTTGTTGCATTACGAGATCTGCCAGACTATTTACATGTCCGCTAAACGCTTATCTGTGCTAACTGCTAAGTTTGACGCTGACGTTTCGGTAACAAATATTATGTGAACTGAAAAAATCGGCGCGAACGAGTGTTGGTTGCTACACGTGTCAAAAATTAGCTCTTGTTTATTATCATAAAATTGGTGTATTT